>CAWVRF010001416.1:752400-1309400 GCA_963932465.1 Maratus speciosus | reverse complement strand
GAGGTTTGTCAAGATTGGTGATGATGAATTAAAGTAAATTCTGTACAAGTGCCTGAGGCCCGGACAGTCAGTTAAAACATGATGAATGGTCAGGTAATGAAAATGACAATGTGGACACATGGGCGCATCCTCCCAAAGTAAAAGATGTTTATGAGTGATCCTTGAATGTCCAATTCTGAGACGGGTTGGGTTGATTTTTGACGACTGATTATCTACTCGAGGGATATAGGCCCTAGGAAGAGTGCCCTCCGTGGGGGGTCTTTCTAAGGGAACCTAACCCGTATTTACGCATGGAAAATCCAAGGTTTCGAAGAAAACCACGAAAACTCCGAAACGGTTAGGCCGACGGACGCGATTGGGTTCGAACCCAGCACCTCCCGTTTACATACAGATATTATTACAGCTTCGAGAGCAGAACCTCTCAGCCACTGGTGGGGCAATTCTCAGACGGGTAAGAAGAACCACCTGCTTTCCTTGGATAACTCGAAGGCCAGGTCATGATTGTTGGTTTGATATGGTGCAGTTTATTATTGTATTCTGAATCCCAACTTTCTTGCCAATTATTATGAATAAAGTGTTTTATGAGTAGTTTAACGTCTGAGAATGGAATTTTATGGTGTAACGGATTCAGAGCCCGTTTTGCTGTCTCATCAGCCTTCTCATTTCCAGGAATACCCATGTGCCCAGGTACCCAGAAAAATAAAATATATTATAACCACGTCTTGTCAGTTTATTATAAAGATCCAGGATGGCTGAGACATAGGGGTGCTTATTAAATGATTTTATCTCATTAACAGAGCTTTTTGAGTCAGTATAAATGATGAAAAAAGTCTTATGATGATGAGAAATGTGCAACATGGCTCTCTCACTTGCTATCAATTCGGCCGTAAAAACAGAAATAGAAGGGTTTAGCCGATAACTCAAAGTGGTATTATCACAGAAAACCCCACAGCCAACATTATCTTCTACACTTTGATCCACCAGTATAAATATCTGGTCTTAGATGCCGTATATTACCTTGGCCGCCATCTTGGATGTTTTGAGATTTCTTGGCGATTTTATGTTGGCGATCTTTATCGATATGGAATCCGTGTGACGTGTATGTTCTGGCGTGACGTGTTCTGGCAACCCCGTTTTTTATCGAGATTGTGTTGCGAACAGATTATTATCTTACTTTCTAATTGTCTGAGGTGTTGCGAGTACGCGAGAAGGCCGTTTTTCCTTGTGACATCGTGTTGTATTTCTGTCAATTATTTTTATGTTAAATTTATTGGATGTATTTGATTGAATATGGGTTCTGTAGTCCATTTAAATGCTCTTGCTGAAGTAATTAAGAAACATGAGGAAATTTTGACGAATAAAGGAGGTTTGTTTACAGTGCGTATTCATAAGCCTATTTTGGAAAATGACGGTGATGTTAGTCTCATACAACGATAACGATTACTGATTGCCACTTTAACGAGTTTTGTTTATTATTTACATTTCATTTTCGTTAAGCCTAACATACGTATAAATCTGTGCTTGGCGACATTTACTACTTGGGGAAAAGGGGTTTTCACGCCAAGAAAAATTCCAAGATGGTGGCCCTGGGAATTTATGACATATGTTCCAATATCCGTATAGTTACTGTAATTAGAGCGGTGTGCAGCAAATAACTGTTGAAAGACAGTGGGTGCTAAGTCCTTTTTGTCATAATCTTTAAAAAGATGGAGGGTGGTAATATTAAGAATTTTCCAGGGAGGGAAATTATGCAATGGGCATGGGCTCACCTCGATACTGCTTAGATGGCCAGAGTTAATAATATTTCTCATTCTGACTCCAAATGATGGTGTGCAAGATGGTCGGTGGTGATAAAGAATATCATTGTCGGTATTTAAAATATAAATATGAAGAGGATGTCCATGATGTGCTTCTAGGATAGATGTGTCAGTAATATATTTTTGTTATTTCAATTAAATTTTGATTCATAACGGAAAATGTTACTATGAGATTGTTAAATATTGCTTTTATATAAATGCTATACAAATACAATACTATAAAAACTAGAATATAATAATTATAGCTGTTATTACAAAAAGTTGGCTTTAGCTAAATGTTTTAAGGGGTCTCAGGACTCTTAAAGCTTTAAAATTTTCGAAATTTAATTTTTTTTTAGATGTTAAACTCCTATCTTTTCTGAAAAGTTTTATATAATTGCTTCCTTGAAATTGCAATTAGAACTAAAGTTATGGCTTTTACATTTATACACGATCAATAGCTGAAGCGTCGTTTCGAAAACTCTGAAGCCATTTTTCTCCAAATGACGTTTTTGGCATAACGCGCACGATATCTCAAACACTTATGGATATTTTTTTCATGAAATTTTCAAAACATATATTTGATGTCAGTCTGTATAAAGTGAATCTAAAATTTCCTTTTTATTGTTCAAAAAAATATATTTTAGGTGATTATACTGTTGAAATTTTCTTAATTTTGAATTAGCTCAATACAATTTTGTATTAAAAATATATAAATGCTTTAAATACAAATTTATTTAGATTCAGGGTAATTATTACAATCTGAAGTATAAGTAGGCACCAAAATTTTTTATTCTAGTTGCAATACTTATTTTGTAATCGTGCGCGTAATCTGTTATGCCGATTTTTGCTCGTCAAATGTCTAACAGTTTGGAGCCCCCTGTAAATGCTAATTCTGCATCTTATAATTTTTAAAATGCATGAAATGAAAGAACATACTTATATATTTTATTCCAATTAAAATTGTGTCTTAAAATAAAATACATTTTAAGATATTAAATGTTGAAAATGGTCTTTTTTTTTTCATTTTTTCCAATTTTAAGAGTCCTGAGACCCCTTAAGAGTGTATTCTAAAAAATATTTTTCCACTCTCAACAGCTCGAAATTTCCTGAGACATTTTCAGACACATTTTTAAAAGTAAAAACATGAAACTGGCCGAGGTGATTTTGGAAGAGCTGTGCAAGAGGCCGTGTGATTTCATTTTTCGCTCAATTCATTAGAATTTGATTTTTAAAGAATTATTTTCCCAGTAGGACCCCTTTTTTCATTCCCAGATCTCCCGCTTCAGAAAATTCGGTTCAAAACGTCCCCTTTGACCGCATTTTTTTAAAATATTTTCTGCATTGATCAAAAAATTGACAAGCACGGCACATTATTTAGTTTCTAAATAAGAGAATTTTCCAGTTTGATGCGTTTGAGAGCGAAAATGAATTTAAAAATAAATAAGAAAATAAGCAGTTTGGATAGGAATGCACCCTTAAATTTGATTTTGGCTTAGCAAAAATCCGGTAGCACCGACATCCATTCCATGGAAAGATGCGTTCCCACAAATATTTTTTTCCAACTACAGCACTGCTCAAGATGTGATATGTTTAATTTCGAATGTAAAAGACAATTCTCATATTTATGGAAACAAAAATTGCATTCTCCTAACAACTAAACACAGATCAAATGCTATCAAGTTGCTATCAGGAAGAAGATTAGCAGGCGAGACAGCTTGTCGTAAATCAGAGAGCACAGAAAACACCTCTCATATGGCTCTTTATGGAAACTTCTAGAATAGAGGTTTCAGTAATATATGGATTTATTTATGTTATTTGAATTAAATTTTTATTCATAACGGAAAATGTTACTATGAGATTGATTAAATAGCTTTGAGATAAATGCTATACAAATAAAAAACTAGAATAAAAACTAGAATAAAAACTAGAATAGAGTAATTATCATTGTTAATTTTTAAAAGTCGGCTTTTAGCTAAATGTTTTAAATTGGCTTAGCAAAAATCCTGTAGAATCAAAATCTACTCTATGAAAAGTTGAGTTCCCACAAATACTTTTTCCAACTACTCCACTGCTCGAGATGTAATATGTTTCATTTCGAATGTAAAAGACAATCCTCATTTTTATGGAAACAAAAATTGCATTCTCGCTAATAAGTAAACACAGACATAGGCGTAGCGTCGGGGGAGGGGGGGGGCGCGGGGGGCACGTGCCCCCCCCAACCTTCTGTACCCCGGGCGCCAGAACAGAAAGCTTAGGGGGCGCCAAATGAAGATTTTTTTTTTTTTTGTCTTTACATACAAAAATGTATAATGTATATGTATATATATATCGAATTCACATAAAAATGTCTCACAGGCGGAAAATCCAAAAGGAAAACTGAACCAAAGTTATTAGAATTTACAAATATATAAAAAGATTCATCTATAACAGAAGACTGCAAATGAATAAGAAAAAAGAGCTGTTCTACAATTCCAAATGTACCATGTTTACCCCTTCAATCATTTAAATCCCTCCCTGTGTCAGGAGAATCACTAACATTTTCCAAGGTCAGTCTCCACCCCTATCTTCTGTGTGAAACTGACCCTCACCGATAATTGCCAAACGCCAACCGATTTCCCTGGGAGGGGGAGTGCAGAGGGGGCATATGCCCCGGACGCCAGAACGAAAGGCGAAGGGGGCGCCAAATGAAGATTTTGTTTGACTCTGACTTTTCTGATAAAAAGATGCCAAGAAGGCTGTTCTATTTTTTTTTATATATATATATATCTCCCTGAGCAGCATTGAGCTTTCTTTTTCCCCGGCTTGCTATGGGTGACGTTGAGCGACTGTCCGTGACAATAAAAACAAACGAGAGAAGGAGTCAGGGCCGAAACTAAGGGGGGAGAGGGGGCATGTGCCCTGGGCGCCACGCGAAGGGGGCGCCAGATGAAAATTTGGTTTGCCGTTTTATGCAATATATATATGTGCGTGTCAAATTTGTGTAAAAAAATATTTTCTAGCCAAAAAATCAAAAAGAAAAACTGAGTAATCTGCATTAAAATTGTCAAATAGATAAAAAGATTCGCCGCAATATACAAAACAGCAAATGAATAATCCCATTCTTTTTTTTTTATAATTACTTTTTTACAGGCATATCACCATATCTGAACTTAGAGATGGTGAGGTCAGGTGACTGGCTGGGACAATAAAAACCAAGCGGTCGAAAATTCACAAAATAAAAAGTAAAAACTTAATAATTTTGTTGTTGTTGTTGTTTTGAGTCACACGTAAATTTGGAAATTAACATTAGGTTCAGGAAAGTACCTAGACATATCAATGGAATCTTGTCTTAAATGAAAAAACTACATGGTTCCCAACAGAAGGAATACCAACAGTTATACCTGCTAAGACGGAAACCTGTATAAAGCGTAATTATTTCCTATTCCTTTCGATTTTTTCTCAGGTTTTAGTGAATAAATATTTGATAAAGCTGGTTATGTATTTCAATATTACGTATTTTATTGTTTCGTATTTTACTGTTACGCATTTAAAATTTTAAAATAAGTCCGTTAATAGAAACTTTCGCAAATTTCTCTTTGTAAATTTACTTTGCGGAGGAAGAGGGGGGGGGGGCGCCAAAATCCATGTTTGCCCCGGGTGAAAAGATAGCTAGTTTCGGCCTTGGAAGGAGTGCAAAAAGTTAAATGCTTTAGTAAAACCATTTAAAAGAAAAAAAAGAGTATAGCGTTTGCAGTGGTAAAGTAAAAAATCTCGCATAGGGCGCCATGGCTAATAAAGTGGTCTCTGCCTTTATCCCTCAAAATGATTTTTTCTCTTCTTTTTGCTATTTCTAGGCGTTTTGCCACCCTAGGCGGAAATTGAAAAATGCCGCTCTGTCCCTTTTGGTGCAATTATTTTTTACATTACTTTTGGTGCATTATTTTTTGCATTACTTTTGGTTCAATTGTTTTTTACAACCAACTAGATCCAATCTCGGAGAGACGAGGCGAGCTTGGGCGACTGCCGGCGATAAACGGAAAAGGGCGCCATGGCGCTCTTTTTTGTTTGGCACCCAGGGCGCCATGAATAGTAAAGCCACAGCCGCCCCTGCTTTTACCTTACCAAATTACGTTTCTCGTCCTTTTGCCATTTCTAGGTAGGTGACAACTGAAAAATGTCGCCCATGCCTTTTACTAAAATTACTTTTTTTACATCCAGATCCGGCCTCAAAGAGCGCGAGGTCGGGCAACTGTCAACGGCTTAAGACTAAGGGTTGAAATATATGCAAGATAGAATAGTAACTCCCTTTTTTAATGTTTTTTAAAGACTATAGCCCGGGCCGAAACTAGGGGGGTGCAGAAAGGGCATGTGCCCCAGGTGCCAGAACAAAGGCGAAGGGGCACCAAATGAAGATTTTGGTTGTCGTTTCATACAAAAATATATAAATATACAGGGTGATTCAGCTCGTCGGTGACAAACTTTAAGGATCGATAGAGCACACCTAGACGAACATTTTTGAATGGGGAATGTAGGGTCCCTGACGCGATGGTAAGGCGCTAGGCGCTTTCGAAAATTTGGGTGCCGAAATTCGAAACGTCATAAAAACTAGGGAAATGGTTAGATTTTCTTGCTTGTTGCGTCGAAATGATTCTGTTTGTTTAGACTTTCTTCAGTACCAATTTGATAAGCGTATCTCTTAAAACATGGATAGGGGGCGCTGCAGACTTTGGAGAGCTAGACAACAACTTTAAGCCCGTTATTTTGATAATTTAACACATGCTCGCCAAAGTTTATACTCTAACTTAAAGTTTGAACCCAAAAGTAGAGCCCTGCAAAAAGCGTAAGAGCCGGAATAAAATGTCAAAGTACAGGGTGGTCGAAACTCGAAGGCTCCTAGGAGATAAACAAACAGATTTCTTGACTTATGGCATGCATTTTCATGATTCTGTTTGCTGGGGCTCTCTGAAACTCAGTTGAACGGTACAAAAAGAAACATCGATAGGGGGCGCTTTGGGCAAAAAACATAATTCGTTGACATTTCGGACGCTAACTGGAAACGGGGCGCTACGATCAGTTAGAAACAAAACAAGAGAGTAATTTACTTATCATAAGAAGGTATTAAAACTGCAGTTTGTTTGTTTTTTTTAACAAACATAGCTGGTTTCAGTCATGCACAATGCGCGCAATAAAATTTACATAAGGTGCTTTTTGCTGATTTATGCAAAAGATATCGTACCATATCGATATGCAAAAGATACGTAATGCGTAGACGACAACGCGAGATGACGTAGTTGTATGCGCAGACACGTCTTTTGAACGTGCGGTACCTACTTAAGCTTCGGGTTACTTGTCTGCAGATCGGTAGTAGGATGGAACGGTACACAAACTCTGAATTGGCTGACATGCATTTGGCGTATGGCGCTGCTGGTTGTAATGGACGAGCCGCTCAGCGGTTGTACGCCGAGCGTTACCCCAACAGGCAAATCCCCTGCCATGCCTTCTTCGCTCGAGTACACCAGAGGTTGTCCACAACGGGATCTTTCGACGGAGGCAGGCCTGAACGGGAGCGATCAGTGAGCACCCCCGACAACGAAGAGGCTGTGCTTAACCTGGTTGAGGACAACCCAGGTCTTAGCACGAGAGATATCGCCAGACATGTTGGCATTTCGCAAGCAACTGCGTGGCGCATCTTACGTTCCCGGAATCTGCACCCCTACCACATCCAGCGGGTGCAGTTGCTCAGAGAGCAGGATTTTGGCCCTCGAGTGGAATTCTCAAGATGGTACTTGGCGATGAGATCCAGGGATCCCCGTTTTGTAAACAGCATTTTGTTTACGGACGAGTCCACCTTTAGCCGGGAGGGAATGTGGAACGCCCACAACAGTCATGTGTGGTGTGATGAAAATCCACATGAAACCAGAAGCCGAGCAGCCCAGGAGCGTTTCTCAGTAAATGTGTGGGCCGGCATTCTGGGGGATTGCCTCATTGGCCCTTATTTGTTACCTGAACGGCTGACAGGTGGAAATTACCTGATTTTCCTGGATCAAGTGCTGCCGCAGTTTCTGGATGAGGCGCACGTACCCGAAGGTTCGCGTCGCCAGATGTGGTTCCAGCACGATGGAGCTCCGGCCCATTACACGAACGACGTGCGTCTCCATCTAAACGCAAGGTATGGCCAGCGGTGGATCGGGCGTGGGGGTCCAGTTCACTGGCCTGCCCGATCACCAGACCTCACCTGCTTGGATTTCTTCCTTTGGGGTTACCTGAAGGCCGAGGTATACCATACACCTGTCAGCAGTGCTGAAGAACTTGTGGCGCGCATTGTGGCAGCTGCAGGGCAGATCAGAGATACTCCTGGCATTGTTGGAAACACACACTCCTCAATGCGACGGAGGTGCGAAGCCTGCATCATGGCCCAAGGTCGAAATTTCGAGCATCTTCTGTAGTGTTATTTTTTGTAAATAAATTTCCAGTATCATTGATGTTTTTGGTCTAAATTTATTCAGAAGTGTTGAGCAGAGGTAGAAAATGTGTTTTCATTATTACTAACTGATCGTAGCGCCCCGTTTCCAGTTAGCGTCCGAAATGTCAACGAATTATGTCTTTTGCCCAAAGCGCCCCCTATCGATGTTTCTTTTTGTACCGTTCAACTGAGTTTCAGAGAGCCCCAGCAAACAGAATCATGAAAATGCATGCCATAAGTGAAGAAATCTGTTTGTTTATCTCCTAGGAGCCTTCGAGTTTCGACCACCCTGTACTTTGACATTTTATTCCGGCTCTTACGCTTTTTGCAGGGCTCTACTTTTGGGTTCAAACTTTAAGTTAGAGTATAAACTTTGGCGAGCATGTGTTAAATTATCAAAATAACGGGCTTAAAGTTGTTGTCTAGCTCTCCAAAGTCTGCAGCGCCCCCTATCCATGTTTTAAGAGATACGCTTATCAAATTGGTACTGAAGAAAGTCTAAACAAACAGAATCATTTCGACGCAACAAGCAAGAAAATCTAACCATTTCCCTAGTTTTTATGACGTTTCGAATTTCGGCACCCAAATTTTCGAAAGCGCCTAGCGCCTTACCATCGCGTCAGGGACCCTACATTCCCTATTCAAAAATGTTCGTCTAGGTGTGCTCTATCGATCCTTAAAGTTTGTCACCGACGAGCTGAATCACCCTGTATATGAAATACAAAGAAATTCGCAAGCTAATGTTAAAACTATGGGAGGGCTCTTTTCAAATTTCTCGCTTGCATTTTAATATTTTAAGAGTTTTTTTTTTCTTTTTTCTTGGGATAGTTTAGATTGATCTTTAGCATTGCTATACTTTTAGGTTTCGAAACCGGTACTGAAAGTGAAAGTAACTTTATAAAAATAATCTGCGACCAAAATCGAAAAAGTAAATACTAACCCGGTTAGAATTCAACCTCAGATTTTTCTAAGAAAAAAAAAATAAAATTATTAATATGCAAGCGAGACAATTTAAAAATAATGCTCCCATACGTTTAGCATTAGCGATCCAGTTTCTTCGCGCAACTAGTGTAGGCTCTTAACGCTCAGGCTGATGTTAAAACTATGGGAGCGTTGTTTACATATTTTCTGCACTAATTTCAATTATTAAATGATTTTTATTTTTTTTATGATTGTTATTTATTTATTTGTTTATTTATTTTTTGCATAGGGTACTTGAGGGCGATAACTTTTATTGTGCGTGAGGAGATCAGGGCTTAATTTGCGCCGGAGCCCACCGGAGCCCGGCTTTGGTACTTCTCTGTTTTCAGGAAATATTTAAATATTGGTCAGAATTCACCGGAGCTCATACATACAGGGCTACGGAGCCCAGTGCAATATCGCTTCCGAAAAACCGAAGTCTAAATTACTTTCTCCTTTCTTTTCCACCTCCAAGCTTTTGCATTCCTTTTTACCAAAAAAACTTATATGTGACGTAATGTGTCGCACACGTAGGATATGAAGATAAAACGGACTCAATTTTTATATCAGTTTTGGGGCTTAGACTGACTCGAGTTCAATCTGTATTACAATTTAAATTTTATTTATTCATGCATTGAAAAAAAACTTTTCCTTCTTTAAAATTACGCATTATATTATATTTCAAATCATTTTAATGCTATTTTGATCAAAATGAAGGGGAAACAGAAGTCGTGTTTTTCGATTTCAAATTTATGTCGGCGACGACTTGTTGATACGGCGCCAATCAAGAGACTGAACAATGAATTTGCTTTCAGTTCGATTTTTTTTTTTGTGATAGTAGGATAATTTTTTTACTGGCTGAGTTTTTTTTATTTAGATATCTAACCCGAAAAGAATATTTTATGTTTTAGCCAACGAGCATCAGCTTGAGGTTTTGTTTGTTTGAGGTTTTTTCTTTTTGTCTTGTATTGCGTACGAGTATAAAAATCACGTTAGTGATTTTTCTATTTATTTTGTATCAAGAATGGTACTTATGCTAAAGCTCTGCTCTGCAGATTTACGAAGTTGCTTTCATTTGCAAGTAGATATAATTGTCATGTATTGTTATTCCGATAGAAAGCAATTGAGCTGTATTTTCCCTTTTTCTGTAAAAGCATCAATTCTTTCCGATATTTCAAATTTTTAATTTAATTTGATTTTGAGGGACGCACCACAAAAGATTGTTATGCGGAAGGAATCGATTGCAGTTTAAGATATGCACCTTTTATTGGAAATAATAAAACATTGTTACATTCTTCAGCATAAAAATAAAATTTCATTCATTTTTTCTTAAAAATGCATAGCTGCTATCCGCGACATAGAACTATCCTTTTTTTGTGTTAACCCTATTTCCTAATCAAAATCGTTATCATATTTAATCGCAGAATTCTGCAATTAAGTAACTTTAGAGTTAGGTAATATTTACTATTTAGAGGGAGTGATAACTAAAAAAAAAAATTGTTGGCAGCTAAGTATATGCTGATAGATATATTTAATTCTTTTATTTTTCTAAGAAAAAAAATGCTTTAAATTTTTCAAATAATGTACGAAATATAAATCTGCAGATTGGAGTGACGGGGATGGAGACGGTACGGTTGTTGTGCCGGTGCCGCAGAATATTAGGGCTCCGGTACTTTTTTTGTTAGAAATTAAGCCCTGGAGGAGATGGGGGGGGGTGGGGTGGGAGAGCCAAAATCCATGTTTTCCCCGGGCACAAAAAAAGCTAGTTTCAGCCCTGAACGTACGATTGATATAAGATGTACTCAGGGCCATCACTTTATACGTTTTGTTGGTGGGGGAGAGGACCTTAAATTATCAAGTCAAATTTCAGTATTTGCCAACTCATTGAGAAGTAAAAATAAATAGTTCTCGACATTTGCCAACCAGTTTTATAATGTTACCAAGTTACCACAATTAGAAAATGTAATATAGTTCTTATTTGTAAAAAGCTTAATAATATTCCCAATTATATTTGTAATTTTTGTCAAATCTATCAGAAATAGAAAGTGTTTTATAGTTTTTTATTAAATTTTTAAACAAATTTGCCAACTAAGTTTGTAAATTTGCCAAGTGTAACAGCATTCGCAAACGTTTGGAGGGGGGCTCCCCCCGTCCCCCCTTTGCGAGGTCCCTGGTTGTACTTATTGTGCAAATTATTAAAAACATTCATTAGTCGCTGTTTTAAAAGAATATGCGATAGTGTATTATACATGGGATTTTCAGATAAATTAATGTGAAATTTATATTCACATATTTTAGGATTGTGACTTATTGAAACACTTACAAAAACGATAAACGGCAGTGATTTTCAATTTTTAATTTTTTTAAGATCCAATTAAATTTAAACCTCTTCAGTGTGTAGCATTTCAACCACTCTCTCTTCCACAAAAACAAAAACGCTTTAGTTCTCAACCATCAATACGGTGCTGGCTAATCATTGATATTTGGCCAGTAGTTGTAAGTTGATCGCTAGAAGAAAAAATTTTCGTAACAGCAAAGCTATATACTATTTTTTACAGTGTCCAGTCACCCACGTAGTTTAATTGCAGTGAGTAACATGGTCAGGCAAAGAACTTCTTTGACCTCTGAACTCGTGTTTCCCTCTTGTGCAAAGTGGGATAGTAGGAGCGCCTCTACCTAACCCCCCCCCCCCACACACACACACACTCATACACACACTTGGTTTGGTCTAATCTGGTCATTTGTGGGAATGTGCTTGCAGTTAAGTGTTATTATTTTTTTAAATGGTCAGGAATGAATGACCCACGCAAAAACAAGCGCGATAAAAAAGTAGGAATTTTTTATAGAAAACTCAATAAAAATAGATGTCACGGAGTACGACATGCTGGTTTTAAATTCATGCAAGTCTGGCTTCAGAAGGACGAAAATGGAACAGAAGGTCAGAATATACAGAATTGTTTGTTTTAGTAAATTAATACGTTCTCAGAAAAAAAACAAAAATTCCCACTCAAAAATGTGAGTATTTTTGGCACATCATAAACTCATTTCTATTCCTATTTGCCTGAAAATTACAGATGTTTAAGTGACAGGTGCTTAAGAATCGAGTAGCATCCCTTCTTTTCCTAACATTTTTCCTAATTCGAAGCAGCTTATTTAAAGCGGATTACTAAATGGATCCGTCTTGTAATTGTCAGTCTTCGAATTCGGAAATGAAAAGTCCAACTTTGATGTTATTTTATAAAAAAAATCGGAGTTTTTTAGAAAAAAAAAACTTTATTCTATTTCATAAAAGCATCTCAATTGCAGGGCTGCCATTGCCTAATGACACTGAAAATAGTAGCTTTAGTAGCCTCCAACGAAAAAAATAGCAGCATTTGTTCGAAAATAGTAGCCAAAATAGTCTTATACCCATCACTTTAAAAAAAGGGAAGAAAAATGTATCTATAAAAACCTGAAGGACTTTATGAATGTTCAGATCTTATTTCACAGTTTATCAATCAATCACTGAAATCACTCAAATCACTGAATAAAGAATGGAGTGATTTCTTTAAATGAGAAAGCAAGTTATCCAGAAAATAAGGCCCTAATGTTTCAGTTATGAAGTAAGTAAGCTTGGTTCTTCAACAATAAAAATTATGTACAGCACCAGGAAACATAGCAGTAAAAACTTCTTGCAGATTACCCCCGATACTATTTTCCATCAGGCCTTTCAAATTCAAGAGTTTTTTGGACAGAAGGAAGAAAAGTTTTATTTGAGGGGCAGAGTTAGAAATAACGTGTGGGATATCGCAAATCCCACACAAAAAAGGAAAATCCCGCATAATAAGAAAATTCAATTGGGTGGAATCTTCCAAATTTACTTGTTTCACAGGCATATGATTCGTAAGCGATTTTTTTTCTTCGGGAATTCTGCAAAATCAATTCTCAAACAGTCGCGAATTTTGCCAATCGGTAGCGAAAAACATCGCAGATATCAACAATTGGTCGTAGAAAAAATAGTTTCCCATCGGTCGCAAAAAAAACTTGTAAATTTCGCCTAAGGATTATGGAAAAAAATCGAAAATTTTGTCAAACTGTCGTGGACAGAAAAAGAAAATACCCGCAAATTTAATCAAAAATTGAGGGAAAAATCAAGAACTTCCTCAGTCGGTCGACAAAAGAAAAGACAAATTGCAAAATCTCCTTCAATGATTGTAGCAAAAGATGGCGAAAAGAAATAACTACTTTCGTCAATCGCGAGGAAAATCGACCCCCTAATTGGGGAAAAAAATCGCGAATTTTGCAATTCTTCACGGAAAGAATTGCAAATCTCCTCAAACAACAGTAAAAAATTACTTGAAATTTAACAAAGGTCGCGGAAACAAATGGTGATATCGCTAGTCGGTCGCGGAAAAATTATCGCAAATTTCGTCAAAAAATGGACAAAAGTTGCGAATTTCGTCTAACGATCACAAGAAAAAAAATCGCAAATTTTGTCAAATGGTCGCGGACAAAAAAACGCAAATTTGGTTCTTAAAAAAAATTGAGAATTTAACCAAATGATCGCGCAAAAAATCTCGAATTTCGTAAGTCGGTCGTGAAAAGAAATCACGAATTTTGACAAACGATCTGGAAAAGAATCGGTAATTTCGAAAGATCTCTGAAACAAATAGTAACTACCATCAATCGGTCGCGGAAAATATATATCGCAAATTTGGACAAGTGGTGACGAAAAAAAAAAAATAAATTTCGTCAATCTGTCGTAGAAAAATTTGCGAAATTTGGCAAAGGATCGCGGAAAAAATCGCAAAATCTCCTTCAACGATAGTATAAAAAGATCTCAGAAAGAAAGAGGTATTTTCGTCAATCGATTAGGGGAAAAATCGCGAATTTTGGAATTCGTCGCGGAAAAAATCGCGAATCTCCTCAAACAACCGTTGAAAAAGTGCGTTTGGGAAGATGACGTTACAAGCGCTTTGAAGAAAAAGATCGAATATATTCAGTAAAAATAGTCGCTTAAATCCGAAAAAAGTCGCCTATTTTCTTGAAATAGTCGCTTTTTGGCCTAAAATAGTCGGCATAGCCGCCGGATGCTTAAAATAGTCGCTTTCAGTAACATTTTATAAGCAAGTGCAGCCTGCAGTTGCATGTTAAGAAAAATTGGAATTTTATGAGAAATTGAGTCGGGCCGGTCCAGGCCTGATTTAATTAATTTTTCCACGGGCCGTGCATGTTTTTACTGATTTTTGTACGAGCCGGGCTTGGCCATAAACTGTGAAAATATAAACGGGCCGGGATCGGGTGGAAGTTTTAATTTTTACGCCGAGCTGGGTCCAAGCCTTGAAATTGCGGTCCGTGCAGACCTCTAGTGTGCCTCCCCAGGGCCTTGCAAAGAGGTTGTTAAAGGAGCGGTCGGTCGCCCCGGGCGCAAAATTTATGCTGCAAACCACGGTTTTATTCATTTTTTGGCCGCCGATCATTTTCCGGGGAATTTCTTTTTCTCTCTTGATCATTTTTTTTTTTCCTGTCGCAAAATATCATGAACTCTCTAACAAATAAGTGCAATTTTCCCTTATGTTATTTAGTTGCTCTAAATTTTTAAATTTAAATTAAACCTCTTAAAGTTCCAAAATAAACGCGAAATATTTATTCAATAGAATTTATTTATGTTTCTGCACTTTATCAATTTTATAACACCCATCACAAAGAGAAAGTTTTTTTTTTTTTTTGGGGGGGGGGGCAAAATTGAAAATTCGCTCGGGGCGCAGTTTCACGACCTTGGTGCCCCCCCCCCCCCAAAAAAAAAAAAAAAAAAAAATTCTGGTACGCTACGCCTATGAACACAGATCAAAACAAAAAACGAAATAAACAAATAAATAAGTACAAAGAAGCGTTAGTTATCCGTTAGTAATCTAGTAATTTATACGAACTGAATAAGAACCAAGTCCATAACGAAAGAAAATTCCCTTTTATGATGGCGCCATCTCTGTTACAAACTGGTAAACATTGTCATTTATCAACTTTCTTTTCTTCTTCCTATTGATTATGGTGCTGCCATCTTTTAGCATATATGTAAAACATTATCTGTGATATTTTCTACATTAAGGTAGTTCTCAAATCACAAGAGGTCAACTTTATGACATAAGTTTTAATTTATTTTTGTTCGGAAACTAGGTCATCGAACTGCGTTTTCCGTATTTTTTGCAAACGCAATAGATCTTTCAGAAAAGAGTGTCAAAGTGGGCGTTTTGAACCGAATTTCCGCGCAAAAGTAAAATAACCACTCAAAGAAGGGCGAAGTCTTTGTCACGGGATCAAAATCGCTTCTAAGTCAATAGGTAATTTATTTATCAAAAAATGGAAAGCACAGTTTGGTTTCAAAGCGCCTCTTTAGTCAGGCCTTCCAATTTTATATCTTTCCGTTAAAAAATGAATTTGTAAATGTGTTTAAAACGTTTTGCGCTTGTTGAGCAGAGCAGTTGAGAACAGCCTTATGTAATACGTTAAATTTCGAATGTAAAAGGCAATCCTCTTTTTTTTTTTTACAAAAATCGCCTTATATCGTAATAATAACTGGAAACGGGACAAAACAAAAAACGAAATAAATAGTTAATTAAATAAAAAAAAAAATCTAAAAATCCGACTGCGCAAAACGCGAACTAATTATTTCTCATTAATGTGAAACTATTTTGTATATTACTTACCTATTTGTTCTATGTACTTGCATTGATGACTTTTAAGTTGTGTTTAATTGTTAGTTCCTATCTATAAACACTGTTTTGATGAGGCCTGTAGATGTCTATGAAAGTTAGTGTTGCAGTAAAGTTAGAGGTCCTACCTACACAACTTCCAGGTTGTGTGTAATATTTAAACGGAGCTTCCGACTGTAAAATAGTCAATGAAACATCGTCTTCATTTTGAAAGACCTATCCAATGATATGCCTCTCAATAGGGTGCGCAAAATTTTTTTCGTCTCTACCGCCATTTCGAATTTATAAAAACAAAACATGTGCCTATAACCATCGGACGGTTAAGAGGAATCGATAGAGACCTCATTCATTAAAATCCATCCAGCCGTTGGGATGTTTTGGGGGTATAAAGAAATCCACTTACCCAGAAACGCGTGAAACACATATAACCCTGCTTGGCAGACGGGTAATTAAAAGAAGCGTCAATTAGTAAATTGTTAGTAATCTAGTAATTTACACACACTGAATAAGAACGGAGTTCATGCAGTTAATAATTGTAATTTACTTAAGTGATAAAGGATAATTTTTAATGATCAAAATTTATTATAAGTTTCTTTATGCATGTTTTAAAAAAATCAGAATTCAGTCTGAGTTAAACTTTTTAAAATTTAAGTTATATAATTATTATTTTGGCATCAGCTATCGGCAATTAATCCGTGAAAGACTCTTATTTATTATTTTTTTTTATTATTCTGATTCATAAGAAAGGAGTTCATTATAGAAGAAAATTCTCTTTTTTGATAGCGCCATTTCTACCACAAACTGGTAAACATTGTTATTTGTCGAACTTTCTTCTTCTCGTCGTATTTGTAATGATTATGGTGCTGCCATCTCTTGGCATATGTGTAAAACATAATGTGATATTTTCTGCATTAAATTTTCGTTTTATCAGAATGATTTAGGTTGCGACATGACAGATATGTCGCGCTAGCTGGCAGATTCTTTGAGATAGCTAAATAAAAGGAGGATGAAGCTAAACATTTTCTCCCCAAACCTTCATACCTCGAAGAATGAGTAGTTTAGCACGTCGGTTGCAAAACTTTAATGTTATGTGAACCACATTAACACGTTGAGGTTCGAGTTATTTCAACTGCATATCTCCCCCTGGACTGAGGGTATTTGGTACTTTTCACGATTTTTTAAGAAATACTTCTAAGATATGTATTTTGATATTTTTTATTATAAACTTCAAACTGTTCTTATTCATAATCAAGGAACTATTTAAATGTACTCAAATTTAATATTTAATGAGAAATTATTGAAAAGAAAAGCATGTTTTATATTTAAGGCTGTTCTCAAATCGAAAAGGCCAACTTCCTGACACAAGTTTTAATTTATTTTTGCTAAAAAATGCATGAAACTAGCTGGTGGTGGTGTTCAGAAAATATGTCATTGAGCTGTTTTTTACATTTTTTTTTTTTTTTTTGCAAACGAAATAGATCTTTCAGAAAATAGCGTCAAAGTGGGCGTTTTGAACCGAATTTCCACGCGAAGGAAGAAAGAGCACACAAGAGCGGGCGAAAAACATGTTTGCTATGTGATCAAAATCGCTTATAACTCAATAGGTAATTTATGGATTAAAAAAAAAAAACTGGAAAAAACAGTTCAATTCCAAATCGCTTCCATGGCCAGACTTTCCAATTTTATACCATTCCGTTAAAAAAGGAATTAGTAAATGTGTCAAAACGTTTTGCGCTTGTTGAGCAGAGCAGTTAAGAACAGCCTTAAAAAATAAATTTGATTAAGAAAACATAAAATTTTACACAGACTTGAATAAAAAATTACCGAAATATTGTACAAATATCTGAAAATAGGTTGTATTTGTTCTGAAACACTATTTACTAAAATTTGCTTTTGTGTGGTACATTTCAAAGCACAAAGTGCAACACCAGAATGTTCACTATAAGTTTGAATTAAGCTCTGATTCTAGATATTTTCATATAAAACGTGCAACCACAAACATTTTATGTAACAGGCTAATGAACAAAACTATTTCAATATTTCTTGAATATATTACTGATGCTTATAGTGGCACTAAGCACAAGAGTAAAAAAAAAAAAAAAAAAGTAAAAAAAGAAAAATAATAACCATTTTGCATTTTTTAACACGATACAGCCTGAAGAGATTTAACCTGGTATTTGTAGGCGTTCTCAGATAAAATACTGAGCCGTTCTATTTTTACTTTCTTCTATCTTTACAAGAACAAAGTAGTGGATTCGTGAAAATTTTCGACGGATTTCCAAGATTTAGGGATTAGAGATTCCGAAAAAATGCTTTTACAAAATGTCTGTCTGTGAGTCTGTCTGTTTATCTGTATGCGACACAAATTTTGTGGGCGCTCTATCTCAAGAACTAATGCTTGGATTTTCAGCAAACTTCAGATTCAGGTATACCTTGATATAAATTAGTGCTGTTTATGTTTTGATTGGTTGTATTTATGTCGGCCAATTATCAGCACGTGCGATATGGGCCCTAAGGGGGGGGGGGCGAGTGCCTTCCGTGGAGGTTTTTCTAAGGGAACCTAACCCGTATTAACGCTTGGAGAACCAAGGTTCGAAGAAAACCACGAAAACTCCGAACAATTAGGCCGACGGGCGCGATTGGGATCGAACCCAGCACCTCCCGTCTACCAGCTTCGAGAGCAGAACCTCTCGGCCACTGGTGGGGCGTTTATGTTTTGGTGCCAATCGCTTAACAGGTCGCGCTGCAATGCTGCATTTCTCAGAATTTCCACTATAGCTCAATCTCCAAAACTAATGCGCGGATTTTCATCAAACTTCATATTCAGGTATATTTTGATATGAATGGGTGCTAAATTGGTCTCATTTCTTGTACTATTATATAAAAGATTTAACTGACGTGAGTTATATAAAAGAAAATTTTGTGATGGCCACAACATACTAGTTTTTTTAAAAAAGGATTAAAAACACTATTGAGTTGCGTTAGTACGAAATATAATAAGAACAAAATTTACATTGTTTAAAAAAAAAAAAGACAAATTAGCCTGACGAATTAGCTCTTAGCATTTTGGCTGAACCCATGGATATTTTTTAGCGGGACTCTATTGTATTAAAATGTTTAAATTTGGTATCCAACAAGACATTTGTGAAATAATTTAGATTATTCGTTAACTAAAATATACAACACGAACTTTAAAAATTTCACTATTTTAATTAAAAGGCAACTAAAATAATAAAAGAAATGTTACACGTTAAAAATATACATTTTATTTTAAACTTATTAGTACTTTCAAGCTTTTCCAAGCTCTTCATCAGTGAATCTTTTAATAACTGTTATTAGTTATTAAAATACCAATAACATCAATAAATTCAAGTAGATTTATTGCAACGTTTTATACAGTAAAAAACAGTACATTAAATATTTGTAATACATTAAAAATAATTTACATTCATATTCTTGTGATATATAAGAAATCACAAATAACATCATATTTTGAAAGGATTCACTCTATAATATTGATCAGTCAGTATGGCAATTCTAAAGAAATATGTAATGGATTATACATGCATTTTTAATTTAATAACTTCTTAAATTGAACAAGTGATAACAATTATTTAGATGAAATATTTTTTAGTGCCTCCACTTCATTACAAAGCATTTTGAGCATAAGAAAGACATTCATAAAAAATACATTTTTAAATATTCTCATTTAAAAAATAGGATAGCAATATAATTTAATCATGAAAACATTTGAATGATTTTGAATATCATATGAAAGATTTTGCATGCGGTGTTACATAGCATTTTGAGCTTAAGAAAACCATTCGCCAATAAGTACATTTTTAATAGAATCTCATTTTAAAAATATGATAATCAATATAATGCCATTACAGAAACATTTCAAATATTTTCATGTCACATGAAAGATTTTGCATGCGTCATTACACATCACTTCTAGCTTAAAAAAGCATTCAGTAATACGTACATATTTAATGAATTCTCATTTATAAATTATGATTTAAATATAATATAATGATGAAAACGTTTAAAGGATTTTGAATATTATATGAAAGATTTTGCATGCGTCATTTCATAGAATATTGAGCTTAAGAAAAACATTCGCCAATAAGTACATTTTTAATGGAGTCTCATTTAAAAAATATGATAGCAATATAATGTAATCATGAAAACATTTGAATGACTTTGCATATTATATGAAAGATTTTGCATGCGTCATTACATAGCATTTTGAGCTTAAGAAAAAGATAAGCCAATAAGTACATTTTTAATAAATTCGCCTTTTAAAAATATGATAGGAATATAATGTAATCATGAAAACATTTGAATGATTTTGTATATTATATGAAAGATTTTGCATGTGTCATGACAATGCATTTTTAGGATAAGGAAAAGATAAGTCAATAAATTAATTTTTAATAGATTCTCATTTTGAAAATATATCAATATAATGTCATTATGGATATATTTGAAAGATTTTCATGTTACATGAAAGATTTTGCATGCGTCATTACATAGCATTTTGAACTTAAGAAAAACATTCGCTTATAAGTACAATTTTAATAGATCCTCATTTAATAAATATTATAGCAATATAATGTAATCATGAAAACATTTGAATGATTTTGCATATTATATGAAAGATTTTTCATGCGTCATTATATAGCATTTTTAGCTTAAAATAAGATAAGCTAATAAGTACATCTTCAATAAATTCTCATTTAAAAAATATTATTGCAATATAATGCTATCATGAAAACATTTGAATGATTTTGCATGCGTCATGACAATGCATTTTTAGCATTCGGAAAAGATAAGCGAATAAATACATTTTTAATAGAATCTCATTTTAAAAATATATCAATACAATGTCATTATGGAAACAGTTGAAAGATTTTCATGGTACATGAAAGATTTTGCATGCGTCGTTACATGTCATTTTAAGCTTAAGAAAAACATTCACAATAAGTACATATTCTCAATATTATATATATAAAATTAAAATATATAAAATGAATAAAATAATCTCAAACTTTTTAATAGATTCTCCTTTTAAAAATATGATAGTGATAAAATGTATCCATTAAAACATTTGAATGGTTTTGCATATTATATGAAAGATTTTTGCATGCATCATGACAATGCTTTTTTAGCATAAGAAAAAGATAAGCGAATAAATACATTTTTAATAGAATCTCATTTTAAAAATATGATATTAATATAATGTTATTATAGAAACTTTTGAATGATTTTCAAGTTACATTAAAGATTTTACATGCGTCATTACACGTCATTTCTAGCTTAAAAAAGCATTCAGCAATACGTGCATATTTAATAAATTTTTATTTATAAATTATGATTGAAATATAATGTAATCATGAAAACTTTTGAATGATTTTGAACGATATATGTAAGATTTTGCATGCGTCATTACACATTATTTTGAACTTAAGAAAAACATCCGCCAATAAGTAAATTTTTAATAGATTCTCATTTTAAAAATATGATAGCAATGTGTCATTACAGAATCATTTCAAAGATTTTCATGATACATGAAAGATTTTGCACGCGTCATTACATGTCATTTTTAGCTTAAGAAAAACATTCTTCAATAAGTACAGATTCTCAAGATTATATATATAAAATTGAAATATATAAAATGAATAAAATATATCTCATACTTTTTAATAGATTCTCCTTTTAAAAATATGATAGTGATATAATGTAATCAAGAAAACATTTGAACGGTTTTGCATATTATATGAAAGATTTTTGCATGCATCATGACAATGCTTTTTTAGCATAAGAAAAAGATAAGCGAATAAATACATTTTTAATAGAATCTCATTTTAAAAATATGATATCAATATAATGTCATTATGGAAACATTTGAAAGATTTTCATGTTGCATGAAAGATTTTGCATGCGTCATTACATAGCATTTTGAGCTTAAGAAAAACATTCACTTATAAGTATAATTTTAATAGATTTTCATTTAAAAAATATGATAGTAATATAATGTAATCATGAAAACATTTGAATGATTTTGCATTTTATATGAAAGATTTTTCATGCGTCATTATATAGCATTTTTAGCTTAAAAAAAGATAAACTAATAAGTACATCTTTAATAAATTCTCATTTTAAAAATATGATATCAGTATAATGTAATCATGAAAACATTTAATGATTTTGCATGCGTCATGACACTGCATTTTTAGCATAAGGAAAAGATAAGCCAATAAATACATTTTTAATAGATTCTCTTTTTAAAAATATGATATTAATATAATGTTATTATAGAAACTTTTGAATGATTTTCAAGTTACATTAAAGATTTTACATGCGTCATTACACGTCATTTCTAGCTTAAAAAAGCATTCAGCAATACGTGCATATTTAATAAATTTTTATTTATAAATTATGATTGAAATATAATGTAATCATGAAAACTTTTGAATGATTTTGAACGATATATGTAAGAATTTGCATGCGTCATTACACATTATTTTGAACTTAAGAAAAACATTCGCCAATAAGTAAATTTTTAATAGATTCTCATTTTAAAAATATGATAGCAATGTGTCATTTCAGAATCATTTCAAAGATTTTCATGATACATGAAAGATTTTGCATGCGTCATTACATGTCATTTTTAGCTTAAGAAAAACATTCTTCAATAAGTAGAGATTCTCAATATTATATATATAAAATTGAAATATATAAAATGAATAAAGTATATCTCATACTTTTTAATAGATTCTCCTTTTAAAAATATGATAGTGATATAACGTAATCAAGAAAACATTTGAATGGTTTTGCATATTATATGAAAGATTTTTGCATGCATCATGACAATGCTTTTTTAGCATAAGAAAAATATTCCGCCAATAAGTACTTTTTTGATAGATTCTCATTTTAAAAACATGATAGCAATATAATGTAATCATGAAAACTTTTGAATGATTTTGCAAGCGTCATGACAATGCATTCTGAGTATAAGAAAAACTTTCACCTGAAAGTGCATTTTTAATAGATTGTCTTTTTAAAAATATGATATAATGTCATTATGGAAACATTGGAAAGTTTTTGCATATTTCATGAAAGATTTTGTATGGTCATCATGAAAATAATTAAAATATTTTTAATTTAACAATAATACTTTTTATCATTTGTACATAAAAAGTTTTTTTTCAGTGTAAAACCTTTTTTTTTTTTCAATTTCTTAAGATATTCATAAAATTTTAAATTATGTTTAATTTTCATAAATTTAGATTTGTTTCTACTCGGTACATTTATCAAATAATAATTCTTAAAGTTTTAATAAATTAATATTTTCTGCATCAGACAAGATATAAACATGATGAACACCAATTATTTTTTATTATTAGTTAAATGCACTTGAATGACTTAACTTTACCATTTTTTAACGTATGATTTTACAATCTTCTCTTTAAAATTTAAAATAATAAATAACTTGCACATAACTTTTTTTTGCATGGATTTTACTGAAAGGGATTCAAGAAATCATTTGACAAGTTTCTGTTATTTTAGTTATTAAAATCAAGTTATAAATTCTATCAGCTAATAAATAAATAATATTAATCAGTAACTCTAATGAATATTTTCTTTATTTTGAATAAGAAGCGAAATACATATTACACACATGCGAAGCATCAACATAAATTTCAATTTTAATATTTTCTAACGATTTTCATAAATTACAGCCAATGATAAAATTTATTTCGGCGAAATGTTTTTAGTGTTTTCGTCTCATTATAATGCATTTTGAGCATCGGAAAAAAATTCAATAATAAGTACATTTTTAAAAGATTCTCATGATAGCAAGATAAGTTCATCATGATAACATTTGAAAGATTTATAATTTAACAATAAGACTTTTTTTTCTTTTGTACATGAAAACAGTTTTTTTAGTGTAAAACTGTTTTTCATTTTCTTAACGTATTCATAAAATTTTAAATTATGTTTAAATTTAATAAATTTACAGTATTTTGAATACTGTTAGCACTTAGATATAATTTTAGAGTCGTAGAAGATTATTTTCTTTATTTTCAATTATAATTTGACTCAATAAATTGATCAAATAATAATTCAGAGTTTTAACAATTCATATTTTCTGCATCGAACAAGTTACAAACGTAATTAATACCAATTATTTTATTATATTATCATATATCATATTATCATGGTTGTTTTAATTTGAGGATATAAGAACATTGTTAAAACAGCAGAAATATGTAGAAAACGTGACATGGAATGACCCATTATCTTTTTCATTACTTTACTGTACTTAAGTAATTTTAAATATTACCATTTTTTAATATGTAGATTTACAATCTTCTCTTAAATTTTTAAATAAAAAATCGTTTTAGGTAACAAATTTTTGCATGAATTTTACTAAAAGAAATTCAAGAAATCATTTGACAAGCTTGTTATTTTACTAATTTTACATTTACTCTAATGAATAATTTGATTATTTTGAAAAAATAGCGAAATACATATTACACACATGAGAAGCACTAACATAAATTTCAATTTTACAATCATAATACACTGTAAACCAATTTATGTATATATAATTTTTATAAATTGAGACATTTCAAATATTTCTGTAAAAAAACAAATGACATTATTAAATGTAAAATCTTTACATACTTATTGGAAATAACAAGAAAATATTTTCAAAAATATAAAAAATACATATTACGCACATGAAATATTATTACATACATAAAAACGCATGAAATAATTCATAAAATTTTAGTAGATTTCATATAAATTATACACAGAGCATTTCAGTAATGACATTGAAATACAATCAGAACATTTAAATATACATATTTTAAATTTTTACATTTTGTTTCACACATCTCAAATATTTCTGCTAAACATTGTTGAGGAAAAGAATTTATGAAATGCGAAATCATTGTATATTTGCAGTGCACTAACAACTATCGTATAGAGGAATAATATTCTTTTATGGAAATATTTTGTATTATCGATACCAATCTTTATGCGCAGAACGGACATCTGTACTTTCTTTTATTTTAAGGGAACAGTTTACCTTAAAATTGGTCAAATAGTTGATATTCTTGTTTAATTTTAAGTGAAAACTTGTTTAAGGGAGTCCGGGACACATTTTGTAATAATTTTTATTTTTGCGTTAAAATTTTGGATTTTTTTGTGATGGTTAAGCAAATCATTTGTAAACAAAATCACATGATAAAACTTCTTAATTTTTTTTAATTTTTAATTTAAAATTTATTTTAAAAATTGGGGTAATTTAAAATCGTTATAACTCTAAATATTATTTGCAGAATTTCAATTTTTTTTATCATTTAAACAAACAGAAATATATAAGTTTTAATTTTGATTCAGCATTTAAAAAAATATTAATAAAAAAAATTTAAAAACATTTAAAGTAAAACAATTTTTAAAAAATGATGTAACTTTTTTTTTTAAATAATATTTTCAAAAGTAAATACATTTTTCAAATTTTCTGAATCAAAATTAAACTAATTGAAAAACACATGTTCCAAGTTTGAACCATTTATTTTTAACAACTCTTGAGTTATAACAATTTAAATACCAGAAATGTTGAAAAAAGCCATCATGAAGAAAAACGCATTTTCACTAGAAGTCGTTTGCATGACAGCCATTGCTTGAAAGATTGATTTTGAAAACAAACCAAAACGAAAAAATTAATAGAATCTGTTCTAATTAAGATAGAAACATGATTTAAACGTCATTTTAAGCTGAAAAAAGCAGATAATGTTTTACTGCAAAAACATATTTTTAGAAAATTGGAAGATTTTCGTGTCCCGGACCTTAATTTGGAATATTTTGACACCTCATTTTTATCCATTCGGCAGTTATATATCGCGAGATATTGCACATTTTGTTAATATACCCTACGGAATGACCCACACAAATTTAAACTTTAAATGGTTTTTTTTTTCATGTTCCTATTTTCTTCACTTTCCTGTTTTAAAAATGCTGAGGCTTTTTTTGTATTTTAGATACAGATTTAAACTTTTTTGTGTATGTTCTTTATTATATATGTGATAAATCTGCGTAAGGAACGAGCTTATGGATTTGTTGTTATTTAAAAAAAAAAAAATAAAAAAATGAAGATGTGCTAGATTTCATCGTTTTTCACTGTATCTATCAGTAAAAAAATTATATTAAATCTAATTTTAGATGTATCTAAAAATAAATGCGCAGACTCGTGTAATATACATTTGAAAATCATATAAATATATTAGGCAAAAATATCAATATTAAAAATAAAATAGTTGGGATTTTAAAAAATGCAATTTTTTTTTTTTTTTTTTTTTTTTTTTTTTTTTTTTTTTTTTTTTTTTTACTTTTCAAAAATTGTAATTAAATATGCAGTTAAAAGAAAATTCTGTCAAAATTCATTGTTAGTTGAACGTTGAAATGCAGTGAGTTCACTATTTGAACCGTATTTTCGAAAATAAACAAAATTGTTGAAAAGGTAGATTGTCCCCTGAATTTTGCGAAATGTGTTTGCAGCTCTCAAAATCTGCGGTTAGAGATTTTAGCTGTGATTTTATGCAAATTTGGTCAATCTGCTGAGTACAAAAGTGGATCGAAAGTTCGTATTAGCGGATTTTCGGTCCAGTGTCACAAAAGAGTGGGACAAGAAGATAAACGAAGTGGGACAGCGGTTTTTACATCGAGACATAAAAATACAGTAAACTCTATGAAAACGGGACCTGTTTATAACGGAAGCCTGTCTTAATAGTAAAAATTTCATTGCCCCTACGGTATGATTAGCATACAATTATTCCTTTTAATACAAACGCCTGTTTAAAACGGGATTTCATCCTTTCTCTAACGATTCCGTTTTAGCAAATTAAAATATTCTCAATAAATCACGACAATGTTATGCAATGATACCAGTTAAAGCGGGATCGCTAGGTACAAACAAAACTTCAATTTAGTATGCTTAATTGTATTGTATGCGTATTTTAGAAACTATGATTTTTTTACTTTTAATACAGAACTCAATTATAAAAAGGCTACCTTTTACAGACTGCCTACTGACCAAATATAGTCAAATTTGTAATAAAAAATCGTTAGGAAGAGCAAAATATTCCGTTTTAGACATGTTTCCGTTTAAGCAGACTTTTGTACGGTATTCTTTTGAAGGGGACAACTCGCAACAAGAGCTCTATTCTACCATGGAGTTTGAGTAATTTCCGCATGTGTCCAAGGGCGGGTCGAGCTTTCCATTTAGTGGGGATGGTCATGTCTTTCTCTAGGAACGTGAGGGGGATCACAACTGTAATATCAATTCTGATATCTTAAGTTTGCAACAATTCTAAACTGGCTGTTTTATGACACATTAACGAAGTTGTATTTTCATAAGTAAATGCATAAAATTTGCAGGTATATTCGTAAAGGCATAACATTTGGAGACATATTCGTAAAATCCTAAATTTTAAAATTAATAAAAAAATTTCAAAATAACAGACATTACATTACACTACATTAAAATATAAAAACACTAAAAACAATTTAAAAGGACGTTTCGGATTCCTTCTGAATCCCTCATCAGCTAATTCCTAACGTAAAAGTCATACTAGGTTTTAAAGTTCAATAAGTAGAAAAACATTGCATTAAGTTGCCAAAAAATTATAGTTAAAACAAAAGTGAATATTCTATCGGTAGAGATGCAGCCCCGTTAATTGCTAAATCAGCAGGTCTCGTGTACCAAGCTTTCAAAAAAAAATACGACTTGCATAAATGCTTCAGCCTGATCTAATTATATAAGCATTCTCAAAATTTGGAAAATGATCAGTTTTCATGGCGTGGTCAACAATTTTAGAATTTAAATTTTTATTTCTAAAAGCATGTTTATGCTCTTAAAGTCTTGTTTCAAGTGTACGGCTGGTTTCACCTATGTAGACTGCATTACACTGTTTGCACGGAATGCCATAAATAACATCTTTAAACTGTGAGCTTGGATATCTATGCTTAAAATTGCTTAAAAGATGCTTAAGTGGTTTTTGTGGGATGAAGAACGGATGGCGAACCGAGTGGATTCAAAAAATGCGAAATCTTCTCTGAAATATCTTTGTAATACGGAATGCTTGCAAATTAACTTTCATACGTTGGAAGGGTGGAAATTTTACAATTTTACAAGTTTTATTCAGATAGTAAGAAATCGTTTCCAATTTTTCTATAAAGCCACAAGATATTTCAGAAAATTTGGTGACAAAGCTAGGCTTATAATTTAATTTTCGTGACTCAACAGTCAGGATAAGATGATAAAAAAGGAACAATTAGTTATAATTGAAGCACACATATATAAAAAATTAAAACATTGATTGATTTTTGGCGCTTAATGAATAAATTTTATGCATTTGCATTTTTTTTTTTTTTACATTCTGTGTGTCAGAAATATCTGCGGTGTTGAGCGAGATTTTTTTAAAACAACCCTATTATGTATTTTCATTTAAGAAATATATTTTAGTATATTTCTTTGTTTAGGGGGGGAGGGGGTCATGACCCCCATGACCTCCCCCTTCAATCCGCGCTTGCATGGGCCGCGAGAAATCCAAACGTATAGAATTTATCAGAATCTTGTTTGTTAAGAATGTAGTTCGTTCATACTACAAACAATTGAATCGAAAACCACAGGTTGCTATTTTTAAAGAAGTTTGTATTTATGACAAATATTAATTATTTGCAGCATTAATCTTGCTGGACTGGTTGAGACTGTCTTTGAAGTAGCCAACAATATTCGATACGTCAGTTTCGAATTTTGTAATCTTGCATTTTTCTTACAAGGACTAAATTGCTCTTAAGTGTAACGTAGAATAGATCAAATTATCGAAACTCCATCACAGTCCTGGCCAATCAGATTTAAATAAGCACTACTTTTAATAAAAGAAATCACTAGGGACAGTAATAGATTCCGTTTTAGGGGCGTTTTTGTCTAAGCAGATATTTGTATGGTATTCTTTTGAAGGGGACAACTGGCAACACAGAGTTCCATTGTGAAGGCATCCTAGATCATTCGACTGGAGTTTAAGTAATTACCGCACGTGCCAAGAGAATTCCAAACGTATAGAAATAATGAGAGTCTAGTTTGGCATAAATGTAGTTCGTTCATACTCCAAAAAACTGAATCGAAAACCACATGTTGCTGTTTTAGTGACATTTGTATTTCTGCCGCATACAAATTATTTAATCTTGTTGGACTGGTTGATACTGTTTTTGAAATAGCCATCAATCTTCGATACGTGAGTTTAGAATTCATTAATCCTGTATTTTTGATATAAAGATTAAGTGTAATGTAGAATAGGCCAAATTATCGAAACTCCATCACAGTCCTGCCCAATCATATTTAAATAAACACTATTTTTAACACTTTACAATAAAGTTGAAAAGAGTTTAAGAATTTGGTTTGTCTGTCCATGATTCCACTCGCATAAGCCCGATTGCCATGAAATTGAGAGAAAAATCGTTGGTGGTGTATTGTAACACTTTTACACTAATTTAAACATATTTAAATTGATATGTATCACTGAGGTGTACTGCAAGTTTCTTACTGTACACTGGGGTATGCATAGAATTTATTGTTTATTGACAGGGGCACACAAAAGTATTTAGCTACTGAAAAAAATAGACAATAATTGAACTATTGAAGCCTACAAAACAATTGCTGGAAGTGCATTTTTCAGTTGTGATATGCATTTTTAAATTTAACTATTTAACTATTACTTGGTGTGTATTAATTCTGTAAATCGTATACAGGGCCGCACAAAAATTCTCAACAACATCCGTTTATTGGCGGAAATGGCTAAATGGAAATTTTCAACTGTGCTATGCGTTTAACTGAATTCACGTATAGCATACTATGTAATACACATACATATCTATAGAACAGTTACAGTTTTGCACTAAAGAAATCATATATTTTCCCGACTATTCACGGTCACAGAAGAAATTGACTTTTCAAATGGCATAAACATACTATGTAATATAAATAGATATCTATAGAACAGAATCAGCTTTGCACACACACAAAAAAAAAAAAATCTTCACAGTCACAGAAGAAATGGACTTTTCAAATGCGTTATGTATTTTCCAAATTGTTCATTTAAACATCATCTTTTCATCTTAGTAAACTGAAGTTTTGTTATAGTATTCTGAATGTGTTGGAAAATGTTTCATAATCCATGTTGTACGCATGAGTTTTCGTTCGCTTGTTTAAACCTAACCTTGGTAATTGTCTACATTTCAAAGTAGCGGCCTTGCCGGCTACGCTGCACGTTTATTGCATCAACAGACTCAAATCATTTAACATGTTGAGTGATTTTTAATTTCCTTTATGACATATTTTGTAAACATAAATAGAGCATTTAGTTAAATAACTAAAAAGACATTTTACACTTAATAAAATCAAGATAATGAAATCATTTAAATTATTTTCCTTCTATTATGAGACATATTCCGAGTGTCCATAAATTAAATATTTTTCAAACTTTCCTCTTTAAGTATTTCTTGGGCTTTTTATTATTTTATTTACTTATTTTTGACAAAATTAGTCAATAAAATGTATTTATTAAAACTGTAAAATAATTCGTTTACACACTTATATGGAAAAACATTCAAAATGTCACAGAGCGTATCGAACGCCTAAATTTTAACGGATTTTGAGAGGGGAAAAGCACTAAGTCCTGGAAAAAAGATCCAAGATCACTACTGGAAGCGAGGTAAACCGGAGTTTTCCCGTAAATACAAAGATGCGTGTTTTGTACTTTAGAGGTTTCAAAATCATCGATTCAAAACACTTTATAGATGACATTAGATTTAATGTCTGTGAATTGGAAAATTAAAAAACAAAGAAAAAGAAAAGTGCCCAGTTAAACTGATGGCATTGAGCTCACAGGCTATTCACACTAATTGTATATTATACTCTTATTTCAAAGAGTAATGCCCCCAAAAATTAAATTAAGGTGGAATTAGCTCCCCGACCCCCTGTTTCACATCTTCATACTTGACAAATGACCCTCCAAATCTCATCAGGGAAGCATCTTATCATAATAAACCGGTATACCAATTTTGAGGCAAATCGGATACAAACAACCATTTATCTAAATTAAAAGGGGTATTATCCGCCCGTTCCCCCCTGTATACTTTTAATCAATGAACCTCCAAATCTAACTGGGAAGCGCCTTATCAGAATAAAACGGTATACCAAATTTGAAGCAAATCGGATAGAAAAAGTTATTTATCTAAATAAAGAAGGCGTATTATCCCCCCCCCCCCTTCCTACCTTTACACTTAAACAATGAGCCTCCAAATCTAATAATAGAAGCGTCTTATCAAAATTAACCGGTATACTAAATTTGAAGCAAATCTGATGATGCAAAAATGCATGAATGCATCTGCATGAAAAATCTATTAAAGTTAAGGGTGGATTAGCCCCCATACTCCCTTTATACTTAACCAATGAATCCCCCACAAAAAAACTAATCAGGGAAGAGCCTTATCAGAATGAACCTAGAAAATGTTTTTTGAAGCAAATCGGATATTTCTATCAAGAGTTATCCCATTACATACATACAGAACCTGCGCGCACATTAGCTCTCAGGCTTTGATAGTCTGTGAGCTAAAAAAGTATGTCTAAAGTTTTTATCAAAGCGTTTTAATGCTAATTTTTCAATGTTTCTAGACTTTTTTTTAGACTGTATATGTAAAATCTGGTAAGTTGTAATTTTTTTAACAGAAAGTATGTTTCAAATTTTTAAGACTCTCGAAAATACTGGAAAATGTTACAAAATTCAAAAATCTCTTCATCAAGAATTTACGATTTTTTAAACCCCTAGGGGGCTCTGCCTCCTACAAGCTACGCTCGCCAACCCGCGTTCAGACACCGCAAACTCTAAAAGCACGCTAATATGTTCGGCTTAAAAAAAAAATTCGGAATGCTGAATTATAACAAAAAGCAGTGTCGATCTCTCTGTTAACTGACTGTTTTCGTCTTTGATTAAATCAGATCAGTGAAAAATTTGAAAATTGTCTCCCGGTATTTTTTAACAACGCTATAAGAAAGTTCTTTTAAATAAGACATTTTAAATGAATAGTTTTAAATCTGACGTAATTTTCACAAAAGTTTTCTTTCTCTTTTTAATATTCACGTAAAAATACTTTTGTTAGAAAAAAAAATATTTCCGCTGTCTTAGAATTCACAACAACAGATGAAAAGATTATCTCAAAATATGAAATAAATGTCTCGAGCAAAAATATTTTTAAATTTAAACTGTTTGACAGTGTTATTGTTTGGACATTTTAAATAGGACGTATCCATTCTATATATAACTATATATAACTATATCTATGGACGTATACTCCCCATTTATGAATTGGAGCATGCTAATTACTTTATTATCTACAATTTTCTTTCTCTTTTAAAATTCACGTGTAAATATAGTTTTTATGACTTAATTTTCCATATTTTCCTGCTTTTAATACGTAATCATTTAATTCTCACTTGAAAAAAAAATTTCTGTTTTTAATAGTCACGTTTAAATAAATTTTTGATTTGAAGGAAATATTATTCTTTGTGCTGTTTTAAAAATCGGCAACAATTTAAAATAATACCTTTCTCTAAAATATGTAAAAAATATTTCTCGAAGTGCCGAAATTTTGAATATAAAAAAATGAAAAAAAAAATCCTCAAAAAATGAATCAAATTTAAAAAATATATGCAGTCTGCACACCGAGAACATATAATGTATAAATATATCTAAAAATGATTAAATTTCTATGTATAGTTTTTGCTCCTATAAAACTTTTTTAATGGGACGATTTTTACCAACTTTAACATTAAATATCTCTTAAAATAATTATTCAATTTGAAAACTGTCTGCATCAGAGTGTTTATCCAACATTTTCCTATAATACCACTGATTTTCATATTTTTGTATGCAGTAGTTTTCTTAATATTAACGAAGAAAAACACCCGGTCACAGAAAATTAAAAAAAAAAGCGGCGGTGACAACGTTAGTTACTTTTTATTTACTTCTATGTTTACAAAAAGAAAGTATTGGATTCCTGAAAAATTTTGACTTCTAAAACGTATAAATCCGTCGAAAACCGGAAGGTCCTGAACACGATTTCATGGTTTTTAGAAAATCGCTGTCTGTCATTCTGTGAGTCTGTATATTACAAAAATTTTGTGGGCGTTTTATCTCAAGAACTAACGCACGGAATTTAACTAAACTTTAGATTCAATTAGACCTTGATATAAACTGGTTCTGATTATTCTTGGTGTAAACCGCCCGACAGGCGGCACTGCTGTGCTGCATTTTTCACGATTTCCGCAATAGCTCTATCTCAAGAACTCATGCACGGAATTACATAAAACTTTAGATTCAGTTAGTCCTTGATATAATTCGGTGCTGATTACTTTTTGGGGAAAATCGCCCAACAGGTGGCGCTGCTATGCTGCATTACTTCTTGATCATCGCAATAGCTTTTTCTCAAGAACTAATGCACGAATTTTCATCAACCTTCAGATTCCGTTAGTCCCAGATATAAATTACTGCTGTTTATTTTTTGGTGTAAATCGCTCAACAGGTGGCGCTGCTGTGCTAGATTTTTTCAATATTTCCGCAATAGCTGTATCTCAAGAACTAATGCATGAATTTTCATCAAGCTTCAGATTCAGTTAGGCCCTGGTATAAATTGGTCCTAATTAGTGTTTGATGTAAATCGCTCAACACGTGACGCTGCTATGTGGAATTTTTTACGATTTCCGCAATAGAGCTATCTCAAAAACTAATGCACGGACTTTCATCAAACTTCAGATTCAGTTAGAAGTTGACATAAGTTGTTGATAATAAGATTTTGGTATAAATCCCCTAACCGGTGGCGCTGATTGGCTGCATTTTGCATGATTTAAACGATTTTAGCGATAGTCCTATCTCAAGAACTAATGCACAGAATTTCCTATCTTTAGAATTCTCATGATGGGCATAGATTGCCATTTAAAATTGGAACTGTACTTGAAAATTTTGAAGTATTAACATGTATGAAATGGAAGAAAGATTTGGGATTGGCATATCCGACTAGTTTTTAGAATAGAGAGATTTCTTAATTTTACAACTCCTCATATGCTTAGGGCTAAGGAGCCTCGGTACCCTTCATTCGGCGAAGAATGTCGAAAAGATCAATTTTCTAATTTTTTCTTAACCCTTCACTGCACAACGTGCCATATCTGGCACATACCTAAAAACACTTTAATTCTTAGTATGTGCCAAGAATTTGGCCAATATGATCTTTATTACTCATCAAAAACAGTCCAAAGAATGGAATAACACTTATTTTGTCCATGTCAGATGGCTGCATTTGACAAAAAAATTAGAATTTGTTCTTCGGAAAAAACAAATTCGATCAAGCTATTAAGGTAAAATTTACTTTCATTATTTTTACTGAATACTTAAAAATATTAATGTAAAAAAAGTTCCAGAGTGTTAAACAGATGAAATTAATTAAATTAAGCTTATTTAGTTGTAAAATATAGCAATACGATATTTTAAAACCCTAAGTGGGACATATGTGTACATAGGATACACGCCATAAAATATCAAATTTTAGCTGAAACTTTGAAATTTAATTTTTTTTACTATTTTTCCCATTGTTAGACCGATATATAGATTTCAAATAATTTTTTTTTTCATAAAAATAGAAAAAATCGTGCAGTAAAGGGTTAAATTATACTTTATTATCCCTAGTATATTCAGATGAATTTTCGTACAGATCAGAGTATTATAAATATAAGTTAAAAACGATTTTATGACATCGCTATCCCTTTAAATACCCCACCCATTTCACTTTAAAATGATTTTTCTCAGTTTGTGTTTTTTCAACAAAGTAGCATGTTCAAAGTGATAAAACTTTTATGGATGTTTTTCAACTGACTTGCATTTTTACCCGACTGAAAAGAAGGGTTATGTGTTTTACGCGTATCTGTGTATGTGAATTTCTTTATGCCTTCGAAACATTCTAACGACTGGATGGATTTTAATGAATGAGGACTCTATCAATTCGTCTTAATAGCCCGATAGCTATAGGCTAGGTTTTGTTTTTATAAATTCAAAATTGCGTCCGTAAAACACAAAATGTCGGTAGAGACGAAAAATAATTTACGCACCCTATTGAGTGGCTTATCATTTGATAGGTCTTTAAAAATGAAGACGATGTTTCATTGACTATTTCACAGTCAGAAGTTCCGTTAAAATATTATACAACCTGGAAGTTGTGTATGCAGGATCTTTAGCTTTACTGCAACTCTAACCATCATAGACATCTATAGACCTCATCAAAACAGTATTTATAGATAAGAACTAACAATTAAACACTAACTTAATAGTAATCAATACAAGTAATATAAAAAAATATTTTAAGTCAATCCCTACTTAGGTCAATAAGAGAAAATTTTTTCTCCCATTCCTCTTTCCTTTTGAGTGGCGCTTAAAATGCCTTGATCAAGAAGAGGGCTCTCTCGGTCTTAAAATACCTTGATCTAGAAGAGGGCTCTCTCGATTATTGAAAATTAATTAGTTTAATTTAATTAATGTATTAATATTTGAAAAAACTGGATTAACATAAAGTGTCATCCACTACAAGTTAAAAAAAAAATTATTTGAGCTTGATTGGATGAATAATAAGTATTTTATAAACGATTGAAAATTTTAAGAAGATATATATAGCGAGAGTGTGAGCTAACAGTAGGAATTGAAAAAAAAAATAGTTTCACATTTATGAGAAATAATTAATTAGTTCGCTTTTTACGAAGTCGGGTTTTTTGATTTTTTTTGATTTAATTGTTTATTTATTTAATTGTTCCTTATGGTCTATATTATAAAACTAAGTACCGGATTTACAATAAAGAATTTTTTTTTTTTTTACACAATAGGGTGCTGTGCACCCTTACGAGCTACGCTCGCCAACACCCGTTCAGACACCGCAAACTCTAGAAGCACACTAATTTGATCGGTTTACAAATAATTTCGGAAGAATGAATTATAATTAAAAAAAACAACAAAAAAAAAACAAAGGCGATCTCCGTGTTGACGGATTGTTTTCGTCTGTGATTCAATCAGATCAGTGAATCGTGTAAAAATAAGCTGATATAAAATGAATTAAGTAAACAGAGTCTTTGTCTCTTTTTATTTTTTTTTCAAACAACGCTATAAGAAAGTTCTTTTAAATAAGATATTTTAAATGAATCGTTTTAAATCTGACGTCATTTTCACGAAAGTTCTCTTTTTCTTTTTAATATTCACGTGAAAACACTTTTGTTGTTAGAAAGGAAATATTATTTGCGCTGTCTTTGAATTCTCCACAAAAGTTTACAAGGTTATCTAAAAATATGAAATAAATGTTTCACGCAAATATATTTTCAAATTTAAACTGTTTGGCAATATTATGATTCGACAATTTTAAATAGGACGTAATATCCTCCATTTACAACTTTTAATGCATATTAATGAATTTATTATTTTAAAATTTTCTTACTCTTTTAAAATTCACGCGTAAATATATTTTTTATGACTTAATTATCAATTTTTTCCTGCTTTTAATACGTAATCATTTAATTCTCACTTGAAAAAAAAATTCTGTTTATAATAGTTACGTGTAAATAAATTTTTAATTGCAAGGAAATAGTATTATAGTACCGTTTGCGCTGTTTTTAAAATTGGCAACAATTTAAAATAATACCCTTTTCTAAAAGTTGTCAAAAATATTTCCCGAAATGCCGGAAAATTTAGATTAAAATGGAAATAAATCCTCAAAAAATGAGTAAAAAAAAAAATTATATACAGTCTGCACACCGGGAACTTCTAATGTATAAAATGATCTAAAAATGATTAAATTCCTATATATAGTTTTTGCTCCTATAAAACTTTTTTAACGGAATTATTTTGACCAACTTTAACATTAAATATCTTTTAAAATAATTATTCAATTTGAAAACTGTATGCATCAGAGTGTTTATACAACATTTCTTTATAATACTACTGATTTTCATATTTTTGTATGCAGTAATTTTCTTAATATTAACGTAGAAATACACCTGGTCACAAAACATTCAAAAACAGCGGTGGTGACAGCGTTAGTTACTTTTTTTAGGGTTTCTTTAATCTGACGAAACCCTATTTGTCTCACTTCTTTGTCTGTCTGTCCGTCACAGGGCCCGTTCTCAAAATCTATACATGTTAGAGACTTGAAATTTTGGGTACTTATAGCTGAACGCCTCACATCAAACAACAAATCATAAAATTTTGAAAAAGTCGGTAATTCACCGAATTACGGGGTAATTAACTTCTAAAATTAACATATCAACCTTTTGAACGCAGCTACGAACGCACCTTCTCCAAATCAGCGGAGTTTCTCCTAAGGATTGCCAGTAAAATCAGCGGATGCACGGTAAAATCAGCGGATGCAGTTACCACGGAGGAAATTAAGCAATAAATGAAATGGACATTTAAAAAGCAAAATCGCATCTCCATTGGTCTTACAAATTCGTAAAAGGTATAGAAATATGTGGAAAAAATTCTACTTTATTTTGGTATAAAGTTCAAATTTCTGCGTTTGGTATAACGCAAAAAATCCACTAAAAATCGATCGATAAAAATTTAATTTCTGCATTTAAAAAAACAATGAAAAGAGATTTCATTTCAGTGGAAAGAAGGTGTTGTCATCTTTCAGACGTATCTGTGCTGGAGAAATTTAAGCAGAGGATATTTTAATACGAAATTTAAACTTTTAAATATTAAATTTTTAGATTAATTTTTTTGACATCCCGACGTAAAAATTTTCGCTGATTTCATACATACCCTGTTCAAACTCCTAGCTTAATTACAAGCTGAGATATTAATTATTATTTCATTAATTTGATCATTGCTTTAAAAGTTTCCTTTCAACGGGTTTTTTTTTTATCTCAGGCATGACGACGCACTTGCGGTTTTTATTTTAATACGAAATTTAAACTTTTTAAATATTAAATTTTTTGATAAAATTTTTTGACATCCGGACGGGGAATCTCTCGCAGATTTCATACATACCCAGTTCAAAGAGCTAGCTTAATTAGAAGCTGATATATTAATTATTATTTAATTAATCTGTTTCATTTCTATATAATGCATAGATTAAAATGGGGGCACGTGCTTTTTTGCCACGTTTGAAAGGAATATTAAACGAAACCCTTTGTGCGATCTATGATCACACTTACCCACTTGTTTTAGAATAGAAAGATTTCTTAATTTTACAGCTCCTCATACGCTTAAGGGTAAGGGGACTCGGTACCCTTCATTCGGCGAAAAATGTCGAAAATATTGATTTTCTAATTTTTTGCTTAAATTACACTTTGTTGCTTAAATTATACTTTATTATCCCTAGTATATTCTGATGAAGTTTCATAAAGATCCGAGTATTATAAATACAAGTTCAAAACGATTTTATGACATCTATCTCTTTAATTACCCCACCCATTTCACTTAAAAGTGATTTTTCTCAGTTTGTGTTTTTTCAACAAAGTAGCATGTTTAAAGTGATAAAACTTATGTATATTTTTCAATTGACTTCGATTTTTTTTTTAGTTGTTACTTATAGTCTGTTTGATAAAACTAAGCACCGGATTTACAATAAAGTAAAAAAACAAAAAAATGTACACATAAAAATGCAAAATAAATTCAGTTTTTAGCCCCCGGTACGGTATGCTATTTTTTTCTCCCAGCTTATTTTGTGTCATATCCAAAAAATAACGTTACCTTACAGAAGGCAGCAGTAAACAAAGCAGATGTATCATTGTACGATTAAATGCTCTATAGCAATTTTTTTAATTTCTAAGAATCGCACATTTTCAATTTTTATACTGTCGTATTGGGAAAAAGTACTTTTAAATGCAATTTGTTTGAAACTGCATCTCCATTTATTCTTGAAATATTATTTTTTTGTAGTTTTTAGCGCCATTTGTTTAATTTTGGCAACTCAAGTACTCCATTTATGTAGAAAGTAAAACGAAAATAGTTGAAAAACAGCAATTATATCTTTTTGTTGTCATTTTCTCATAACAACCGAAAGAAATTGTAATTAAAATACGTGCTATTTTGAAAAAAAAAAATAAACCAATAATTTCTGTTAAAACATGGAGCTATTAAAACTATATTTAATTTTAAGTATCTATATTAATGTTACAAACAAATGAAGGCCTATGAATCATTAGACAGCCGGATTTTTTTTTTTTCGTCGAGTTACTTTAATGACGGTATCATTTGCTGCATTTGTGTATTATTTCGCAATAGTGACGTCCTATGCATACTTTACTGTAGATCTTTAAGAGTGGATCGTAAATGTGGAATTCTTAAGCGGATGCAAATGACGTCATTTCACATAAAATAAAAGCGTATTCTGTAAGTCTTAGAACTGGAATATGTTTTGTACTATTTATATATACATTTTTTTAAATCGGGGGCGACACTAAATTCTGAAAAAGTAGAATTCCTGTTTTCTAGTTACTGTAATTTTACACGTATTTGCACATTTTTTTTCCCTCCCAAACTAATTAAATTATATGCTAAATCCGATACTTAAAATTATACAGCACACTTCTAACAAGGAAGATCTCCATACGGGCATGCTCAGAAAAATCTGAAAAAATTACAGAATGGTTTTCTGATATGGATATATATGTTTATAAAACATTTTTTGGCGGAACCCCGATACAGCGTCCGTAAAAAAATAACGAAATTTTCGTATATTTGGCGATTTATCACCGGTTGGCGATTGAAAAAAAAAATACTCTTTTATGAAGGAAAAAACTTTTTATGTTGAATTTGTTTATATGAGTTTAATTTAAATAACTTCAGTTTTGTCATTTTTTATTTGTTTTAACTATAGTTTGTCATATATATTTATATGTAATTATAATAAAATTTACATATCATATTTTGCTATTTAAAACAAAATTTAAATGGATTTAAATTATTTAAAGCTCAAAAATAAGGCAGATAAAACACTGTCGATTTGATTTTGTTGCTATGGAAACGACTTCGTCTTCGATATGGAAATTTATTATGGCTATCAAATGTCAGCTGAGTATAACTTAAAATAGATATTTGCAACTTGAAAAGCATAGAAAATATTTTTACAGTGATAAAATTAAATAACTACAGCAACAAGCAATATATATATATGTAATATAAAAAATATATAACAACCTCTTTCATTGATTAAGTTAAAATTCATTAACAACCGTGCATTCTAAAAAACAATAAAATATTTTCAGATGCATTAAAATCGTTTGCTTTTGGCGAGGAAAAATCCTGCTCGCCAAATCGAGTGTCACTTTCGTATTTTCGCGCCAAATATTTGAAAACATTTTATTTTTTTTTACAGACTTTCTACTGAAATTCTGCTGTTAAATTTGACTGATACCTTATTACATACATGAGTAGTTTCACTATCATTTTTTTCAACATATTCTGAGTATGCCCTGTAAGGAGACCCTTGTAAGAATAGTTTAAAAAAAATTAGCGTAAATGTTCAAAATTTTCAAATCTTACCGGGGGAATGAAACGATTTCTTGATAGAATCATTTTTCTTCATCGAGTCCTTTATTATGCCAAAAAAATACCTTAAAATGCTTAACCCATTTATGCCTGAATTTTTGTTTTCTCAAATTTGTTGATCAAATCACTTTAAAATGTTGCAAAATGAACTGGATAATAATGGAAAATAAATACAAAAAAATGGAATTTAACAAATTACGACCATTTGGAAAATGATTTTTTCAAAGACTAAAATTTAAGACATAAAAAATCGCACGGAGTGGATCCTACATTACGTACGCCATAGATTAAACATGAATAGTGTTATTACACGTAAAAATTTCAAGCCACAAAAATCGCTTGCGACTCGGCAGATTTCCTGAATCTTTCGTATTATCCAAGCATTTCATTGGCTGTTCGGGAAAAGGCTTTTCCATCGTCCAAGAAATCTGACGACCCATTTTAAATGAAATTTCATTCTTAAACTTCTAAACATCTCACACTATTACTTTTTACACCGTCGTAGAGAGAAAAAAATGTACTTTTAAATGCAATTTGTTTGAAAGCTGTATCTCAATTTGTTTCTGAGTTATTAATTCTTTTTTTGCAGTTTTTATTACTTTTTTGTCATAGTGACAACAGAAGTATCCATCTCTGTTGAAAGTAAAGGGAAAGTACAGATGACTGTATAGACCAATCAGGAAACGAATAAAATACGGATTCAACCAATATATCGCCTCAGATATGTTTTTGATTTCCTACCCTGACAGAGAACAATAACCTTTTTTCCATATGGTTAATAAACTAAAAAAAAAATTACGCTAAAATATTTTTGTATTTATTAGATCAAATGTAAACGTACTACATATGGGGATATCCATATGTAGAAAAATGCATAATTATATGCTTCTTTCTAAATTTATATAAATTAAGCTTTTAAATTGCATATTACACACCATAATTAGTATTTTTGTGAACTATTAAAAAAATATGTATATTTCTTTACGGAGATTAATAACATTATAAGTATAATTAATAATAAATTAAGAATAATCGTATTTGAGGCTAAAAAACAGTTTATTTCAAAATCATCTTGAAAAGGACTTTACATAAATAACTGTTCCCTAAATAGCTAATAGAAATATGTAAGCATTTGCGCCTAGCGCCCTATATTTTGTACATTACAAACATGCATAAAAAATAGGCTTGAACCTATAATTTCGCAATTTTAAAAAATACGTATTTCAAAGAAGCCAAAAAGCTAAGATTATGACTCATTTATTTGGATTCTTGATACAAAAAATACAAATAAAATTCCTTTTTACATTTCGCTATTTTGAAAAAGGAAAAATCTATAAACACCAAAAAGGCCTTCATTTAATCAAATAAATATCAATCTTATTAGACCGGGAGCCGACAGCACTGAGAATCAGCTCATCGAGTTGACGAATGAAATGCTAGGATTAGTTATATCATGATTCGCATATTAAAACGCAATCGGTGTGCCAAGTCCTCTCTTGGTGGAAAACAAGTGAAAACTCGATTTTAGCGCCTAACTCGTAGGTTTACCATTGTGTTTTCCTGCACCGAAAGGTATGAAAACATGGAAGACTGGGAATAGGAAAACAATGGTAACCCTACGACTCAGCCGCTAAAATCGGGTTTTCATGTGTTTTCCACTAAGGTAGGACTTGGCAGACCGATTGCGTTTTAATATGCGAATCAAGATTTAACTAATCCTAGAATTTCATCCGTGAACTCGATGAGGTGATTAACTGTGCTGCCGGCTCCCGCTCTAACAAGGATCATGATTGAGACGCCGATCAACGAAATCCCACACACTATCAATTGTCGACATATCCCGCAAACACGCAGGCCACGGAAGAAGCTGTATGTTTTCTGCTGACAAGAAGTCTTGGACATTCCTTGCCACATGTGGGCGTGCATTATACTGTTGAAATAGAGTTCCAGGAATGCCTTGAAGGAATGGAATGACTACGGGCTCCAGCATTTCACTGATGTACCTTTTGCTGTTCAGAATATCTAAAATTCTTAGCAACTGGGATCGTCTATGATAGGCAATCTTCTACCAGACCACAACTCCGGGTGTTCGTCCTCTGTGACGAAATGCACCCCAAAAGGTGGCGTTCCTCGGATTAGCGTTTAACACCAAGGCAACCATCATGGCATCACAAATTAAAGCGTTATTCGTCAGAAAAGACCGCTTGTTGCCAATCTGAACGTCTGTTTATATTCATGAGCCCTTTGCAGCCGCAGGCGTTGTTGGTTTTGAATGAGGGGGATCCTGTATAAAGGAGTTCTTGTAAACAGTCCTCTTTGCAGCAGACGTCGACAAATTGACGAAGCAGACAGTGATACACATGTTGCAGTTGGCCAATGTGCTGCCAACTATCTAGATGAATATGTACGGTTCGTCAGCGTCATGCGAACCATGTGTCTATCAATGCGCATTGACGTTACCGTTCGGGGTCCACTCCCCTATTTCCGAGTTGTCCGATCGTCGTCGGTCCACTGCTCCCAAATTCGCATCACTCTGCTGCTGTTAAGCTGCACACGAGCTGCTTTTGCACGATAGGAAAATCCACGGTAAGTAGAACACACGGTAGGGTTCACGAAAAGATGCGCAGTAGTTTGTGACGTCACTGGCACCCTCCGTCCAGCACTTCCTGCACCTGAACATTCATTTTTATTCCTCTCTTATCTATTTTCACGATAACGAGTGTTTTTTGTGTTAGTATAATCATTTTATGCCTTATGCTATTTCCTATTTTTTGCAAACGGTGTTTAATTAATTAAAATAGAGATGCCTTGCTGTGACATTTCTGGTTGTACTAATCATATCAGAAATTCCGAAGTCTATGGAATTTATTTCATCGATTTCCAATAAATGACGCGGTGCGAAAACAATGGCTACAAGCTAGAGACCTGAACGGGCCTTAATTTTCAGGTCTGGGCCCGGTCCTGTGTAAAAATAAAAAGTTAGGCCCGGACACGGCCCGTTTATATTTTCACAATTCACGGCCTGACCCATACAAAATTCAGTGGAAGCAGGCCCGACCCGATCAAAAATCAATTCAATCAAGCCCGATCTGGCCAGACTCAATTTCTACAAAAAATTCAGATTTTTCTTAGCATACAATTAAGATTCTTTTAAAGAATACGGCATACATATTTATGGGATAATTTTACAGTATATTGCAAACTTGTATCGAAAACAATGAAACAGAGCCAGAAAAGTAGGAAACCAAAAAACTCTTTGCTTTTTCCTTAGACGTGTTAAAATAAAATATTAATAACTGTATCGAAAGTTAATATTTCCAAAAACTAAATGTAAACAGAAGATTGACCCTTTAAAGATTTCTAAATAATAAAAACATATAAATAAGTCAACTCTAATTTGAAAATGTTCAGTTAGTAGATGTTTCAAATGCCATTCATCTCAGTAATATCCCATACACGATATTAAATAAATATATAATACTTTTTTATGAACGGAAAACTTTATACAAAGCGAAAAGTGCGTTACTCCAAGATTGGAGATGGATTCCAGTGACGTCATGGGATAAAACGAAACCTGCGCGTGAACCCTACCGTGAGTTCTACTTACCGTGGGAAAATCCTCCTTTACGAACGCCGATGATTCTCCCCCATTCAAACTCCGTCAGTTGTTGAAATGTCGCCTTCTTTCGTCAAAGAGGCATAGTTATGTCTCACCTAAAGTTTACCACTAGCAGATACGTCCAGCTACAGCCGTCTATTTATACGGCTTCAGCAGCAGCCCAGAGGGCGCTGCTCAGCCCACGCATACATGGTGACACTGAATTTGGAATCACTTGCATAATACACTATGCTTTGCATCATCTGAAATTTTCAGCTCAATCACGTCATTCCTTCGTGGTGTTGCAATTTTCACAAACATGTGTGTACAACATAAAAGACGATCCACTTCACCTCAACAAAACAAAGATAAAGTATTTAGGAAATTAACGAAAATATGTGGTGGTGGTTTTCGCCAACTGGATACAAGTATTGCAAATGCTCCAATGGTGCTATCAGGCGATGTGACGTCACAATGACAAAGTCTCTCAGTTACAACTATGATGTCGTTAGTTCGCGCCGTTTTGAATCTATGGTATTCGTCAATTTGTAATTCCTTTTTAAATTCAACATGATCAAAATCGTTACAAACATGATCAACATGATCAAAATCGGAAGATGTCGGCTGTCAGCCAACCAAAGAAACATATCGCGTTACTCCATTGATCTCTCATGTTTTTCAGCCTACCAGGATCTCATGGAAAATTTCGCAATTTGAGAAAATCAGGGTAGCTTGTAACGAGGCCAATGTATCTTGACAACATGGTACTTGAACAATTGGTGGAAATCAAACTACCTTGACAACAAATTACGTCAACAATTGGTGGAAATGAACCTACCTTGACAAGAAATTACGTGAACAATTAGTGGAAATGAACCTACCTAGACAACAAATTACGAGAACAATTGGTCGAAATGATCCTACCTTGACAACAAATTACGTGAACAATTGGCGGAAATGAACCTACCTTGGCAACAAATTACGTTAACAATTGGCGGAAATGAACCTACCCTGACAACAAATTACGTGAACAATTAGTGGAAATGAACCTACCCTGACAACAAATTACGTGAACAATTAGTGGAAATGAACCTACCTTGACAACACATTACGTGACCAATTAGTGGAAAAGAACCTACCTTGACAACAAATTACGTGAACAATTAGTGGAAAGGAGCCTACCTTGACAACAAATTACGTGAACAATTAGTGGAAATGAGCCTACCTTGACAACAAATTACGTGAACAATTAGTGGAAACGAGCCTACCTTGACAACAAATTACGTGAACAATTAGTGGAAACGAGCCTACCTTGACAACAAATTACGTGAACAATTAGTGGAAATGAACCTATCTTGACAATAAATTACGTGAACAATTAGTGGAAATGAACTTACCTTGACAATAAATTACGTGAACAATTAGTGGAAATGAACCTACCTTGACAACATGGTACTTGAACAATTAGTGGAAATGAACCTACCTTGACAACATGGTACTTGAACAATTGGTGGAAATCAACCTACCTTAACAGCATGGTACTTGAAAATTTGTGAAATCAACCTACCTTGATAACATAGTAATTGAACAATTGGTGGAAACTAACCTGCCTTGATAACATGGCACTTTGTGGAAACTAACCTACCTTGATAACATGGCAAATTTGTGCATAGCCAAATAAACCAAACTTTCTATGAATGTTTTTGACTATGGACGTTATGTCCCAGCTGAACAAGGTTTGCCCGGAAGTGAGCGAGGTGACAGCGACTTTTGTACGATTTTCTCGGTTTTTATTAGTTCTGTTGTACATTGGCTTCTTATGAAGCGAACGGCACTTCGCATAGAGCTAACCCGGCGATTCCCAAGCCGCTGATGTACAACAGAATAAATATAATATTGATTATATTAAATATTAACTTGTTTTTACTACCAGAAATGCAAGATCAAAATCAATGTTATATATTGTTGAAGTATTAATAAGTAACAACATGTATAAGATAGAAGAAAGTTTTGAGATTGACACATCAGACTAGTATTTAATTAACTAGGGGGCTCTGCCCCCTACGAGCTACGCTGGCCAAGCCCCGTTCAGACACCACAGACTCTAAAAACACGCTAATTTGATTGGCTTTAAAAAGGATTGTGGAAGATTGAATTATAGTTTAAAAACCAGTCGCGATCTCCCTGTAAATGGGTTTCCATTCGCCCTTTGATTGGGGAATTTTAAGGCCGAATCAGCGGCTGTTACGAGATCCAATGGCCGTTTCAGTCTTTGATTAAATGAGATGAGTTAAACATTTGAAAATAAGCTAATATAAAATGAATTAAGTAAACAGAGATATTGTCTCCCGGTATTTTTTAACAACGCTATAAGAAAGTTCTTTTAAATAAGACATTTTAAATGTAATCAGACGTCATTTTCACCAAAGTTTTGTTTCTCTTTTTAATATTCACGTAAAAAAACTTCTGTTGTTAGAAAAGAAATATTTGCGCTGTCTTAGAACTCACAACAATACTTAAAAAGATCACCTATAAATTAAAAAATACTTGGACAGGACACATTTCAACTGTTTGGCAGTATTATTATTTGGCCATTTTGAATAAGACGCAATTTCGTCCATTTACTGCTTTTTAATGCATATTAATGTATTTTAAATTTTTCTTTCTCTTTTAAAATTCACGTGTTAATATAGCTTTTTTTTTTACGTCATTTTCAATATTTTCCTTTTTTTAATACGTAATCCTTTCATTCTCATTTGAAAGTTTTATTTCTGTATATAATAGTCACGTGTCAATAAATTTTTTTTATTTCAAGGAAATATTCTTTGCTCTGTTGTTACAATTGGCAAACCTTTAACATAACTTTCTAAAAGATGTAAAAATTATCTCTGGAAAGGCTGAAAATCTGAATTTAAAATAGAAATCAACCCTCAAAAAATGAGCCACATAAAAAAATAAATGCAGTCTGCACACCGGGAGCTTCTAATGTGAATGTCTTAGAAAATTGCTTAAATTCTAATGTATAGTTTTTGCTCCTGCAAAACTTTTCAATAGAACGATTTTGACCCACTTGAACATTAAATATCTCTTAAAAATAATTCTCCGATTTGAAAATGGCCGGCATCAGTGTGTTTATCAAACATTTCTCTTTAATACTACTCATTTTCATATTTCAGTAGGGGAGGGTAGTACACAGTGAGACGAAAATTATTATTACTTAACGAATGGAAACCATTTTTATTCTCTTGAAAATTTTTTTGCTACATCTTTAAGCTACACAAATACGCTACACATTAATGTATAAACGATTTTAAAAAACTTATTTATAAAAGAACAGAAGCAGCATAAAGGAGTATCGAAAATTGTCTCACTGTGTACCACAAGTGGTACACAGTGAGACAATGTATATATTTTCATGAATCATACATTTTTATACTCTATCAATAATTTTCTGCAGTTTATGACTTCTAATTAGTATTTCTAGATTAAATTTTTTTTTTTTTAAATATGAGCCTCGGGTGGACAATGGCAGACATTGGACTACCTTCATGCACATTTTCAGCCTCTTACGTTTAGTAGATTTCACTAGCCATCGCACGCCCCCCCCCCTCCCCCACGCACACAGAGAGAGAAAAAAAACCTTTTATTAATAAATAACTTTATGTCAGAACCGCATAGTAGATACACAATGAGCCACGTCTCACTGTGTACCACAACTGCGTGTGTCACTTTGTACTTTCGTTACGTTGTAACAAAATGGAGACCCTATCTGTTTCGTCATCAATATCATAGCTTTGAATGCCTGTGTCGTTTTGTCGACATAGTCTATCATTAGATATAGCTAAGTTTGGTTAAGTAAATATATGCCATAATAAAAGAAATGAACTCTCAAATGGACGTTTATGTAACTTTAAACCCTGTAAAATAAATAATTACTTACTATTTTGTTGGATGAGTAACCGAAGTGCCGAAACTGCATCCACGTGTTGCATAAGATGAGGTGGTTCAGTGTGTGTTCCAGCTCGGAGAAAAAGTTATAGCTATATGTCAAAATGGCTGCTGTCTCTCTGTGTACCATGTCTTACTGTGTACTCCCCTACCCTAATGCAGTCGTTTTCTTAATATTAACAAAGAAAGACCCCCCCCCCCGATGACAAAAAATTTATTGACAGCGGCGGTGAGACAGAGTTAGTTACTTTTTTTTTAGAATAGAGAGATTTCACATTCATTTCAAAGGCACACAAATACAACTTTTGCTGTGTTTGCGTGTTATTCCGCGATAGTGACGTCCTATGCCTACTTTTAGGTAGATTTCGTATGAAATACTACCTAACGTTCTCCCCTATGTTGGAATTTCTGAAAAATGTTTGCAGATCTACACCGATCATGACCCCTAGAACCCAAAACCATCCTCAGTAAAAAACTTCATATATCTATCTATCTCTCTATATATCACTTTCTTCGGGACACGATAACTTCCGCAATTCTGCACCAATCTCTTATAAACTGGTACATAAAATCAAGGGGCGGAAAATCTCGGTCAAGTTCGTTAATGGGCAAAATCGGACCAAGGGGATGAAAATAGGAAGGGGTTTTGTGAAAACCGAAAAAAACCCCATAACTTCTTAATTTTTGTACATATCAAGTCAGTTTAAAATTTTTATAACTTCTAAATATAGGGCAAAAAATTTATGCATGACAGATTTTTGATAAAATTAAAAATGTGCTCAAGGTGAGCAAAAATTAGGGTTTTTGGGAAATCAACTCTTCAATTTATATTTTGAAGTAAATGAATATATTTTCAATGTTATAATTAATATTTTTAAAATATTTGCATATTTAGCAATTTACGCTCATCTTATTAAAAAGTAAGAATTAGACTTTTCCCATTCCCCCTTTTGCTGCCATGACCCATTTCCTCGCTCTACCTTCTTTTATATTAAACTTCTTGTATAAACAGAAATACTGCTTTTAGGCATAGTTTAAATTATGGATAATATACAGTATAATGTTCCATAAATAGGGAAACTATTACATCTGTGCATAAACAAATCATTAATATACAGAAAGCATAAAAAGTATATAAAGCAAATTTACTTTTCATTCTTGAAATAATCTTTTTCTTTCTACAATTGCAAGCTCACATGGATCAGCTAATTTTTTCAACTGAAGATTGGGGTACCATTGCTTCATCTAATCTGTGATTGATGAAATATTTAGAATGATGTATAAAGAGAAAAAGCTACTGTCCCATTTGACCCCACTCTCCCCTATATGTAAAGTAAATCCTCATTTATATGTATTGCATTTACAGGTTTTTTATAATTATACATTATATTCCTTAAATTATTTTCTTATCTATTTCAGTGTAAAATTTTTTCATTTGTATACTTTTTTTGTTTGGGGGGGGGGGGGCGGTGAGGTGATTTTTACTAAATTAGTACAAATGATGTTTTCAATATACTTTTACATTAATTCTGATGTTAGAAAATTTTATTTTAACCATTATTTCTTAAATTAGGATTACTTACAGATTCTAAAATGAACATTATTCAGTTAATAACACCCTATGTGTAAAAAAAACAATTTTAAAACAACAAACTTTACCTCTTCACTTTTTTTTAAATTTAAAGCACACAGATGGAGCAATGTTTCTACCAAGTTTAAAAAAAAAAAATCCTGATGATTAATTCTTTTTATGGGCCATTACAGTCGGCCCTTTTTTGGGGTGGTATTTTCAGTTTGCACATAATAAAAAGTAAAGAAATGAAAATGTACTATTGTTTTGATGTAACATATGCATTCTTTGTACAAATAGCTTCAAATTGGTACCTGAAACGTAGAATTTGCGACATTAATTGTCAAGTTATGGCCATTACTAGACATTGATAAAATTCCAAGATGGCCGCCATTTGGTAAAAATAACCAATTTTCAAATGGCTATATCTCAGCCAATTTTGCGAAAATTATTTTTAAATTTCAGATTTGAGGGTTTTATTAATGTGTCTGTCTATAATAAAAAATTTAAAAAAAAATCTGTGACTATGGTGCAACATTTTTTCTTTAAATTGGTTGATTTCACGTGGAATGACCCCAATGTGGAAATTTCATAAAAATTTAAATTTTCACATTTTTATCCGATTTTCAGAATTTTATCTTATCGCATCCCTTCAACTACATCGTGGCAAAAATTCGGACTGATACTGCACATAGAACCTGCTAAACAACATCTAATATCATATTCACCATTTTAAAAGAAATCTTTAAACTCATTTATCTCAGTAGAAAGAGCACCGAAAACTGGCGATAACACACAAATAAAATAATAAAACTTTGTAAAAAATCACCATAAAATCGAAACAATGCATAGGACGAGTTTCGAACTTGACAATTAACAGCCCGCCATCAACTACACTATAAAAACATGTATCCATCAGGGGCAATGAGCAATGATTACAAAGCGTGCGACAGATGGCGCTAGCAGTAAGGTAAAAACCAAACCCAGAGATCACAGACAGAATTGAAAAGCGTTGCCGAAATGCAAAATAAACATCAAAATAGGAAGAAAGAATAAATCATTCACTTCAGTTCATGTTTTTTCAAATTTTCCATGTCGCCAAAATGCTAAGGCTTTTCTTAATAGGAATGAAACGTCTTTAATTTTTTTTCTAGTTGAAGATCATACCATACATAAGAGGTTTAAGGATAGGATTTTGAATATTTTGACACTTTTACGGTTTCGTACTTCAAATTTAAAAACAGAACCATTATAAGATCACTCCTGTGTCTGTCTGTCACAGCCATTTTACTCGTAAACTATGGAAGGTGGAAAGTTCAAATTGCGGGAAGTAATAAAGACTATTGACCAACATATTTACTGATTATTAAGCATTTACAAATATTTTTAGGAAAAATGTAGAGGGGGTTAATTAAGTTGCTTGAAGGAAAAAATCTTTTCTTTCTATATCGTGTGGGTATTGTGTGGAAGCTTTCGTAACGCTGAACTCAAAAATACATTTCTTTTAACTTTAGGTATTATATTTTCAGAGATATCGTCGAAAATGTAATGCAAAAATGAGTTCCCCCCATCTATTTCTGAATCTGTTGAAACTAAAATTATGAAAAAATTAGTGGTGGTAGACGTTAATTTAAACCTTGCACGAAAACTATAGTGATTACCCTAGGTCACATATATTTTGAGAAAAGCTCCTTTTTCCGTTACACACAAATTTCGATTTGCGGGCATTCAGCAAAGGTGCTGAGGACCACTGGAGGTACCTATCGTACCAGAAGTATAAAAGCATTGTTTATAATGATTTTGGAAAAAATCGTCGGTAATTACCCGAGATAATAATAAAGACACGGACGGTTTGGACATACATAATGACAGGGACGGCGCACTCTATGTACCATGACGTTCAAAGCCTAGATAAAAACTTTTAAGGATACATTTCTGTAATACAATGTCCAGTAGCAGTATAAAAGCAATAAACTTCAAATTGTTAAAAACAGACTAATTTAATTAGAATTAATTGCATAACTACTATGGGATTCGCGACTAGTTTGCATTGAGCAGCCAAAAATACGCCTTCCGTGTCTTTAAAAGTTAATTAAAAACCTATCTGGAAAAACGCGGCATGGACCAAAGCGGCGTTGCTACTTTGCGACCTCCTTTCGAAGCGCGCTTAGAAAAATGCCAACTTTAAACTTTGAACAATAGTTTGTTTTAGATACGCTGTAAAAAGAAAAGATTATTACGAAGCTGAATTTAGTTTTATGAAATTCCAAATGAAGTTTAAATATGCACTACTTTTATTGTCAGTGTCGAATTAAATTCACCATAAGCAGATTAGGAAAGGATTTAAATAAGTCTTATACAGAATAGCAGTATTTGATATTTGGGTTTCATATCTCCTTGAACTTTTACGGTATCTACCCATTCATAGTTTTTTATTATATAGTATACAGCAATAGACAAACCCTACGTTGTATAGTTCTCTTACAAAGTCTTATTTTTCTTTTAGTAACGAGTTTCTTAATAATATAGTTAATAATTTATATATTTATTGTACGGAATCCTCTGAGCGCGAGTAATACTCGCGCGTAACCTTTTTATTTTAATTATATGTACAGAAATTAGTCATTTTCTCTGCCTTTTCCCCCCGCTGGTGTTTATTTTTTTTCCTATAAAAGTATTGCTATTAATTTGGTCCTTAAATCTGTTCAAAAAATCATTAATGACCTGCAATAAAAAAAGAATCAGGTGATAAATCGTAGTCATGTTACATCTTAACCCCTCCCTTCAATTTTTGAGGTGTTGAACATTTTTATCGATGCCACCGAAATGGGTTATATTTTGAATTTAAATTACATTTTGAAAAACGATACATTCAGTGAACATGTATTAATCTCCATAATAGTATGTATTTAAATCATAGCTATACACGGTTATTGGAATATATTTTAAATTCTCTTCCAAATAGTTGGAAGCGAGAACTTTTTTTCCTTTATTACTTTCAGTTAAATTTCAAATATTATCAATCGATGGAAATAAATTTAAACAGAAAAAATGCTAAATGAAATTAAGGTTTTAAAAATTCGTGTGGCATATTATACATTATTTAGAAAATCCATATACGGTTTTGTTTAATTTTAGGATTAGTGTAACATTTTTATTTAATGATATACTATTTTTTTTGAAAAAGAAAATTAAGTACAAATTATCTTCGATTCACACAATCTTATGATAATATATTATCAGGAACATATGTTAATTGATGCAGTAATTTTAATAATAAAATAAAAAGTTGGAAAATCGCACGTTAAACGTGGCAAATGAGGTGCGCTCTTTTTGTAACTAATTTTATAAATATTTTGCACCGCATACTGTACTGAATGTCTATTTGAGTGCACTTCATAAGTGCCTATCCATTTTTCTGTTCGAAAGGCTATAACATCATTAAAATGTACTTGAAATAATCTTTTCCTATTGACCGTCATGCAACGAAAAACTTTCGACTGTCCCTGTCATTACATCCGATTTTCTTAAAATTTGAAATGACTCGCCAAAATTTTATATTAAAATTTCAGACCATTCGGTTGGGTAGTTTTTGCTGTTTTATATATGCGGACGGACAGACAGACGGAGTGAACAACAACTATAGGTGCTACGTATTTATATAATTACGAACGCACCTAAAAATGACTACATCTGAGAGAAATGTTTAAGTTATCCTTTCAGCAAATGAAAAATTAATAAATCGATTCAAAGCATATTTTATAATTTCTCCGCAGGTGGTTTCTGTACCATAGGAGGTTTTTTAAATAGATAAATTTTTCACTACTGAATATTAATGCAATACAATTAGACCGGGAGGCGATTGCACAAACCATCGCCCCATCGGGTTGATGGGTGAAATTCCACGATTAGTTAAAACTCGATTCTCACATTAAAAGGCAACGGGTCTGCCAAGTCATACCTTGGTGAAAAACGCCTGCAAAACCCGATTTTAGCATTAAAAAGCAGAAAAAAACAACGTTTAAAAATGCACAAATAATACATGAAATGCAGCAAACAGCTGTTTCGAATCTACTAGCGAGATTCTTCTTCAGTGCAAGATAACGTAAAAGGAACAGCGTGCTAGAAAAAGCAAGGCTGAGCAAAAATGATTTTGCTCAACCATGCTCATCTCCTTCTTCGGAGTGAAGGGGGTCGACCACTACGAAATTGTCCTTCCCAGAGTAACCGTGAATGCTGCTTACTGCTTGGAAGTCCTGAAAAGGCTGAAAAGCGTCAAGCGCAAGCAAAGGGACATCAAGGACAGCTGGAAGCTTCATCACGATAACGCGCCCAGCCACACCACCTTCATCGTGAGCGCCTACCTGGCACGGGTGAACGTTTCGGTGGTCTTCCATCCTCCCTAAAGTCTGGACTTGTCACCTCCTGACTTCCTGTTTCCAAACATGTACGCAACTTTAATTTTATAAATGTGCACAAAACAAGTTGAATTATTTAGTATAGGTGTTTTTTATTTGTGGACATCTGTGCGGTATTTTATGCGTTTAAGTTAGTAATTGTTTAAGTTCAAATGCCTATTTTTCAATACACTACTTCGTTTGATAGTAACGCATCTAACTGTCAAATCTTATCACTATGATTAAATATTCTAGAATGGTTTAATTCCTTATTTGATAGACTTTTTAATTACGCTTTTAGACAGTTCGTGTATTCGCAAATTATGTTAATATAACACAATTGGATATTTTTAAAATGTATGACACGAGGCTATCTAAAAAATATGTTGAATTAGTTAATCATATGTTTATTATAGTATTTATTTATAATTTTTCAAGTGTGAAAAAACCTTTATTCGAAACAGTGATATACGAAGACATATGAAGACTCATTCAAACACGCATAATTGTGACAGAGCAGGCATCAGGGCCTGATAAACTAACTGGAACCCGGACACACAGACTGTGTCAGCCACCCCCACCCCCCCCCCCCCTTTCTCAACAAAATTGCATTATACATATGACTAACAGTTCAAAATATAAATCATAGCTTTATTTTTTTTTTTTTTATGAATACATTATAAGACACATGTAAAATTGCATTAAAAAAATATGAAAAAGTAAAATATTCTGCACTATATGCTATTTGGAGTGCGTAAAACTGTAGATCTAAGGGGATGCATGAAGCATGTTTGATGTAATATCAGTTCTACACCTTATATTACTCTTATATTGCATTTTATTGTCGTTAGTGAAGGACACGGCGATAGTTTAGTTTACTTGAATGAAAAAAAAAAAAATCTGTCAACTGTAAATGGAAATTGGCCTTAATTTGTATCTTAAGAGAGTGAAAAAAATGTATTTTGGGGTCCCTTGAAAATGTGGGCCCGGGGCACACGCTCTGTGTGCTCCTGAGATAGTCAGGCGCTGAGTGCAGCGAAATGTTTTCACGAAAGTATGACCTATTTAAAGCATTGGAAGATTCATGTCTATAAAAAATAGGAAGGCTCGTAAGTCCTAAAATACGTAATCAGTATATAGCGAAGTAATTAAATTGCTTTATATATTTATATATATTGTTTAAAGTTGCACTTTTATATGCTTAAACGTTTGAATAAAATAATTTATTATATATTAAAAAAATAGAACTTTCTTTAAACATCGAAACCTATGTAACGCCTCAGAATTTCGTGTGATATATATTATTTAGAAAATTTATATACAGTTTATTTTTAGACTGAGTCTAACATATTATTTATTTAATGATATACAATTACTTTTTAAAACAATTTAAATAAAAGGTATTTTCGATTCATACAATTTTAAAATCAGTTAAGAAAAATTATATTTTGATAAATACAGATTTATACTAATATATTCTCAATAATATATGACAATTGATGCAGTAATTTTAATAAAAAAAAGAGATGGACGACTTCTGAGAGATTTGTTTAAATTATTTTTTCAGGCATTTGTCGTTTGCATACAGGTAAAAGTAATGAGCCTTTGTTCAAAAGGACAGATTTATTGAGCAAATCGGTACAACTGACTAATAGTCTTCAAAATAGGCACCTCCTGTACCAATATACTTTTGTAGGTGGCATTTCTATGACTCGAAGGCGTCGACGTAGGTCTGTTCCGGTATGGCTGCAAGGGCTGCCTTGACATTTGCTTGGATGTCCTCAATCGAGTAGAAGAGTTTTTCTTTCAGTGCTGATTTTAAAGGGGTCCGGGACACATTTTCAAAAAAATTTTTTTATTGAGTTAAAATTTTGAGTTTTTTGTGATGGTTAACCATATTATTTGTAAATAAAATCAAATGATACAACTTCTCATAGCTTTTTAAAAAAATTTTTAAATTTAAAATTTATGAAAAAAGTGGTACAACTTAAAATCGTTATAACTCAAAATATTATTTGTAGAATTTAAATTGTTTTTCATTTAAATAAACAGAAATATATATTTTTTTAATTTAGAGCCAGCATTTAAAAAAATATTAATTAAAAAAAATTAAATTCATAAATATTTAACGATAATTCATAATTTTAATAAAAAAATATTTAACAAAAAAATTAAAAAAATTGTGGTGCAACTTTTTAAAAAAAAATCAAATTTTACAAAAGTAAATATTTTTTTCAAATATGCTGGCCCAGAAGTGAAGTAAAATAATTGAAAAAGATATGTTCCGAGTTTCAACCCTGTATCTTTAACGGTTCTCGAGCTATAAGAATTTGAATATGAGAAATGGTGAAAAAAACCTATCATGAAGAAAAATGCAATTTCACAAGAACTCGTTTCCTTGACAACCATAGCTTGAAAGGCAGATTTTGAAAACAAACTAAAACGAAAAATTTAATATTTCCTGTTCTAATTAAGATAGAAACATGATTTAAACATTTTAAGCAGAAAACGGCAGAGAAATTTTTAATCCAATAATTTAAAAAAAAAATTGAAAAATTGAAGATTTTTGTGTCCCGGACCCCCTTAAGCGAAGGGACATCAAGGACAGCTGGAAGCTTCATCACGATAACGCGCCCAGCCACACCACCTTCATCGTGAGCGCCTACGTGGCCCGGGTGAACGTTTCGGTGGTCCTCCATCCTCCCTATAGTCTGGACTTCTCGCCTCCTGACTTCCTGTTTCCAAACATGCACGCAACCTTAATTTTATAAATGTGCACAAAACAAGTTAAATTATTCAGTATAGGTGCTTTTTATTTGTAGACATCTGTGCGGTATTTTATGCGTTTAAGGGGGTCCGGGACACATTTTCAAATAATTTTTATTTATAGAGTTAAAATTCCGAAATTTTTTGAGATGTTTAACCATATCATTTGTAAATAAAATCACATGATAAAACTTCTCATAATGTTTTTAAAAAATTTTTAAATTTAAATTTTATTAAAAAAGTGGGGTAGTTTAAAATCGTTATAACTCGAACTATTATTTGTGGAATTTCAATTTTTTTGCATTTAAATAAACATAAATATGTAAGTTTTAATTTAGATTCAGCATTTAAAAAATATTAATTTAAATAAAAATTAAAAATATTTAAAGTAAAAATTAAAAAAAATAATGAAACATTAAAAAAAATCATATTTTCAAAAGTAAATATTTTTTTTAAAATTTGCTGAATCAAAATTAAAGTAAAATAACTGAAAAATCCATGTTCGAAATTTGAACCATTTATCATTAATTATTCTTGACTTATAGGAATTTAAATACAAGAAATGGCGAAAAAACCCATCATGAAGAGAAACGCATTTTCGCAAAAAGTCGTTTTCAGGACAACCATTGCTTGAAAGCTTGATTTTGAAAACAAACCAAAACTTAAAAATGAATGTTTCCTATTTCAAATGAAAACAAATTTCAAAGTAATTGCTTAAAAGGCGCAAAGGCCAACACAGTGAAAAATACCCCAAGCTGGGACTCGAACCCGGGCCATCAGTACAGCGCACTGACGTTCTACCGACTAAACCATTTCGAACGATACCCAGCACGGAAAATTTCTCACTATCATATGTTGGCAAGGCTACAAACGCAGCACAAGATGGAATATTTATCGTGAGCCACCGACCTGGGGGCGAACACGAAACATAATTAAATCCAGCATCGATAGAAACTACCGGATGTCCCAAAAAGGACTGACTGATTATAAAATTCAATAACTTCCAAACGGTGACAGATATTAAAAAAATTCTTGCAGGAGGGTTATGCATAAAGTCAAAAGTTTTATTACAGTGATTTTCAATTTTAGTTCGAACTACAAACAGTAGATGGCGCTGTAAGCAATAGTCGCTAAATACAGGCTCGATTTTTGGTCCTTTCTGTTGTTCCATGCAGAAAAAGGAGATGGAAATGTATTTTTCGGGCCACGAAGTACCAAAAATCGAGCCTGAATTTAGCCTCTATTGATCGCAGCGCCATCTATTGTTTGTAATTCGAACTAAAATCGAAAATCACTGTAAAAAACTTTTGACTTTATGCATAACCCTCCTGCAAGAATTTTTTTAATATCTGTCACCATTTGGAAGTTATTGAATTTTAAAATCAGTCAGTCCTTTTTGGGACACCCGGTATATTAATACATGGAAATTATTCCAGAGAGAAACATTCGCCTTGGATACAATATTTCAAATGAAAACAAATTTCAAAGTAATTGCTTAAAAGGCGCAAAGGCCAACACAGTGAAAAAGACCCCAAGCCACGACTCGAACCCGGGCTATCAGTACAGCGCACTGACGTTCTACCGACTAAACCACTTGGAACGATACCACTTGGAACGATGCTGGATTTAATTATGTTTCGTGTTCGCCCCAGGACGTTGGCTCACGATAAATATTCCATCTTGTGCTGCGTTTGTAGCCTTGCCAACATATAGTGAGAAATTTTCCGTGCTGGGTATCGTTCCAAGTGGTTTAGTCGGTAGAATGTCAGTGCGCTGTACTGATGGCCCGGGTTCGAGTCCCAGCATGGAATCTTTTTCACTATTTGCGTCTTTTAAGCAATTAATTTGAAATTTGATTTTCATTTGAAATCACAGTGTTTATGACAAGTTCGTCACAAATGACACATATTTCACAAATTGGTCACAGTCCTCCCGGACCTCCTTAAGTTAGTAATTGTTTACGTTCAAATGCTTATTTTTCAATACACTACTTTGTTCGATGGTAACGCATCTAACAGTCAAATCTTATCAGTATGTCTAAACATTCTAGAATGGTTTAATTCCTTATTTGATATACTTTTTAATTACGCTTTTAGACAGTTCGTGTATTCACAAATTATGTTAATATAACACAATCGGATATTTTTTAAAATTTATGACACGAGGCTATAAAAAATATGTTGAATTAGTTAATCATATATGTTTATTATAGTATTTATTTATAATTTTTTAAGTGTGAAAAAAACCTTTATTCGAAACAGAAGGTAAGAAGATATATGAAGACTCATTCAAACACGCATAATTGTGACAGTGCAGGCAGGACCTGATAAACTAACTGGAACCCGGGGCACACAGACTGTGTCAGCAACTCCCCCCCCCCCCCCTTTCTCAACAAAATTGCATTATACACATGACTAGCAGTTTAAAATATAAATCATAGCTTTATTACAAATGTAAATAAGTGCGAGCAGTAAGTCAAAATTACGTCCATTTCTAATCATATCACAATATTAAAATATTTATTTGCTTAAAAGACGTTATAAAATTGAATTTTCGTTGGGTTATACCAATATAAGGATTTTTGATTCCTCCCTCCCTAATAAATGGAATCATATAAACTCCTGAGAAGTCATCTCTATTAATCGGATCAAATAGGATCCCAACGAAAATTTAATATCAGATGTAAAGAACATATAGCGGGCATAAAATACAATAGAGGTAATACTGCTTTATCTCGGCTAATCCAAACAAAGAACATTAACATATTTTTAACGAGAGTAAAATCATCTACAGGTCTAAATTTTATTTACAATTATTCATAAGAGAGTCCATTGAAATTTATTTAAGAAGTTCAGGAGTTTGCAACAATAAATTACCTTTTCGTATCCCGAATTTATGGGTTGAAGGGTTGGATAAATTACGGCATCGCGATATAGAGGAAACACGAGCAATCGCGAAAATATAGGGCGCGTTACATGATTACTTGTTCATTTCCGATGATTTTTTCCATTTTTCATGATGCATTTGTAATTTTCTATTATACATTCTGACGACGACTCAGAAAATGAGTTGAAACATGTAAATAAAGAGTTTTTAATTTACTTTTAATGTGTTTTTATAACGTCTTTTAAGCGAATAAATATTTTAATATTATCATAGCTTTATTTAATAAAAATGAATACATTATAAGACACATGTAAAATTGCATTAAAAAAATATGGGAAAGTAAAATATTCCGCACTATATGCTATTTAGAGTGCGTAAAAACTGTAGACTTAAGAGGGGTGGATGAAGCATGTTTGATGTAATATCCGCTCTACACCTTATATTACTCCTATATTGCATTTATTGTCGTTAGTGAAGCACACGGCGACAGTTTAGTTTACTTGAATGGTAAAAAATAACTTTTTCTATCAACTGTAAATGGAAATTGGCATTAATTTGTATCTTAAGAGAGTGAAAGAAATGTATTTTGGGGGCCCTTGAAAATGTGGGCCCGGGGCACACGCCCTGTGTGCTCCTGTGATAGTCAGGCCCTGAGTGCAGCGAAATGTTTTCACGAAAGTAATGACCTATTTAGAGCACTGGAAGATACACAAGTCTCTGCAAAAAATAGGAAGGCTCGTAAGTCTCAAAATATGTAATTAGTATAGCGAAGTAATTAATCACATCTTTTATGTAAATTTACATAACTATTCAAATATATGACGTCATGTATTTCATTATTTTTTAGAAAACACGATTAGTTTAAACTTCATGCAATTTGAATATTTAACTGTACTCGATGCAGTTTTTAACCTATAACCGTGAATGATTTTATACTGCACATGCAATTTACTATTAACTTTTATCTAGACTGCACTTTTAACACTAAAACGACGGTGAGGGGGCAGTTTGGCCCCGACCATATGGATGTATTTCGGTTCGAACTAGAAATTTTTTTATAAAATGAGTTTAAAAGGCACAAAGGGAAAAAGGGCTAATTAAATAAGTTAAACAGTTTTAAATAAAAATTCTGGTATTAAATATTTTTATAAAACTCGAGTTTCTAGTGTTAAGCTTTTGGGGACGAGCGATACGCATACGTGCCGAATAATGTGCTTAGAATCCTCGATTTTCCCACCAGTTATTTTTAATTGTAAAATTTGACTTATTTAATCGTACCATTTTTGCGATTCAATTAGGCGATAATTTTTGTTTCGAAAAACCAGTGGTAAATGATTAAAAATTCTGCAAGCGACGCTCGTCGCGAAGAGGTTATGTTAGGAATGCTTATTTTTTTTTAATATATAAAATTACATATATACACATATTTTTAGTTCATTTATAATAAAGAATGATGAAAGAACATAAAATTCTAGCAATATCTTCATAACAAATTTTAAAGTTGAGGTTTTTTGGCCGTTTATTAAGCAAACTTTCATGGTTACGCCAGACAGCTTACAATCAATTCAATGAAACACATTTCAGTTTCATTTTTACTATATACTACTATTACATGTTATACATGTACATATATTACATGTTACTATTACATTATACTGTTAATGTTTTAATACCTTTTGTGTTTGCTAGTCAAATGGAGGATATTCCATCTGCGTTATGATCACATGGTCAAGGTAAAAACTTCTAGTGTAAAGAATGGAAGGCTCCTTAGACGTAATGTAAATCTCCGTTAGCCAGTGAAACAGCTCATGCGAAAAGTAGTAGTAGCCTCCCTTCTTAACAGTTAGATATTTTTAGGGTAAATTACCGGTATCTCGTGATTTTTTTTTCAGCCTCGAACCCAGATTTGGAATATAGTCCATTGCATAAAACTGGTTTGCGAATTCAATACGCAAAAAGGCGCCATAAAGAAGTTTTTTCGTCTTCAAAACACCAACGTTTATAAGTGCATATGCAAGGTAAAAATACCTACGCGAATGAGAAGTATGCCAATATTACAAATTTCTATTATAAATTTCTATAATAAGCTTTGACTGTGTGAAAATATCACGCGATCTATCTCCTGCAGACGGCATACGTGCTATTGAATCTGAAATCACCAAGGACACTTCAAGCCATATACAGTAAAACCTCTCTAAAGCGACCACGCTCCAATCCAATAAAAATGGATCACTCCGAGAGGTGGTCTCTTAATGGGGGTCATGTTTAAATCCAGATTTTAATTGTTGAAAAAAGCTAACAATGTTACTAAAATTTATTTTTCATATTAGGAAAACATATGAAAATTTAAGTATCAAAACAAAAGTTAATTATATAAGTTAATAATATGTAACGGCCAGAGTTTAAAAAAATGAATACATTGATGTTTGCTTTGATTTTACGGTTTTATCTTTTATAACTTTTATTTCCAAGTCCTTTCGAAGTTCTGTTAATAAATGCAATTTTTTTGGACGGGAACAAATAATGACAATTTTATTAATTTATCTTGACTTTCCCGACAGAATAGGGCAGGGGAGTTTATCGACCGTCATTCTTAATCTATCATCAGAGATAAATTCATTGCCTAAAAAGGCACAAAGGGGTTTAAATACTTAAAAGTTACCGAAATAAAGAAAAAATTCTAAACTTAGTTTAGAGTTTGATGAATAATGCGCTCTCCGGAATTATTTTTTTCTAAAAAAGATACTTCTTCAAGCGACCAGGAAAAAACGGAATTTTTTCCTTTTCTTCAAAGAAATGGGGCGCTCATGGTGGGAGTTTAGCTGGGATGGTCTCTGAATGAAAGTAAATTTAGCATTGAGCTTATGGGAATAAATTTGGTTCCATGAAAAAGGGTCGTTAAGGTAGGTGGTCGCACTGGGAGGTTTCACTGTACTTTCACCTATGACGCAATATCTTTTCCCGATTCCTGCAGTGACTTCATTTTTGTTAAGGACATTTTGAATTTTTGAAAACCTTTTCATGATTTCGAATCTTCAAGCGCCTCAATCCCAGCTAGCATTTTAAATTAATTGAATGTGTCATTACACGAACCAGCAAAGTAGCATTTCAAGTACAAGTTACGAATTGCAGACCATAAACCCTCCTACAAATGTAATAAAACTATAAATCAATTCCTATGTGTTTCGGGAAGATCTTTGTGATAGTATCTTTTTAACTTTAAAGCTATGTAATAGGCAATATTAGATACATATTTGAGAGTTTAAACTCAATGTCTTAATTAGTGAAGAATATTTCAGCCAAAAAAGGAATTATTATAGATATCAACACCTGGCATTTTCAATATAAAATGTTTACATTTAATATAGAAAACCTCATCTTTATAAAAGGTATAAAATTTCACCAATGACAGAATTTTACTTTTGAGTTATAATTCTGCTATTCACATTAAAAATTAGAAGAACCTTTCTCATATGTGATTATCTCATACAAAGTTTAAAAAAAAAAAAAAAGCTTATGATTTGAATAAGAAACTTATTCATCATAAGTAAAGATCGATTGAAAATTCGGTTTCGTTTTCGGTCCAAAATATGAGTTTCGATGCAAATACTGCCGAAAAGTCGGCTCAAAGTCGGACCAAAACTATCTTTATTCCAAAAACCTCGTTTCTTCCGTCGGAAATTTTCAACATTGTTTAATTTGAGATGTATCGGGTCAAATGCGACACTATTGATTGCTACGAACTTCCTTGTTTATAATTATCAGTCATTAATGACTCAAGACATGAGTACGAATTATAAAGAAATCAATGCATGTGAGGACTAAACTTTGAAGATACTTGTCAGGTGCTCATTAAAAGCTACAGATTTAACACTAGTAGGAAAAGTTTAGTTTGAAACCGCAGAAGTGTTTCGAATGTTCTTTGAGAAAGCCCTAGTATAACATATGATCATTTACAAAAATCTTTATAAAAAGATAAATCGAGGTATGCATACTAAAAACATTTTTTAATGAGATGAAATTCGAATCATTATAAAATCATTCTGCGTCGTTGATGAATTAATTACATTTTATTTTATATGAAAATAAACAGCTTTGGTTAGAAGAACAGAGAGCCAACTTAGGCCGCAAGTATAGTTGCAGGGATAATTAATTCTTATGTATATTTATGTATTCATTACTTAAAAAAAAAATTTTTGGACATTTTCGCTTTTGTTTTCAGTTGAAAATAGGAAGATTATCGAAATTCCATTTCGATCTTAAAAACTATGATATTTGGGTCAATCCTTAATCATAAGTATGCAAAATATTTGCTATAATTTATTAAGGGGGGTGGTCACTCAGCTTCTGAATTCTCCTCCGTCATGTTAAGTCTATGGGCTAATTCCACGCGAATTTGTCATGTCTGTCATATACGATTTTTGGATACCAGTATTTTAGAACGGAAAAATGTGACTTATTTTATCGGAGATATCTCATCTATTGAATAAGTCGAAGCAAACTTTGCGAAAATAACGGTGGCCAACAAGCATAGCGATTTTCAGCTGTGTGACAGACATGACAAGTTCGCATGGAATTAGCCTATGGACTTTTGATGCATCCGTCTATTTAAAATATCTTCTCGGGAATTTCCTATTTTTAACCTCTGTTTTCTGTGTACTCTTCTTAAAGGAGGTCTCTTTTTCTCTTAGTTTTCAAAGTATTTCTAAAATCTAGGCTGAATTTAATATTTTATCTGTTAAAAGCGGACAAACGGCGAGTAAGATTTGAACACTTCCTATGAAATGAAGTCTATACTTTAGAAATATTTCGAGAACTAAGAAAAAAGAGACATATTTAGGAAGTGCACACAAAAGATCGAAGTTAAAAATATTAATTTCAGGAGGAGCTATTTTAAATAGACGAAAGCATTCGATGCCCATAGACTGTACATGAGTGAGGCAAAATCGGAAGCTGAGTGACTAGATCCCTTAAACAAAAATGTTCGCATGATAATATACCTCCAGAAAACGAACGAAGTTGTATTATGGTCAAGTTGTCTTTTCCATAGAAAAAAATTATTTACTATACCATAACTAACATGATATTAATGCTTGTGATGTGGATTATGTTATTTCTATATTTCTAAACGGGGTTGAATGTATCATTAAGCGCTTTTTATGTAAAATTAATGTATATACTATTCGAAATGTTAAAACATTAAAATAAATAAATCTTATTTTTTCACACCTGCGTTTTTATTTATAAAAAAATGCATGCTTATTAATTTTTATCTAGCAGAAATTTTCAGGAAAAAGGTTAGAGTTAGAAAGAAGATTACGTTTTAAAATTATTTTACTTATATAACTCACAGAAAAAATTCAACTAAAAAACGGAAATATAATTGTCATTAAAAAATAATGTCAACTACTACATACAATGTATTTGTGTGGGTATACATTTGCGTACATGTGGATATGTATTTGTGTATATATGGATATGTGTATATATGGATATGTGGATATGTATTTGTGTATATGTGGATATGTATTTGTGTATATGTGGATATGTATTTGTGTATATATGGTTATGTATTTGTGTATATGTGTATATGTATTTGTGTATTTGTATTTGTGTATATGTATTTGTGTATTTGTATTTGTGTATTTGTGTATATGTGGATATGTATTTGTGTATATATGGATATGTATTTGTGTATATATGGATATGTATTTGTGTATATATGGATATGTATTTGTGTATATATGGATATGTATAAGTGGATATGTATTTGTGTATATGGATATGTATAAGTGGATATGTATTTGTTGATATGTGGATATGTATAAGTGGATATGTATTTGTTGATATGTGGATATGTATAAGTGGATATGTATTTGTTGATATGTGGATATGTATAAGTGGATATGTATTTGTTGATATGTGGATATGTATTTGTGTATATGTGGATATGTATTTGTGTATATATGGATATGTATTTGTGTATATATGGATATGTATTTGTGTATATATGGATATGTATTTGTGTATATATGGATATGTATTTGTGTATATATGGATATGTATAAGTGGATATGTATTTGTTGATATGTGGATATGGATTTGTGTATATGTGGATATGGATTTGTGTATAGATGGATATGGATTTGTGTATAGATGGATATGGATTTGTGTATAGATGGATATGTATTTGCGTATAGATGGATATGTATTTGCGTATAGATGGATATGTATTTGCGTATAGATGGATATGGATTTGCGTATAGATGGATATGTATTTGCGTATAGATGGATATGTATTTGCGTATAGATGGATATGGATTTGCGTATAGATGGATATGTATTTGCGTATAGATGGATATGTATTTGCGTATATGTGGATATGTGTATATATGGATATGTGGATGTGTATACATGGATATGTGGATGTGTATACATGGATATGTGGATGTGTATATATGGATATGTGGATGTGTATATATGGATATGTGGATGTGTATATATGGATATGTGGATATGTATTTGTGTATAAATGGATATGTATTTGTGTATAGGTGGATATGTATTTGTGGATAAGTATCTGTGTATTTGTGGATATGTATTTGTGTATAGATGGATATGTATTATTATTTGTGTATATGTATTTGTGTATATGTGGATATGTATTTGTGTATAGATGGATATGTATTTGTGGACATGTATTTGTGGATATGTATTTGTGTATAGATGGATATGTATTTGTGGACATGTATTTGTGGATATGTATCTGTGTATTTGTGGATATGTATTTGTGTATAGATGGATATGTATTTGTATTTGTGTATATGTATTTGCGTAGAGGTGGATATGCACAGGTGGATATGTATTTGCGTACAGGTGGATATGTATTTGCGTACAGGTGGATATGTATTTGCGTACATGTGGATATGTATTTGTGTATATGTAGGTATGTATTTGTGTAAGTATGCATATGTGGGTATCTATTTGTACGTATGTAGTTATGTATTTGTACATATGTAGTTATGTACGTGCGTATGCGCGTGTATATGAATGTATATGTATGGGCGTGTATATGAATGTATATGTATGCGCGTGCAAATGAAAGTATATGTATGCGCGTGCAAATGAAAGTATATGTATGTGCGTGTATATGAACGTATATGTATGCGCGTGTATATGAACATATATGTATTCACGTATATATGAACGTATATGTATGCGCGTGTATATTTATGCGCGTGTATATGATTGTTAATGTATGCGCGTGTATATGAAAGTATATGTATGCGCGTGTATATGAAAGTATATGTAAGCGCGTGTATATATATGAATGTGTAATATTTATAATTTTAAAAGTTTTGTAATTTAAGAAAAACGTTAAAAATTCCAAGTTCATAAAGTTTTGAAAAAAAATTACCAATTAATGTAAAAAAATCAGATATATACATATACATGCATGCATATACGCAAGCACATACATATGCGTATTAAAGTTTTTGTTGACAGCTTAATATTTTTTTATAATTTTTGGGAAATTTGTATTTTTTCCAATCTAAAAAGAAATTTTTATACAATCAAAGAAATTTGTATGTAATAGTTGAATTTCTTTTTATTAATAGACATATTTCTATTTAACAGTCGAATCTTTATGCAATATAGTTTAATTTTTTTCACTGAAGTCTATAAAAAATGTTAAATTATTTAAAATAATAAATTAAAACTTTTCACTTAAACGTTTTGCTAGATAAAAAGTAAAACACATGCATTTTGTAGAAATAGTCATCCAGATGGGAAAAAACAGTAAACATTTATTTTTTAACTTTTTAAAATTTATATAGTTTCTGCATTAATGTTACATAAAAAGTGCTCGCTAATACATCCAATTTAGTTTAAAATCATACAAATGTCATAATCGATATTCCCAAGTGTTAATATCATTTCTTTAACTGTTGAAATTTTCACTATTATAAAATGTGAAACACTGATGAAGACTTGTTCTGTTGAAATTTTTCACGATTAAATAATTTTGCAAAAATTTATGAAGACTTACTCTGATGAATAAAAATACAACCGTAAAATTCATAACTTCGTTTGAGTATAGTGAATGAATTTGCCTCAATAGAAGAAATGTGTTTAAAACACAATACAAGCTCATTTTCTGGTGTATATTATCATGCTTTCATTTTTACTTACGGTGAGAAAAAATCAGTTTTCAAATTTTGATTTATTCTTAATCTTTTTAAATTTCTCATCAGTATTCAAAAACCCCACTCAAAAATCTGCATTATCTTTTCAGTTATAATCATTTATAGACGGTGATTACAATTCAAAATCCGCTGATATAGAAACTTTAAAAAGAGTTTTCTCATATCAGTAAATTTGGAGTTTGCGCGCACTTTCATACTATATGAGCTATAGCTTTGAAAATTAACCAAATATGCGTGCCTCATAGTCTTTATGCTAAAAAAAAAAAAAAATCACATAACTGGGTTATTTTTTTTTTGCACTTGAAAAACTTGTATTATTATTATTATGTATTTTTTCATATTTTGTACTAAAATTAAATTTTGTACAAAAGCAAAACTTTTAGTATATATTTTGGTTTTAATTTAGAAGTATGTGTGTTTTGATTGTATTTTGTTCAAAAATTGTTTTGTATAGGCATAGTTTAGAGTTTAATCATACGCGCAGCACTTAATGATTATAATTCCCGCATTAGGGAGATGAATTGTAAAATTTGAATACGAGTTTCGTATATGCAACATTTATTTCTCTGGATAATATAGGTAAAAATATATACTTTTGCCAGAAAGCGGGAAAAAAAATCTTAATTACATATTATTTGTATTTTGGTGCTTTGAAAAGGTTATGTTTTTGATAGTTTCGACAAACTCAAAGTGTCCCGTGCCTTCTTAAGTATGACTAATCCTCTTTAATAAAAAGCAATGTGTTGCTAACGACTAGCTTTTTCGCTGATCGTTGCCACAGATTAATCTCGGAAAATGAAACATTTTAAGCTACTGAAAAAATTATTAGCTCGAAAATTATTTGTCAGCAAATTGTTAGAAAAACTGCGTTAGAAAGGTAAAAAAAAAAAGTATTTTTTTTTACCAACAACAAATTACCGATATAAACAAACGAACATTTCAGAAATTGTTATTAATTTTACAAATGTAAACAATGTGTAGTGAGTCATTAACTTTTAAAAATTCATTGATAAAAAATTTTAAACTTTCGTGCATTGAATATTTTAACTCTTGTAGTATTAATATGACTTTGACGTCATTCACCTATGAACCAATCAAAATAATTTTTTATTTAAAACTGAAGTCTTTGAAAACTCAAGTCTATTTTCGGTACATTTATGTTATCCGGGGGCAAATCTCGCCAATAGTAGTTATTTTTTCGCCTGTGTAATTTAGAAATAATGCTTTAAAGTTGAAATAAAATGCTAGCATTTTTATTACTATTTATATATTTTAAAGGAAATGAGAGAAACGCATGTATTTTAATTGTACGCAATAAATGCATTTTGAATGTTTGTATTTTAAATAAAAGTTATGCTTTTTAAATAAAATGAGTAAATGGATTATATTTTAAGTGAAAATAATGCAATATGAATGACTTTCAATGGGAACAATATTTGACGATTTATCACATCCCCAAACTAACATAAAAGTACTCTATTTTCTGAGCATTAATGTAATAAACCACAGTCTTTAGTTTGTTTCAGGTTTGTATGTTTAATTTATTTTGCAAAAATTGATTTGGTGAATAATTAATCCATTTTCCTTTTATTTATTTATTTTTTTGCAAACTTAATTACTTCTCCACATTACATAATTTTAAATTTCGCATTGAATAGGAAGTGTGTACTTTCAAACGTAAATTGTTTGAAAACTGTATTTCAATTTACTAACTTTTTATAATTTTTAAACCAAATAGCTCGATTACGGAATTACGGTACATAAATATTTTTATCAATTATTTAAAATTTTAAAGGAAAACCACGATTTCTATCCACCGACCTCGGACGGTCGTTTCCACTAGTATCTTACATAAGTGTGACGGATACATTTCTTATTCAACCCATAAACATACTACTTAAAATTTTATAGCTAATAATCGCCTAATTAAATATGGTAAAACTCTTCAAATTTTTAACGTGAATCGCAAAATTATTAAGATTAAAAATTAAAATATTTTTATTGGTAATAAATGGCGAGTTTTTATATCAAATTAAACGCTAACATTTTAAATTGAAATTAATACCAGGTCTATGATAATCGAATTTTTTGTTGGAGTATTTTTCACTGGTTAAACATTGCTTTTAAACTCTTTTGCATGTAACCAGGTGAGCCATAAGTTCGTTAAAAATTTAAGAACTCATTAAAAAAGGAAGAAATTGAGATAAAGGAGTGCGGTTTGCAAGAAAGGGCTCACAAACGTAATCGGATTTTTTTTAGCAACAAAAAAGGAAATTAGCTAAAAATTCACATGTAGAGAGCGTTGACACCCTAAACACAATGAACAGGATAACAATACAGCTCCATTCATTTGTTCTTACAATAACAAATGTTGAATATGACATAACTGTTGTCCTGTTCATTGTGTTTCGGGTCATCAGCGTGCTCTACAACTAACGTATCTCCAACGTATTTTAGCTAAATTTCTTTTTTTTGCTCCTAAAAAAAAATCAGACTACCTTATGAGCCCTTTCTTGCAAACCGCACTCCTTTATCTTAATTTCTTCCTTTTTTATGAGTTTAAGTTTTAACGGACTTTTGGCTCACTCGGTATAAAATATTACCTCTTGTGTAACTTCGAAGTTTAACAAGTAAAAATTAAATTTAAAAAATAAAAAAAACCGACTGCGTAAAAAGCAAATTAAGAATTTGTCATCTATGTAAAACTATTTTTTATTTTACTTACCCATATTTTTTATTTATATGTACTGATGACTTTTAAGTCGTGTTTAATTGTTAGTTCCTATCTATAAACAGAGTTTTGATGAGGCCTGTAGATGCCTATGAAGGTTAGAGTTTCAGTAAAGCTAGAGATCCAACCTACATCGCTTCCAGGTTGTGTCCTATTTAAACGGAGCTTCTGACTGTAAAATAGTCAATGGCACATCGTCTTCCTTTTGAAAGGACCTATCCAATGATAGGCCACTCAGTATGTTGCGTAAATTTTTTCATCTCTACCGCCATTTTATATTTTACGGCCGCCATTTTGAGTTTATAAAAACAAACCTAGCCTAAAGCCATCGGACGGTTAAGACGAAACGATAGAGACCTCATTCATTAAAATACATCCAGCCTTTGGGATGTTTCGAGGGTATAAAGAAATCCACATACCCAGATACGCGTGAAACACATAACCCTTCTTGGCACTCGGGTAAAAAGATACTATCACTGAGTTATTCCCAAAACTCATACGCATTGTGCGAATTATCACATTTACTGTGAGAAATGACATTTATAAGGCTGAGATCAAAATAGAATATTCGCTGTTAGCGAAACGAGATTGACCAATCTGAAGCCTGCATTTTTGCGAACTTTTCGCTGTTTGCATAAATGAAGGCTTGTGATTGGTCAATCTCGATTCGCTAACTGCGAAAATTCTATCTGGATCCATGCCTTAAGAGGTGTTATGCTCTGAAATTTGTCACTAATACGAGAAATACAAAATACTTGTTCTTGGAAGGTCGCATCCGATAAAATTAATTTAATAGCTTGGGTTGAGGTACCGGAAGAGTAAATTCTGAAAACTAAAGTCAAAATTTCATTCAAAATCTCGTTAGCAAAAAAAGGTCACAGCAGGGATCGGGGGGGAAATGTTGCATCATCATCACATCTCGTAAATACAGGGTGTCCATAATTAAACGACCCTACTTTAAAGTTGTCCACACACGAAACTATTGGTCAGGAAGTTGTGAAATTTTGTGACGGATATAATGAAGGAATGGGAATTTGAGAGAAAAAAAATTAGTTCAAAATTTGCCCCCAGAGGGCGTTTTTTAATGAATTACACTTTTTAAAAAGTTTTTACGCTTTATTTTTTTCAGGTTAAATAAGACAAACATACAGACCGCCCCCTGGAAAAAAATAAAACGTAAAAACTTAAAAAAAATATTGGTATTCGTATTAAACAGGCAGTACAAACTCTGAAAAAAATCCACCTACGACAGCCAACATTTTTTTCTCAGAGCTCAGGCCTAGTATTCAGGGCGGTGGCTAAATATGTGTTTATTTAAAAACGCCCTCTGGTGGCGAAATTTTTAACTGAAATTTTTTTTTCACTCAAACAAATTCCCATTCCTTTATTATGTCCGTCACAAAATTTCACAGCTTCTGACTAATAGTTTTGTATATATACAACTTTAAAGGTGGGTCGTTTAATTATGGTCACGCTGTATACGGCTTGATGTGTCGTTTGCGATTTCAGATTCTGTAGCGGGTACGTTGTTAGTAGGATATACAGTCGGACCTCTATTTAACGAAGTCGCTAAATCCCGAAAAAAAGTTCGTTATGTGGAAAATTCGTTAAATAGAGATGAACCTTTTTAAATACTTTAAAGTACACAAAACAGATTTTTAATTCATAAACACTAAAAATTATTAAAAAACTTAACTAATCAAACTTTTTTTTTTTGTAAATGATATTTTTTTACTATTATTCATTTTACCCATCAAAAAGAAATCTGTAAGGACTACAATAATTTAAAAATATATTGTTCGGAAATACACTGCATTTTCAGTTTTAAGAAAATATTTACATTAAAATTAATGAATTTTAATGACATTATCGTATTTATTATAACAAGTAATTTTAAGCATTGTATTACTACATGCGTCCTTAAATTTAATTACTGAAACTTATTTACAACAGAACAGCCCTTTTGAGTGTGAAAAGGGGGATATTGAAAGTTTGCATTTCCGGGATGAAATGGAAAGAATGACAGGGATTTTACTGATCTCGTTGAGTTAGGCACCTGGTAAAACTAATTCAAGGTTATTGAACATTATAAAATGTGTAAAAGAAGGAATAAGTTTGAAGTGTCCGGAAATATTTTGAAAAATAGGGGAAAAAATTATATCAGAAGAAAAAGTTCGTTAAATATATTTCGAGAATATACTTCGCTATTTGGAGGTTATTTTACGAAGAAATTCGCAAAATGTTGTCTGTTCCGAGAAAAAGTTCGCAAAATAGAGAAATTCGCCAAATAGAGGTTCGTTAAATAGATGTCCGACTGTATATCACGAAATATTGTCACAAACGTAAAGTTTGTGTCAGAAACTCGTGGCATATTTATCTCATTCGCACAAGTATTTCGATATTTCATGTGGGTATTTCTAACCATTTATACTTTGAAGGCAAAAACACTTTTCCACGGGATCTTTTCTGCATATTGAATTCAGAAGCCATTTTGGTACAATTAGACGTAAAAGTAAACAGTAAACAATGTATAGAACGAAAACATTCACCAATATATATTATAAATAGCGTCGGATACAGTTAACCCTTAGTCGGTCGCACTCTAGGACTCCCGAGTTCGTGCGCAATGGAGTCTGAGAGGCGTCTGTTTGAAAGTCGTCATCAGCAATTAATTGACGCAATTCTAACACTCTTATAGTGATCAGTGACCTTCATTAGAATGTACAAAGAAAGACTATTTCAAATTTGAGGGGAAAATCCACGTTTATTACACTCAAAGTAAGTAACCTTGCGCGATCTAGTGTCAGAGAACACAACGGACATAATAGTGCTGCGCCTGTCAGGCCTATTGCGGCCTACGGAGGATTAAACATTCAAACTGTATGAAGATTAAGCCAATTCCGTTATTCTCAAATGTAATGAGATAAATAACGTCATAGATTTGCTTGCCCAAGATGATTCACTTTGTTTAGTTGTTTAATGTGCACACAAGACGTAAAAAAATCGCTCATGAGATTAATTACTACACTGATTATATTTATGTTTTTAGGACTTTTGAGCTTTACTATGTTTTTGAATCTTCCTGTGTTTTAATACACTTCAACTACACTGGTTACAATGATGCATGTTTGAATAAATCTTGATATGTCGTCGTAAATCACTTTTTTGAATAGATGTTTTTTCGCAGTCGTCACAGGTAAAGACTTTTTTGTTCATAAATGAAACTATTTGTCTAATTAGTACGTATTTTCGGGAAAAGACTTTGTTGCAAGTATCACAAACATAATTTAACATCAGCTCATACTGTCCTGATGAGGCGAATTTTACTTCAATATCCGAATAATGTTCTTCTGGTATGTGGCAATTCCATGTGTAGAATGTTCAATACTGGTGATAAGGTTTGACAGTCATACGCGTTACCTCCTAACAAACAAGTGTCTTGAAAACTAGGCACTTTATCATAAAAAATTACTGAGTTAAGGCGTCCAATATACATTTTCAAAAATTTTTTATTTATAGAGTTAAAATTTTGTATCTTTTTGTGATGGTTAACCATATCACTTGTAAACAAAATCAAATGATAAAACTTCTCATAGCTTTTTTAAAAAAAAAAAGAATGCCTTTAACAGCCAAGAATGCCTTTATCCAAGAATGCTTTTAGCCAAGAATGCCTTTAACAAGACGAAGAAGCCACTGTTAACAGCTCACCGAGTTGGAACGAGGTCGCAAATTCGTCTACGAGAAGGTGGATTTTCTTTCCGGGTGGGCGGAGTGGAGATGTGTTGTGTTTCTTTTTCATCAGAAAACACAACAGATCTCCACTCCGTCCCCCAATGAGCTTTGGCCTGACACCAATGGTGTCGCAAACGGCAATGGCTTGAAGTCAGTAGAATGCACGCTACAGGGCGCCTGGCTCGGAGCTGTCCTTGGAGTAACCGATTTCTAACAGTTTGTTGTGTCACTGTGATACCAACTGCAGCTCGAATTTATTCCGCAGACGCAGTACGATGCGCCACAGTCGTACGCCGATTACGGCGATCTTCCCTCTCAGGAGTGCCACGTGGCCGCCTGGAACCTGGTCTTCTTGAAGCAGTACCATCCCTTGACCACTGCTTCCAAGAATCATGCACAGTGGCTACCTTCCAGCCAACTCTTTCTGCAATATCTCGGAAAGGAAATCCACCTTCTCGTAGCCCGAATATGCGACCTCGTTCCAACTCGGTGAGCTGTTGACAGTGGCTTCTTTTTCTTGTTAAAGACATTCTTGGCTAACATCAACTCAATACGTCACATTTTGAAGCTAAATAACGACCACGAAGTTTACAGCAAGCATTTAAACTAAACCTGATCTGCAAGTTCTGAGTGGCGCTACTAGCGCTACACTTATGCGCGAAACGCGAAATTTCAATCGATGTCATCTTTCAGATGTATAAACACTCCTACCAAATTTCGTTTATCTAACACAAGTCTTTCTTGGTGTTGGGATTTTTTTTCCCGTCAGTATATATTTAACGAAAAAATTACAAAAAAAAAAGTGGTGCAACTTAAAAAAAAAAATCATATTTTCAAAAGTAAATATTTTTTCCATAAATGCTGGCTGAGAAGTAAAGTAAAATAATTGAAAAAGATATGTTCCGAGTTTCAGCCCTGTATCTTTAACGGTTCTCGAGTTATAAGAATTTAAATAAGAGAAATGGTGAAAAAACCTATCTTGAAGAAAAATGCAATTTCACAAGAACTCGTTTCCTTGACAACCATTGCTTGAAAGGCAGATTTTGAAAACAATCCAAAACGAAAAAATTAATATTTCCTGTTCTAATTAAGATAGAAACATGATTTAAGCATCATTTTAAGCAGAAAACGGCAGAAAAATTTTTAATCCAATAAAAGAAAAAATTGAAAATTTGAAGATTTTTGTGTACCGGACCCCCTTAAACGACTAAAATTCCGCATACATGTACACACACAAAACCACCTACAGTGAATAATTTAACACTTAAATGCCGCGTGTTGTTTTTCGGTAACATACCCAATTTAGGCTTCTAAAATAATATTATAATAACATTGAAGCTATAATGCCTAATTTTGCCACTAAAATACATTCGGAAAATATTATTAAATCAATTTTCAACATTTAGATGGCAGCACTTGGGCTGTTTAAGAATAAAGAGAGATTTATTTTTCCAATTGTTGCTACATGTTCTTTTTGTTTTGTTTGGAAGCTTGCGAAATACCCTATTTTTTTTTCCTGCAGTGAGAAAGTAAAATTTGTATTTCATCATAGTTCTTAAAATTCTTGTGTGTTCAATATTATAGAATTTTATCAAAGAAAATTATTTTTTCAATTAAAGACCAGTATTGCAGATTAGTAACAAACTGTTTTTAAGCCGTAAACCACACTTAAAAACAAAATGATTTTTTAAGTACTTTTCCCATGATTTAATTAAAAAATGAAAGCCGAAAAACATTTTTAAAATGATTTTTGAAAAATCAGGCATTTAAGGGGTAACTTGTTTCGTGCAAATTTATGAAGTTATAGGTGGCGCATATGTTTGGAGAAATACAAATACATTATTGGTTAACTAACTCAACATAATTTTTAGATAATTGCATGTCATGCGTTTATAAATATCCGTATGTGTTATGCTTATACAAAGTACGCATGCGCGAAATTCCTAACAGCATAATTAAAAAGTATGAGTAACAAGGACTTTAATCAAGTTCCTCTAAAAGTATAGTGTTACACATAGCATGAATTTATGTGTTATTAACTGTGTCAAATAGTATTAATATTCATGTCTGTAATCAACGGGGCCGCTCAGTTCACTAGTCCGTGTTCATAAAACGAGAAGTCTACGCATATGTTTGAGATTTCGGAACAAGCGGAGATACTTAGTAATCTTAACTTCTAAATGATGAGTTCTAAGTTACCATCCAGAACATCTGCGGATAAATTCTTCAAATGATTGAAAAATCTGAAAATCATAGAAGTTTGATAAAATTAGATTAAACTTCAAAATCTTTAATGTCGTTTTATTATTTCTAACCTAGTGAAATTAATATACATTATTGATGTACGTGATAATATATTTCATATAGGAAATTATGTTTGTAACACACATTCTACAGCGCCATAGAAAATAATGCAGATGCACACTGTATGGACCAAAGATGACCGGTCACTTGCGATTTTCGACGTTTTCTTAAATATCTAGAAAAATACATGACGAATTATCCTGAAACTCTGGGTGTGTAAACAGAATAGTCCAGGTCATACATTTCCGTGAAGATTTTTTCCCGAAACCCCATAGGGGACCGCCAACAAATTGAAAAAGAACGAATATGTTTTGGATAACCCTGTCAAAACTAATGTAGTAAAAGCGTTCAAACTGTAGATTATGATTAAGTGGCTTATTATAATAATTTGTGTTCATTTTTATGAGGACAGCATGTATACTCGAAGAGAAATTAAGCTTTTCATAAAAACAGTCTCAAATTATAAAGAAATGGTAAATTTCGAAAGCTTAAAATGCAACGTTGTGTTTTTGGTAAAAGTAATCAAAGTAAATCAATATTTTTGTATGATTTAGAAATTTTACTGTGACTAATTAGGTCGGACATTACAATTTCTAGCGAAGTCCAAACCACTGCTCACTCACACACGACAAGCAGCTATGACATTCGGATAGGGTTTCCGGAAGACTACTTAAAAAAAAACGCCAACTTTTCTCCCGCCAAAAATGAGAATATAATGTTGTAATTTTTCAAAATCAATTTAGTAGGTTCTTGAAGGAATTTTAAAACTTTTTTCAATATTTTATACTTATTGACTAATTTGTATTTTTAAATGCTTTTCTTTAAAACAAATTCTATGTTAATAGTCCAATAAGTGGTTTCGAAAATTGCATTTTCAGAAAGTTATGCTGCTGTAATATATATGGTTTTAACAGAAGAATTTTATCGATTCTCAAACTTCCTAATATAGGGCTTTAAAACGCACCAGGTTTGAATGATAAGTGTTAGCAGCGCGAAAACTGATTACCTTGTTAGTCAATTATTTATTGTTCGCACTTTTCTTTTCGAACTAAGAGTTTTTAATTTGTAAACAATTACTATTTTTATTTCTCCCGTAAGTTCAAAGTGTTAAAAAAACTTTGCTGCCGGATTTTTCAGGTTCTACTGTATACGAAAAGTCATATACAAAAAAAACAAAACTATTAAATGTATGTATTAGGGCTGGGGCATAGTACTTAATATATCTTCTATGATGTTAATCATATAAGGGGCATTCCACGTCAAATCAGGCAGTAAAATATCAATATGTAACCCACCATCACAGATTTTAATGAAACTGCGTGTGTTTGTTCTTACTATTAAGATATCATCACCAGTAATTTTTTTTGCTCCTTGGTGAAATAGTTTCTGAGAAAAAAATTGTCAAAATTTTGAAAAACTGCCATCAGTTGGCATTCTTGACTGCTCGATTTTCAAATGTAGCATGACATAAATATGATCATATTTCAATATCTATTCCACAAATCATCTTCAAATAATTTATGCATAATATATAGGGTACGTATTTTATGAAAAAAAATACTGTTACGCTTATATAACATTTTAAGTGTGTCTAAAAAAATGTTTAATCTTTGATGTCGTGATTTTTTTATGAAAAATAATGCATTAACTAAAATAGCATTATTAACAAAAGGCGGTATTTTTATTAAATTTATTTTTTATGGGAGATATACTTAAAGGTGTCCTTTACCGGATTCTGAAATAAAAATAGTGGGATTTTGGGTGTTTTTGGTAGTATTTCCTATTTTAAAATATTTTGAGGTGCATTTCATATCAAATCAAGCAGAGTCATTCCATGTCAGTTCCCCTAAGCCATTTAATCACTGTCACAAATTTCAATGAAATTGGGTTTGTTTATAGCTTATTTTAAGACGTAATCACCTTTAATTTTCTTGATCCTAAGTAAAATATTTTTTAAGATAAAAATATCAAAATTTTGAAAAATTGTTTTAAATTTTTTTAATGACAGTTCGATATTCAAAGACTGCATTAAAAAAAAAAAGTCATTTCAATATAAAATCACTAAATAGGTTTCAAATAATGTATATGTGACAAATAATGTAGGCTGATTATTATTTCTTGTTTTTTATCATGTTTAAACACTAAGAGTGTCTTTTATCTTATGAATTTCTAAAATCAAGAATTTTGTCAAAAATAATGTGTTAATCAAAAATTTATTATTAACCGAAGGCAGGGTGTTATTGCTTTTTTTTTTTAATTGTACGTAAAAATATCTTTTAAATGGTTATAAAATAAAAATAGTGAACATATGAGAAAAAATTATCAAAATTTTGGAAAAATGCCACGAGTTGCCATTAATGATTGTTCAGTTTTCAAAGGCCTCATTTTATATATAAAATCATATTTCAATAACTAATAAAGAAATCTTCTTCGAATAATTTAAGCAAGGTAAATAAAGTATGTAGATTATGAAAAAAATATTGCTGTAATGTTAAAAAATATTTAAATGTGTCTAAAAAATTGTATAATCTTTGAAATCAAAAATATTTTACAAAAAATAATGAAATTATTAAAAAATCTTTATCAATCACAGGCGGAGTTTCTATGACTAATTTTTTAATTTTAAATTGTACATAATACTACATTATAACTGGATCTGAAATAAAAATAGTGGGATTTTGGTTGGTTTTAGTCTTATTTAAATCATATTTAAAATTATCAATATTTTCAAATGTAAAACCTATCCAATGTATCATCCCTGGAAATATTTTTATTTATACATTTATTTTATTTTTCAAATTATCTTTTATGTTCGTTTCTTAAGGGAAAAAATAAACAATATTGTTTTTTAGTAAAACTTCTAGGGCGAAGAGCAATTATCCCTTTCCAAAAAAGAGAAAAATCACTAGCTCCTCACCGCCCAATAGAAAATTTCAAGATGACAGTCCTAATCTTTAAACTCATATTTGGCTGTTAATATTGAAAATTTAGCATTGAGCTGCTAATATTGAAAAAAATACCAAATTTCACTCTTTTGAAGAAAATTTTGACGTATTGTGCTTTAAATATATGCAAAAAATGCATAATCCATTATATTTATATCTTTCAAATAACTATATCTAAAAAAATATTTAAAACTTAATGAGTTGCACTTTTGTAACTTTATTCAGTTTCTAATGATATGTACCGTAATTTCGGGTGTATAGCCCGCAGATCAAACAAATCAGTTTGGACCCAGAAATTTTATTCAGTATTTGAAGACCAATATTTACTGTGATCTAAAAAGTTACATATTATTTTTAAAAATTTCTGGGTCGAAACACGATTGTTTGATCCGCGGGCTATACACCGGAAATTACGGTAATTTGATTTATTTCATCACAATATTGCTGAAAGATGGATTTTCAACATATATATGTGTGTATATATATCCCTGTTCTCAAACAAATTATTTAAAAATTATTCATTTATGTTTAAAAAAGCATATATATATTGTTTATACACTTATAGAAAATACATATAGTAAATTTTATGATATTATGTCAATAATGACTAAAAGTAAAGAACTTATCTAATAGTATGTAACGAAAAATTTAACATCTGGTGTAATGACAACAAAATTTTATAATTGTTTTACTTAATTTGGATAAATGAAAAAAGCTTACATGTTTATATTTTATTGAAGTACAGGTGAAAATGTCACAAAGACATTACTACCTCAACAACCACTGAGTATGTCACATTCACACTACAGATGATTTTTTTTTCTTTTTGATCTTTCGGGTTTGATTTCAGGTGGTAATGAATTAATTAGTTTTGTTAGAAGTGTCATTGCAGTCAGCATATTAGGCTCACTATTTTTTTTTATATAATTTGTTTTGATTGACTCGATGAACAACAGTATTTAAAGGGACCATTTCATGACTTTTCAATTAAAAGCTGATTTATAAATTCATCATGTTGTTTAGTTATTATTATCGTCTTAAGATAATAAGTTGATATTAAAATTTTTAAATGCAGTTTATTTATTGAAATGCAGTAAACCAACGTTCAAAATGCACAAATAATGCGTGAAAAAGCAGCAAACAGCTGTTTCGAATCTACAGCGAGATTCTTCTTCAGTGCAAGAGAGGGAAAAAAGGAACAGCGTGCTAGGAAAAGCAAGGCTGAGTTTAAACATTGGCTTACTGCATTTCAATATTCCTGCACAAAGGCTTTAATTGCTATTTTAATAGTTTATTTATTATTTGAACAGTTGAAAGTATTTTTCAATAAGAGTGGGCTGTTGATTTTATGTCGGCTGTTGAGCAATGTAGTGTTGGTAAAGGAACTGGTACTATTTAATTTAATTTTTATTGCTGTAAATAATATTTGTTATTTTATTATTGTATGTATTATATTTAAGCAAGAATAGAAATACACGATATCGTAGTCATTTTAGTACATCTTAGCATGAAAAGCTTCAATATTTATCATTAAACATTGACATTTTATGAAAATTTCGTTAAAATTGCTCATATTTTCACTATTTTTATTTTATAACTATTGAAAAGATATTTTTACGTACAATTAAAAAAAGTAATAACAGCCTGCTTTCGGTTAATAATAAATTTTTGATTAACACATTATTTTTCACAAAATTCTTGATTTTAAGAATTCACAAGATTAAACACACTCTTAGCATTTAAACATGACAAACAACAATAAATAATAATCTGCCTACATTATTTGTCACATATACATTATTTGAAACCTATTTAGTGATTTTATATTGAAATGACTTTTTTTTTATGCAGTCTTTAAATATAGATCTGTCATTAGAAACATTTTTAAAAAAATTCAAAATTTAGATATTTTTTTTAATCTTAAAAAATATTTTACTTGTAATCACCTTTAATTTACTTGATCCTGTCTTAAAATGAGCTATAAACATACCCAGTTTCATTGAAATTTGTGACAGTGAATTAAATGTCTTAGGCGAACTGACATGGAATGACTCTGCTTGATTTGATTTGAAATACGCCTCAAAATATTTTAAAATAGGAAATACTACCAAAAACACCCAAAATCCCACTATTTTTATTTCAGAATCCGGTAAAGGACACCTTTAAGTATATACCCCACAAAAAATAAATTTAATAAAAATACCGCCTTTTGTTAATAATGCTATTTTAGTTAATGCATTATTTTTCATAAAAAAATCACGACTTCAAAGATTAAACATTTTTTTAGACACACTTAAAATGTTGTATAAGCGTAACAGTATTTTTTTTCATAAAATACGTACCCTATATATTATGCATAAATTATTTGAAGATGATTTGTGGAATAGATATTGAAATATGATCATATTTATGTCATGCTACATTTGAAAATCGAGCAGTCAAGAATGCCAACTGATGGCAGTTTTTCAAAATTTTGACAATTTTTTTCTCAGAAACTATTTGACCAAGAAGTAAAAAAAAAATACTGGGAATCATATCTTAATAAAAGGAACAAACACACGCAGTTTCATCAAAATCTGTGATGGTGGGTTACATGCCTGCCTGAACTGACATGGAATGACCCATAAGATAGATGTACTATTGTCTTAAAGTATGTACTAATATTTCAAAATTATACATATTAGTATCCACTCTTCCCACTGTTCCGCTTTTTTGTACCCCAAAAATTAAATAGAAATTTTTGCCTTATTTAATCGGAAGATTACGGCGATTTAAAAAAGGTAAAATTTACTATGAAATTTTTGTGATACAAAAAAGCGTAAGTGTTGGCAGCTATGCATACTGATATTTAAGTCTTTGAATTAAATTTTCATTTTTTTTTATAGTACTTCAAAGTAAAACAGAAAGGAAAAAAAACCACAGATAGAGTGCGTAGATGAGCTTATTTTAAAGTACCACTGTTTTTGAATAGAAATTTTTGATTAAATACGAGCCGTATTATTTTGAAATAGTAGTATTAAAAACGAGCACTTCTTTCCAAACTGGTAAAGGCTAAGAAAGCAATTAATGGCAAAATCAAAAATAAAATTCCTGTGAAAACACGGGATATTTCAAGACTGTAAAACAAAAAACCGAAAACTTAAAAATTGAATTCCTGTGAAATCCCGGAAGAATCGAAAACGGTAAAACTGAAAACGGAACTTCCGTGAAAACCGAGAAGAATCGAAAACGGTAAAACTAAAAACGGAAAAATCGAAAATGGAATTTCTGTGAAAAAACAGAAAAATGATTAACGGAATGGAAAATGCAACTTTGCTTCCATTATTTTACCGGTGATGTCACAGAATTATTATTATATATATTTTTTTTTAAACAGTGTACTTCATTAGCTCATTCTATCTCACCACCAAGTGAATTCACAGATATTCCCGGTTGCCCCATTTCGTTCTAAACGGTGTCGAAAAAATCCTTTGGAAACAGTTTTTTTTCGGAATTCTTTATTCACTTGTTTTTTTTTTTCTCTGGTGTTCTGTCTTTGCATTTTAATGCACATTCCAATTTAATCGTGCTTTAATATAAAATTCGCTATACGGTCATTTTTAACATTAATTATTTCTCTCTCAACTTCATTTAATTTATTTAACTGGCACCACGCCCTATTTGCAACCTAAAGGTAAAAATTAAATTTAAAAAATCGAAAAACCCGACTGCGTAAAAGGCGAACTAATTATTTCTCATCAAAGTAAAACTATTTTGTACATTACTTATCTATTTTTTATTTACTTGTATTGATGACTTTTAAGTTGTGTTTAATTGTTAGTTCCTATCTATAAACACAGTTTTGATGAGGCCTATAGATGTCTATGAAGATTAGAGTTGCAGTAAAGCTAGAGATCCTTACCTATGCAACTTCCAGGTTGTGTAATATTTAAACGGAGCTTCTGACTGTAAAATAGTCAATGAAACGTTGTCTTCATTTTGAAAGAACTATCCAATGATAGGCCACTCAATAGGGTGTGTAAATTTTTTGTCTCTACCGCCATTTTGTATTTTACGGCTGCCATTTTGAATTTATAAAGACAAAATTTAGCCTATAACCATCGGACGGTTTAGACGAATCGATAGAGACCTCATTCATTAAAATCCATCCAGCCGTTGCGATGTTTCGAGGGTATAAAGAAAACCACATACCCAAATACGCGTGAAACACATAACCCTTCTTGGCAGTCGGGTAATGACTTTCGAAAAAGAATTCGGAAGAAATTGGACAGAACTGTTTTTAGTGAAAGAGTGTGCAACGAGAATTTCACCAGTTTACAGAATCAAAAATTTATTAGACGAACCTATTCAAGAAAAATTAATGCAGGAAAATTACAAAAATTACAACTGAAAAAACATTTTGATAACGAAAATATACTAAAAAAGGTAAAAGAAAAGGTCACCTCAAATATCAAGTTTATTGGTTACCCCTCTAAATTTAACAAGTGCATAACCTCTTCAGATTTACTTTCTCTATAAAACCCAAATTCCTACATTTTGAATGATCCTTTAGAATAATTTTGTTCAAGTGACATTACCTTTCTGACAGTTCAATAAAATATTTTCCGGAAAACAAACATTTCGCATTATTTTACGATTACCCATGCCTCTAGATCTAGATATCAAAGGCGAATGGGTGGTTGGTTTAACTAAACAGTTATATCCTCATACGTTGCGTAATACTACAGAATACGGCAGCGAGTACAGCAGACTCCCCTAAATCCGCAACACTAGAATTCATAAACGCATAAATCCGCAGATCACAGATGTAAACAATGAAATTTTCAGTTCAGATTAGGGACAAAATTAGACTTTTTTGTTTTGATATGATTCCATATGTATTTTACAATATAATTCTAGTTAACATAACTGAACTCATGGTTTTTCATGAAGGAAGCATAAATGCATTTCTGAAATTTATTGCTGATATCACAATTGCTGATGGTAATTGTAATCTTTTTACCTAATATAGTAATGTATTAATCAAGTTTTTTGGTTATTAAGACTGGTTAAACCTTGAATTAAACTTCCTTACTTTACTATTTTGATGTGAATTAATAGGGAACATTTATGGGGAAAGTTTCATTGAATAATTCAAGGAAAATGTATCTCATCTTTATTATGCATATTTAATGAAACATTAATTATTTACTTGTAATAATTATTTACTTGTAATAATTATTTACTTGTACCTTTACTTTTAATAATTTAAAAAATAATTTTACATTTTATCATTTTAGTTTAATACTTTATTATTTTAGTATATTGCAGGCATTCATTATAAATTTGATTGCATTATTACATTCAAATTACTGCTTTAGAAATGTAAACAAAGCAATGATCAGAAATCCACAAAATTCTGAAATCTGCACCTCCGGTCCCAAGCTGTGTGGATTTGAGGGAGTCTACTGTATTAATATGTGTTACGTAACAGTTTAGAATTGGCAACTGGAAGACCCAGAGATAGAATGAATATGAGCAGGATGGTAGCAAAACACAAACAATTCAAATTCCCTAAGGATATTATGAATCTCCGAATAGTATTATTATAGTTATTAACTATCAAATATTTTTGATAGTATTTTAATTAGCTACAACAAACACTGAAAAAAGGTGAACATTTCTTTTAAGAAATATGCACAATTGAAATTTGTATCAGGTTTAGCTGAATGTTTGGGATTTCCACCAGGTTAAGTAGCTGAAAATGTTTCATCCCCCATCAGCTTTTTTTGAATGTTTCTTTATAGCTTTCCCGCACGCCGCTTTTTAATTTTCATACCTGTACAGGAATATTGTAGAACACCAGAATGTTGGATGTACAGTTGCACCATTACAGCAAGTAATTCCTTTTAAAAAGGGAGATGGAGATAAGATTCACGAAATGTTTGACAGACCTCATATCTAGTCAGTGACTGGAAAGAATTTTCAAATAATTGAAACCGTTATAAGGGCGCACATTAGTGTCATTTGATCGCGAAAAGTTGATCGTGAAAGTACATTTCCGTCAAAAATATCTTTCATAATGTTTGTTCCTTATCAATGGTGCAACCAGTATTTTGAAGACTACACTGAAAAACATGGGTACTCAAAATTGAGTAAAAAATACTCAATTTTAAATATGACGCATACTCAAAATAGCTCCGATCCAAATGAACTCAAAATTGAGAAACACGTGTACTCATTTTTGATTACATGGTTGTGTTAAAATATGAAGCGTTATATACTGCCACCCTGAACCTACAAATTAAAGTATAAATATACTGACATTTATTTCTAGTTCAAAATTATTAAGAAGAAGCGTTTAATTGATTACTTATTAAAAAAAAATAGCAACATTATTAGCAAGATACCTAAATCGAATATTTTTATGACAAGAGCATTATTTGCAAGCACTTTTAAATTATTTTAAAATGCGTGCATAATTTAATATTTACATTAATAAACATCTTTTATGCCATCATAAACGTACATACAGTAACATACAGGATACAAAATTATCGTTTGATTTGATAACATGCCATGTATCAAAATTGAGAAAGCAAAGGTTCATTTTCGATCCAAACATACTCAATTCGATATGAGTACATCGATTTACTCATTTTTGAGTAATTCATTTTTTTTTTCAGTGTATTATACACTTTATACAGGTAACGGGTTGAACTATTGTCATGGATCTGCTTTTTAGAAAGGGTTTCAAAGGGCTTTTCCGTGCAAGCCGTAACTTTATTTAAATGTGATGCCAAAGCCGTTGGAAAACAATTATTTCATACGAGTGTAGATGCGTTGAATGATATTTCACAATGCGATATTAAAACAGCAGATAAACGACAATTTAAGAAAGCAGGTAAAAAGTTGACGGAGAATGCGGCAGTTAAATGGATTATTAGATCGGGGCAAAAGAATAAAAAAAGGAAGCTATCTCAAAATTCTCTCAGTCGATCTAAAGCCAAGAAAGTGAAAGCACGTAATATTTTTGCTTATAGATGTCTGCTCTTATTCATAAAGATTCTTCCTGTGCTAAATCTGAACTAGATTTGTTTATGATTACACTCACGCAAAAAGCTATTGAAAAATGACACTTTGCAGAATATCATCATGTAGCTACTATATCTGAGATTGGACATGTTGAGTTTGACGTTACAGGCAATAATTAAGATTATATCGATTTATCAGAATCTTGCCTTTACGTGAAATTGAGATTGGACAACGCTGACGAACCCCTCCCCCCCCCCCCCCCCTACTCGACTAGACACCTACTTACACATGTTAATTTATTTTTACAAGCAAAGTTTTTTCTCAAGCAGTGCGAAAGAATGATTTCCTCATCCAGTAATTCTTATCTTAAGGGTGTATTCCGATCAAAACTGCTTATTTTCTGATTCATTTTAAAATTCATTTTTGCTCTCAAACGCATCAAACTGTGAAATTTTCTTATTTAGAAACTACATAATGTGCCGTGCTTCTCAATTTTTTGATAAATGCAGAAAATACTGTAAGAAACGCTGTCAAAGTGGGAGTTTTGAACCGAATTTTCTGAAGCGGGCGATCTGGGAATGAAAAAAAGGGTCATACTGAGAAAATAATTGTTTAAAAATCAAATTCTAATTAATTGAGCTGAAAATGAAATCACACGGCATGTTAAACATGTCTTCCAAAATCACCCCCAGCAAGTTTCATGTTTTTACTTTTAAAAATGAGTCTGAAAATGTCTCAGAAAATTTCGAGCTGTTGAGGGTGGAAAAATATTTTTTCGAATACACCCTTAATACTATATTCGTACTGAGATAGTTGAGTCACCTAACTTTTTTGAAACAGGATACCTGTAATTAGGTTTCCCCTGTTCACATTGAAAAAGTTAAGAGACTTAACTTATGTTAAATTTGTAACTACAACTTCTAACTATACATAGATTATTATTGTTTATATTCTTTTCGGCGTGTTAATTAAATAAACGATTCAAAAGATCATTCGAAAAAACCGAATAATTATGTGTAGAACTCCTCTAATTTTAATAACAGTTTCAAATAAGAAAAAGAGTTCAGCAGGTAGATTTCAACTCAACTCATAATTAAGAGAGTATCAAAAGATAAGGGAGTTTCAGAAACTTACTCAAGTCATAATCTTGATTCCGGGTACGTCCACTTCAAAAAACTTCAAGTTAACCCTTTGAGTACCAAGAAGTGCGATCGCGCTCCTCAATACACTGGCCGAAAATGCCAGAAACACTATCGCGTTCCTGACTCACGCACGATTTAGCACGATCTCTATTTCATACTGGTCGATTCTTGTTTATTGTCACTTATGTTGAAATTTTAACATTTATTGGAATTATAATATTTATTTTTTGTTTCTGAAATACTTTTTGTAAATAAAATGTTCCGAATTTAACTAAGAAATATATATATTTAAATTTCTACTTTCCTCTAGCAGTGTGACACATGTAGCCAATTCTCTAAAAATCATGTTGGCACTCAAAGGGTTAAGTGAATCAACTATCTCACTGCGGAAATAGTATTACCATGCTTATATCGATACCTTTTTGAATTATCGAGAAGATGCTAAGAAAAGTTTACTTTACTGCGAATGTTTTTACAAAGATGAATGTTTTGAGAAGATCAATCCTACACTAACTACAAATCCTGGCTTGCATAAAGGATATGAATTAACGTGGAAAAAGTACAGTGTTGGATATGATCGTGCCTTTACACTGCGATATATTCCAACAAAATCGATTTTTACTAAATATAGTGGATTTGAAAATTAAAATGACACGCAGAAAACCCAGTTTTATGTATGTTACTTAAGAAATACTAACTATTACATTCTCCCCTATGTTGGAATTTCTGAAACTTTCTTGCAGATCTACGCCAAACACGTCCCCTAGAACCCAAAACCATCCCCCAGTTCAAAATTTTATCTTTCTATATAACTTTTTATGGACACGATACCTTCCATAATTTTGCACAAATATCTTCCAAAGTAATGCCTAAAATCAAGGGACAGAAAATCTCGGTCAAGTTCGTTAATGGACAAAATCGGACCAATGGCGTGGAAATAAAGACCCATAACTTCTTTGTCATAAGTCATATCAAATCAGTTTAAAGTTATAAGTGCCAAAAATTTATGTATGAAAGATTTTTTATAAAATTAACAATGGGTTCAAAAGACGAAAAAAAAACAGGATTTTAGTGAGAAAAAAAATCATAACTTCGTCAATTCTCAATCAAATTTCCTTAAATTTATAAATTTTCTTAATATTATCTACAACTTATATTGACAAGTTTTTAATAGGAGGCGCAAAGTCTTACCGCAAAAAAATTAAACGAAAAAAAGGAGGGTGAAGAAACGTCAATTCATTATATAATCCAACAAAATTGACTTTCACTGAATAGGGTGGATTTGAAAATTAAAATGACACGCAGCGAACCCAGTTTTTGCTTTATTACTGATAAAGATGACGATCAAACATTTCATTACAAAGAAGTGTTACAACATGCTTCTCTGTTTATTCGAAACGTAAAAGTCAGCCCCATCAACACGTTAGACAAATGTAACGCTAAATATCCTATCGATCGGATTCTATATAAAACATATTCAATCTCTAGCGGAAGCTGTTTTTTTATGCAAGATTTTCTGATTTACTTTCCGATTTATTAGGTAGCTTTCTTTACAAAAAAGCTACCTATTGCAGCCGTTCGGAGGAAAGCGATTTCAAAAAATTTTGGTATATTTTCATCGATCATGACCCCCAGACCCCGAAACCACCCTCCGTTCAAAATTTATATATATATATATATATATATCTGACCTATGTCACACTGTAACTCCCGTAATTATGAACCGATTTCGATGTAATTCGGTGTGTACTTAGTACATACCAATGTCTCGACCGAGTTCGTTGGCCAGCTTCATCCGCCGTTTTGTTTCAAAATGGGGGCCATTTAAAATTTTTAAAAAAATTTAAAACTTGAAATGTGGTACCAAAAAATTAAAAATGGAAAAATATTTTTTTCTTATGTATTTGACCTTTATACAAAGATTCCGGAGCAGTTTTTGTTTCGTCTATATTTTAAAAAATGGCTGAGTTATAGCATTTTGAATTTCTAGCGTGGCTGACATTTTGAAACGTCCTGAATTTTGTCACGCGATAAAAGGCGTATTTATGAACCGATTTGGATGTAATTCGGTGTGTACATAGTACATACCAATCTCTCGACCGAGTTCGTTGGCCAGCTTCATCCGCCATTTTGTTTCAAAATGGCGGCCATTTAAATTTTTTTTTTTAATTTTAAAATTTGAAATGTGGTACCAAAAAATTGGAAATAGAAAAATATTTTTTTCTTATGTATTTAACCTTTATACAAAGATTTCGGAGCAGTTTTTGTTTCGTCTATATCTTAAAAAATGGCTGAGTTATAGCATTTTGAATTTCTAGCGTGGCTGACATTTTGAAACGTCCTGAATTTTGTCACGCGATAAAAGGCGTATTTATGAACCGATTTGGATGTAACTTCGTTTATACATAGTACATACCAATCTCTCGACCGAGTTCGTTGGCCAGCTTCATCCGCCATTTTGTTTCAAAATGGCGGCCATTTAAATTTTTTTTTTAATTTTAAAATTTGAAATGTGGTACCAAAAAATTGGAAATAGAAAAATATTTTTTTCTTATGTATTTAACCTTTATACAAAGATTTCGGAGCAGTTTTTGTTTCGTCTATATCTTAAAAAATGGCTGAGTTATAGCATTTTGAATTTCTAGCGTGGCTGACATTTTGAAACGTCCTGAATTTTGTCACGCGATAAAAGGCGTATTTATGAACCGATTTGGATGTAACTTCGTTTATACATAGTAAATACCAATGTCTCGACCGGGTTCGTTGGCCAGCTTCACCCGCCATCTTGTTTAAAAATGGCGGCCATTTAAATTTTTAAGAAAAATTTAAATTTGAAATGTGGTACCAAAAATTGAAAATTGAAAAAATATTTTCTTCTTATGTGTTTGACCTTGATAAAAAGATTCGGGAGCAGTTTTGTTTCGTCTATATCTTAAGAAATAGCTGAGTTATAGCATTTTGAATTTCTAGCGTGGCTGACATTTTGAAACGTCCTGATTTTTCTCACGTAATAACAGGCGTATTTATGAACCGACTTGGATGTACCTTGGTGTGTACATAGTACATACAAATATCTCGACCGAGTTCGTTGGCCAGCTTCATCCCCCATCTTGTTTCAAAATGGCGGCCATTTAAAAAAATAAAAAAATTTAAATGAGATACCAAAAAATTGGAAAATGAAAAAGATTTTTTTGTATGTGTTTGACCTTAATACAAAGATTCCGGAACAGTTTTTCTTTCGTCTATATCTAAAAAAAAAAAATGGCTGTGTAATAGCATTTTGAATTTCTCTTGTGGCTCACATTTTAAAACGACCTGATTTTTGTCACGCGATAACAGGCGTATTTATGAACCTATTTGGATGTAACTTGGTCTGTACATAGTACATACCAATGTCTCGACCGAGTTCGTTGGCCAGCTTCATTCGCCATCTTGTTTCAAAAGGGTTGCCATTTAAAAAAAATTAAATTTAAAATTCAAAATGAGGTATTAAAAAATTGGAAAATGAAAAAAAAAAAATTTATGTGTTTGGCCTTGATACAAAGATTCCGGAGCAGTTTTTGTTTCTGAAAATTTGTTCTTTTGTTGATATCTTAAAAAATGGTTGATTTAAAGCACTTTGAATTTCTAGCATGGCTAACATTTTGAAACGATCTTGTATTTGTCACGCGATAACACACGTATTCGCCTATTTCGATGTAAGAAGGCATGTGGATAGTATACATCAACACCTCGACCAAGTTCGCTGGCCAGATTCATCAGCCATCTTGCTTGAAAATGGCGGCCATTAAATTAAAATATATATATATATTTAAAGTGAGGTGCAAAAAAATTAGAAATTGAAAAAGGTTTCTTTCTTAAGTATTTGATCTTGATATAAGGATTCAGGAGCATTTTTTGTTTGTCTTTACCTTAAAAAATGGCTCAGATATAGCAGTTTCAATTTCTATTGTCGGTGACATTTTGAAAAATCTGATTTTTTGCATGCGACAGCACTCCTATATATTAACCGATTCCGATGTGAGTGAGCATGTGCACAGCAATTACTAAGGTCTCGACCAAGTTCACTGCTTAGCCTCATCCACCATGTTGTCTTAAAATGTCAGGCACTTTAAGAAATTGCCGAATTTGGCAGCCAAATATAGTTACTGTAAAGAAAAGCAGCTTGGATAAAGCTGACTAATTTCGCGAAATTCTCATTCATTATATTGATAAAAATTAGTATTGAATCTCCTATATTCGGTTTCCACTAAATTGAGCTTCGTGTGTTTGCATGATATAAGTTGGCTTTTTTAAAATAAGGATTATGAAAGCTACCTCTTCCTCCCGGCACTGGCCGGAAGGACTTTTTTTAAATTCATTTTTGCTCTCAAACGCATCAAACTGGCAAATTCTCTTATTTAGAAACTACATAATGTGCCGTGCTTGTCGATTTTTTGATAAATGCAGAAAATATTTTAAAACATGCGTTCAAAGTGGCCGTTTTGAACCGAATTTTTCGAAGCGGGAGATTTGAGAGTAAAAAATGGTCATGCTGAGAAAATAATTGTCTAAAAATCAAATTCTAATTAACTGAGCGAAAAATGAAATCCCACGGCCTCTTATACATCTCTTCAAAAATCACCTCAGCAAGTTTCATGTTTTTACCTTTAAAAATGTGCCTAAAAATGTCTCAGAAAATTTCGAGCTGTTGAGGGTGGAAATATATTTTTTCGATTACACCCTTAATGAACAACAATCCATTTTTATTAACCACCGCACTGTCAAGTACTATTTATGTGGAAGGAAAACTTGTGCTTAGTAAGCTTTTAGAATTGAATTTTAACGAAGGAAATTACGTAGCAGCCTATCAGTAATAGTTTTCAGGATTTAATCGGGATTACGGAAGTTATCTATCTCGAGAAAATTTCGCTAGAGAACAGACGTTATACGCATTTGACTTCAGTCCAGATTTGTGTGAAGGTTCGCATCTGAATTTACAACATAAAGGAAATTTAAAAATCGAAATAAAATTTTCTCTGCATTTCCTCGACTATTTCTGTTCTTATTTATGCGGAATTCGAAATAATCATTGAAATTTCTATGTTGAGACATGTGTTGCGACTTTCCAAATGAAATGAAAATGAACTTTCACCAGATTAAAGACATTTTATCGCGCAGCAAACACACCAAAAATATGTTTTAGATGTGTTTCCCAACAAGATTATACAATACTTTTGCTATCTTGTATTTAACGTGGATTCATACGATAAACCAGATAATTATTGGCTAGCTTTCTACATACCTTCAGCTAAAAGAATTCAATTCTTCAATTCTTTTGCAAACTCTCCTGACTTTTTTAGACGACCTATATCGGACTTTATTTCAGAATACCCTCAAGTCATTTATAACCCTTTGACACTGCAAACAACAAAGGTTACAGCTGTTTTCGGACAAACAATGAATTCGTGAAGCTGTACACTAACACTGATTAAGTATGTAAAACATACTTAATCACATAAGAGATGCGACTGTATTTAACCAAGGTGAGTCTTATTTAATTTTTATCAAAATCAAACTATGTGAAGTGAAAGCGTAAATATGTGTGCGCATGAAGTGCCAAGTTAAATATGAAATCGCAACAAATATGCATACATGAGCAGTATTTTTTTTTACTCGACTGCCAAGAAGGATTATGTGTTTCACGCGTATCTGGGTATGTGGATTTCTTTATACCCACGAAACATCCCAACCGCTGGATGGATTTTAATGGATGAGGTTTCTATCGATTTGTCTTAACCGTCCAATGGTTATAGGCTAGGTTTTGTTTTTATAAATTCAAAATAGTGGCCGTAAAATACAAAATGTCGGTAGAGATGAAACAAATTTTTACGCACCCTATTGAGTGGCCTATCGTTGGATAGGTCTTTCAAAATGAAGACTATGTTTTATTGGCTATTTTACAGTCAGAAGCTCCGTTTAAATATTACACAACCTGTAAGTTGTGTAAATAAGATCTGTAGCTTTATTGTAATTCTAACCTTCATAGACATCTATAGGCCTCATCCAAACAGTGTTTGTAGATAGGAACTAACAATTAAACACAACTTAAAAGTCATCAATACAAGTAAATAAAAAAAATAGACAAGTAATATAAAAAATATTTTCACCTTGATGAGAAATAATTAATTAGTTCGCTTTTTACGCAGTCAAGTTTTTTGTTTTTTTAATTGTTACTTGTTTACTACGGAAATTGGTGTATTTTATCTGACTATAGTAGGTCATTGTGAAAAACGCGAGCTAGTGCAAGACTGATGCATGAAGCAGTATGACACATACCTAAAAGTATTTTACGTAAATAGGAAAAACACTATAAATTACACGATGTGTCAAATTAATGTGAAAAGTGTGAAAGATATGACTCGTGCAAGTAAACATATTTCATTTCTGACTAAGTAAGCGGCCGACCCACTCAATCAGAAATTGAAATATACACCTCAGACATTTTGCCATCTCTAGAAAATAGCGCAATGAAGGAGGGATCTTGCACGAAACAGGAAACAAACACTAACAAGTAAAAATTAAATTTAAAAAATCAAAAAAACCCGACTGCGTAAAAAGCGTACTAATTAATTATTTCTCATCAATGTGAAACTATTTTTTATATTACTTATCAATTTTTTTATTTACTTGTATTGATGACTTTTAAGTTGTGTTGAATTGTTAGTTCTTATCTATAAACACTGTTTGGATGAGGCCTATAGATGTCTAGGATGGTAAGAGTTTCAGTAAAGTTAGAGATCCTACCTACACAATTTCCAGATTGTGTAATACTTGAGCTTCTGACTGTAAAATAGTCAATGAAACATCGTCTTCATTTTGAAAGACTTAACCAATGATAGGCCACTCAATAGGGTGCGTAATTTTTTTTTCGTGTCTAACGCCATTTTGTATTTTACGGCCGCCATTTTGAATTTATAAAAACAAAACCTAGCCTATAACAATCGGACGGTTAAAACGAATCGATAGAAACCTCATTCATTAAAATTCATCCAGCCGCTGGGATATTTCGAGGGTATAAAGAAATCCACATACCCAGATACATGTCAAACACATAACTCTTCTTGGCAGTCGGGCAAAAATATAACCTCACAATGTGTTAAATATACATCACATCTACAATGTAGTGTGTGTAGGTATGCCCTTGACAAGCATACGATTATTTAACAACCGTATAAAAATGTTTACAACTTACGTTATTCCTTATTAAGCAGCAGAAAAGGAGGCAAAAGTAAGAACACCTTTTTTTTGTGTGTGTATGCCCTTTTTTTTTAATGATTACTCCAGCTTTAGTTATGACGTCAAACCAAAATTTTGACCAGATTAACTAATTTAATGTAAAAGAATGTTAAATTTTTTGCCTGTGTTCAAAACGTACTAAAATCCGACAGACTTTGTAATATTTCCTAAAATAGTAGAAAACGAATGAAAAACTTTAATAATAAGCAAAGGTAAATTAATACTAAGATCGCCCTCTTCCTCCTTTCTTTAAAATTTGTCACCCGTGCACAATTATAAACCTTTTAAGACATTGATTATTTGAATTTTCATATCATGTTAAGGAAATTTACAATAAATTTAAGCGGATTTGATATCTTGTAAATAGACGAAATTATGAATTTCTTTTTCAATCCCCTCCCTGTTTTTGCGATAAGAGTTGATCCTATCAAAAACTTGTCAATACAAAAGTTGTAGATAAGAAAACATTACAGCAAGTTTAAGGAAATTTGAAATTTGAGAATCGACGAAGTTAGGAATTTTTTCCTCAATAAAACCTTGTTTTTTTCACCTCTTGAGCCGATTTTTAATTTTATAAAAAATCTGTCATACATAAATTTTTGGCCCTTTTCCTAGAAGTAATAATAACTTTAAACTGATTTGATATGTATTATAATTAAGAAGTTGTGAGGTTTTTCCTGTTTTCACAAACCCCTTTTTATTTCCACCGCATTGGTCCGATTTTGCCATTTAACGAACTTGAGCGAGATTTTCGGCCCCTTGATTTTTCTGCACCAGTTTGTAAGAGATTTGTACAAAATTATGGTAGTTATCGTGTCCATAAAAAAGTGAAATATATATAAATAAAGTTTTGAACTGAGGGTGGTTTTGTGTTCTAGGGCCCGTGATCGGCGTAGATCTGAAAAAAATATTTTAGAAATTCCAACATAGGGGTGAATGTAAAAGATAGTATTTCATACGAAATCTACCTTTTTACGTAGATTTCGTAAGAAATAGGTTCGTAGACTGGGTTTTCTGCGTGTCATTTTAATTTTCAAATCCACCCAATTCAGTAAAATCTGACTTGTTGGAATATATCGCAGTGTAAAGGTCCGATAATATCCAACACTTTACTTTTTGACCTTAACACATAGATTTTATGTAAGCCAGGATTTGTAATTAGCGTATTGTTCACCGTATACAAATATTCATCTTTGTAAAAAAAATCGCAGGAAAGTAAGCTTTTCTTAGGATCTTTTTCATAATTCAACAAAGCCTCGATACAATCGTTGCCAGGATAATTATTACTAGAGGAGGAAATCACTCTTTCGTTCAAACTCGCAGAAAAACAATGCATGTAAAAACAAATTTACAGGTGCTACGGGTGTCTTGTCGGGTATGGAGGCTCCATAAACGTTGGTCATTTTCACTATCACGTAAAGGCAAGATAATTGATATAATCTTCTTTCTTACCAGTAATGTTAATGTCGACAGGGCCACTCTCATCCATAGTACCTAGTGGATAATATTTTACGAAAGGTCTTTTTTAAATAGCTGTTTGCGAGATTTCTAATCTTAAACAAGTCTCGTTCAGATTTAGCACAAGGAGGATTATCTTTATGAATAAGAGCAAACATATCACGCAAAAATATTAAATAGTTTAAGCAAAAATATCACGTAGTTTCACTTTCTTGCTTTTAGGTCGACTGAGAGAACTTTGAGGTCTCTGGTTTTTTATTCTTTTGCCCTATCCAATCATCGACATCCCTGTAACTGCTGCTTTATCAGTCAAGTTTTTCCCCGACTTCCTTAAATCGTCGTTTAGCTGTTTTAATAGTATCGCCTTGTGAAATATCATTCAACACGTTTACACCCGTATGAAATAACTGTTTTACAACGGCTTTTTCAACTGGTTTAAATAGAGGTACAGCTGCACTGAAAAAAGAGCGTAAAAGCCCTCCGCAACAATACCTTTTATGAAAAGTAGATCCTTAATAATAGTTCAAACCGCTACCCGTCTGATGTGTTAGTCGCCAAAAGATTTTTTGCAGCATTGATAAAGATCAAACATTATGAAAAATATTTTAAAGAAAATTGTAGTTTCACAATCAACTTATTGCAATCGAATGACACTAAACGGCCTGTGTGTATTATTATAACAGTTTCAATTTATTGAAAATTCTTCCGAGTCACTGGTATGCAATAAAGTGAAACAGTTCGCAAATCATATGGGGCATTCTCACAACCTTTTGACTTTTGGGAAAAAAACCTGGCGAAATTAAATTTGCTAAAATAACATTTTAATCTGATAGACGAATGCCTTAATGATTCAAAATAAAGAAAAAATGGTCAGCAGCAAATTTTTTTTTTATTTAATTGAGGTTCATGTTAAACTTATGTTATGGAAAATTAAACATAGCGAGTTTAATTTTCCTTACAATTTTACCACTATAACTTTTTTTATTTTCTTCCAAATTTTTACTTATAATGAATTAGCATAGTACCCACAGGACATTCAAATAAGAAATAATAACAATGTAGTTTTTTTAGTATAAAATTTTGGTATAACATTGTCTTAAAGGGGTATCAAAGAAGGGACGGTAAGGTAAAAAAAAGGGGACGGTATAGGAAAAAAGGGACAAAATGGGGAAAAAAAGGACGGTAAGGATGGAATAGTAAGGAAAATTACCACCTATTTTAGGCAAATCATGTTAAGACTAAGTGATAGCCAGAATGTTCATTGATTTTTAGAAACAATTAACATTGGATTAAATAAATTTTTTTTTTAAATTTACCTGGAAAAGTGCAGGAATAAACCTTGGAGACGGTAAGACTACCCATAAAGCCACTATCTTGAAATTGATATTTAAATGCTGATTTAAATTCTGCAGTCAATTTCCTGTCAAAGAATTTTAGACATTCTTTTTCTAGCGTACTTCTGCATGAGAAAAAACTTGAAAAAAATTCTGTGGCTGTATCTGAAGTGATTCTCTGTATAAGTTTAGCAAGAGGAACGGTAATAATGAAAAACCCATGGACAGAGTTCAAAAAATAATATCAACCGTAAAAATGTGTGCCACTTAATTTTTTACTACATATTTATATAAAACAATTGTTCCAGTTTCGGGAAAAAATGACATGGAATTACTTTTATTGAAACAATTTTATAAAGACAGCTCCAAACTTAAAAATCAGCATCAGGGACACGGCACGGTAGATGAGTTTTCCTGGTATTTGGAATCCCAACATCATCTAAAACTTACTTATTACGTTAATATTGTTATGAAACCATTCAATGGGATGTTCCCCAGTATATGGAAAAAAAACACAAAAAGTGTATTAAAATAAAAATTATTATCCAGGGGCAAAAAAGTCAAAAGATTGTGAAAATGCCCCATATCTTCATTTTCCCCCTTTTAACAGGGATCACTCGCAGTAATAATGGAACTATCCTCGACAATCTGGGACTCTACAATATCGCTGTACAGGTATAAAAATTTTAAAACGCGGTGCGGGTCAGCTATAAAGAAACTTTTAAAAGATGCTGATGGGGATTTAACATTTTATGACATTACTTTAACTTGGTGGGAATTTGAAACATACAACTGAACAACTGTTCCTTCAAAGATACTTTCACTTTTTTAGTATGTTTGTTGTAGCTAATTGAAATTCTATCACCTAATTTCTGATAGTGAATCACTTTAATAATATCATTCGGAGATTCTTAATATCCTGAGGGAATTCACATTTTTTTCATGTCTCTATCATCCTGCTCGTATTCATTACATTTTTAGGTCTTCCAACTGCCAATTCTAAACTGTTACCTAACACATATGTACGTTGTAGTGTTCTGTAAGAACACGTTGTAGTGTTTTGTAATATTGCATATTACATCACATATGAGGATCAATCATTTCAGTTAAACCAACCTCTTAATCGCCTTTCAAATCTAGAGGCATAGGTAATCTGGTAAAATAATAAGAAATTTGTCTTTCTGGAAAATTATTTAGTCAACTGTCAGATGATAACGTCACGTAGAACGAAATTATTCTAGATGATCTTTCAAAGTGAAGAAATGTAGGCTTTATACAGAAAATAATTCTAAAGAGGGTGAGCACTGGTTAAATTTAAAGGGATAACCTATAAACTTGACATTCAAGTTGTCCTTTTCTTTTTCGTTTTTTTAGTATCCTTTCGATATCGAAATCATTTTTCGGTTGTACTTTAATTCCGCTGCAATAAAGGTTCCTTCTAGGTTCTTCTAATAAATATTTTATTCTGTCTTTACAGAATAAATTGAAATTTTCTTTACACACTGTCACTAAACACAAAACAAAAAAAAAACACAAGGTTTTTTTTTAGTTTCGACATATCTTCGTATACGGAAAACTATCATATGCTATCATATCTATACTATTCGTATTCACTTCACTTTGAGCTCTTTTAAGGGGTCTTAGGACTCTTAAAATTAGAAAAAATGAAAAAAAGACCATTTTCAACATTTAACGTCTTAAATTATTTGAATTTAAGACAATTTTAATTGGGATGAAAGGTATAAGATTCTTCTTTTATTTCAAATATTAAAAAAATTGCAAGATGCAGAATTAGCATTTACAGGGGGTTCCAAACCGTCAGACATTTGACTAACAGAAAATCGGCATAACAGATTACGCGCAGGATTACAAAATAAATTTTGCAACTAGAATGAAAACTTTTGCGCCTACTTATACGTCAGTTTGTAATAATTATCCTGAATCTAAATAAATTTGTATTTAAAGCATTTTTGTAAAAATTGTATTTAGGTAATGCAAAATTTAGGAAATTTCAACAATATAATCACCTAAAAAATATTTTTTAACAATAAAAAGGAAATTTTAGGTTCAGATTATACAGACTAACATGAAGCATATGTTTTGAAAATTTCATGAAAAAATATTCAGAAGTTTGAGATATCGCGCGCGTTATGCCTAAAAACGTCATTTGGAGAAAAATGACTTCAAAGTTTCGGAAACTCCGCTTCAGCTATTGAGCGGGTATAGGTCTAAAAGCCATAACTTCTGTTCTAATGAGAATTTTAAGGAAACATTTATATCAAAATGTTCAGAAAAGACGGGAGTTCAACAAGAAAAAAAATTTAAATTTCGAAAATTTTAAAGCTTTAAGAGTCATGAGACCCCTTTAATAGTACTGTGACAGATGTAATTATAACTATCTAAAAATTCCCCCAACACGTCAATATATTGGTAAAGGTTAAGTGCTGTAGGATATTTCCACATTTTATTTTTCCGGGTATGGTTAAATCTCTTCACTACTCATGTTGTTTAAAGTTCTAAAAAATCGCACACCTTGTTTCAGAAACTTCTGCAAACGAGAATTTGAAAATTCTTCACCGGCGTCGGTATTGAAACACTTTGGTTTCCGCGATTCAAAAATGGATTCAAACACTGACACTATATCTTCAGCATGTTTCGATTTCAAACGGTAAGCCCTAGCATATTTTGATAAAATGTCGATACAAGTTAAAATTTATGAAAACCCGTCATTAAATTTCTTTTAAGAAGTTAAATCTATCAAATCCTCTTGCCATTGCATGGTCTATAGCAGGGATGGCGAATCATTTTCAGCGTGCGTGCCAAAAATTTCAAAATTATTATGTACCAATATTCTAACGTGTCAGAAACATTTTAATCTAGATAAAATCCAATAACTAATTTTTATAGAATTTTTACTTAAATATTTTTACACTCATACTAAATTCAATTCCTAACTTATTTATTATGCTACATTTAATCAATAATATAGCCATGTCGCATCGAATTTCGCTTTATTAATTTATACATGAGTTTTTCTTTTATTGTAAAGTACTTCCGAATGAGATCATTTTTTGTTCGTAACGTAGAAGCTGGTTCAAAAGATAGATAATTATTTACACTAACAGTTAACATTCAATTTTCAAAATTAAAACAAATATTTTAAAACCTAAAATAACTTAAAAACCTTAACCTAAATTAAATAAAACCTAATCTGAAGTAGAAGCGTGTCAATTAGATATATTACTATGCAAACTATCTCTTAAAATGAATTTAAAAAAATAAAACCTTTGAAATTTGATAGGGAAACAAAATTATTTGGAAAACATATGTTGAAGGGTTTGACGAGAAAATGGCGCTATAGGGCGCTATCATTGAAATTTATACCACCTTAACTCATTCAAAAGTAACGGATTATTTGAAAATAAATTAGATACCTGTTACAAAAACTACACTTTTATAAAAACATAAAATGGATTATTCTCCGTAAAATTAATATAATCTAAGTTTTTCGCTTGCCAGAGAAGTTTCTTGGGTGCTAAGTTCGGCACGCGTGCCATAGGTTCGCCATCCCTGGTCTATAGCATGCACGATCACGCGGTTCGTTTGAAATTTTCTGCGCACAGTGTTATGAAGGCTTGGTTTTCTTCCAAACAAGATTTCATTTTTTTCCCTGGCTATCTTGCCTGGAGCTGGTCGATAAGGGGCGTCCATTCTTCCAAAAACAGTATACTTTAACATAGATTGTGATAAATGTCTGCATAACACGTTCTCACATTCAAACAGAAAAATTCTCAGTACGTTATAACCTAAAATAACATCCCCTGTGTTGGATGTGCCAATCCCAAAATTTTCTTCTATCTCTATCCTCTCTAAATCAATTGTTTTTCGTTATTCTGTTGTATATCAGCTGTTCGCGAATAGTCAGCTTATCAGAATGGGAAGTTCCCGTCGACTCTCGAGCCACTGGTGTAAAACAGAACTACGGAAAATCAAGAAAATTAGACAAAAATCGCTATTATAGTGCCCGCTTTTGGCGGAATATTTCCAAATTCAGGGAGGACCTTCTTGCCATAGCCAAAAACATACACAAAAAATTTGGTTCAATTCTATGCATAACTTTATACACTTTTCGATGGTACAATATTCAAAATGCACAAAAATCGCTATTACAAGCTTCCCCTTCCGGCGGACTTTTTCCAAATTCAGAGAGGAGCTCCTTGACATGGCTAAAAACATACACAAAAATTTGGTTCACTTCTATGCATAACTTCATACACTTTTTGATGGTACAATGGCGACAGACACACGGACAGACAGACATTTTCTATAAACATGTTTTTTGGGATCTCTGACCCCTAAATCGTGTAAATCCGTCAAAAACTGGAAGCCGAAAAAAATTTCGATTACAATACTTTCTTCTATTGAAGATAGCATAAAGTAAAAATACAATATACATCTTGTACGTACAAGCACCGATTAGTTCACCATTTAATACCATTTAAAAGATAATTTCAAAAAGAGTTTTATATTTCTAAAAATCGTTTAAAGAAATTATGACCATCTTGGGAAGGTATCGTTCATTATACAATGTAGAGGTGTCAGTAGTTATGAACAAACGATCATATCTGATCTTAAAGCTGAAAAGCACTGTTTTAGGTAGCTTTCATTACAAAAAGTAAAAAGCTACCTATTGCAGTCGTCCGAAGGAAAGCACTTCCGGTAAATTTTGGTATAATTTCACCGATCATGACCCCCCCCCCCCAAAAAAAAAAAAAAAAAAAAAAGAAAAGACGGGAAAAATGCTTCCCCGATGAAATCTCGGGTTGCGCAAATTTTGCTACTTTTACATTGCCCGAGAAACTCTCGGGTTGCGCAGCAAGAGGGTTAATTTCCAATATGCATTTGAAGTTTGATGAAAATCTGTGCATTAGTTTTTCAGATAGAGCTACTGCTAGAGTCGTGAAAAGTTCTGCATAGCACTGGCACCTGTTTGTCAATTTACACCAAAAACTTATCAGGATCATTTTATATCGGAGATAAAGTGAATCTAAAGTTTGATAAAAATTCATGCATTAGTTCTTGAGATACAGCTATTGGGGAATTCGAGAAAAATGCAAAATAGTAACTTTGGGCGATTTACCCCAAAAACTAAAAAGCGCTATTTTGCATCAGGGACTAACTGAATCTGAAATTAGATGAAAATTCGTGCACTAGTTCCTCATATAGAGCTAATGCAATAATCATGAATAATGCATCATAACAGCGCCACCTATTGGACGATTTATATCAAAAAGTTATCAGCACCAAATTATATCAAGGAATAACTGAATCTGAAGTTTTTTGAAAATCCATGCCTTAGTTCTTGAGATATAGCTATTGTAGAATTCAGGAATAATGCAGCATTGCAGCGCCACCTGCGGGGTGATTTACACCAAAAAGTAATCAGCATCAATTTATATCAGGGACTAACTGAATGTAAAGTTTTATTAAATTCCGTTCATTAGTTCTTGAGATAGAGCGCCCAAAAAATTTGTGTCTCACACAGACAGACAGATTCATAGTTAGATATTTTGTAAAAACATGTTTTTCGTGATCTCTGACCTCAAAAATGTATAAATCCGTCGAAAATTGGAATTCGAAAATTTTTACAAATCCAATACCTTCTTCTTTTAAAGATAGAAAAAGTAGAAAAATCAGGTTTAGAAATTAAAGTTTGCCTTTCTGTGTGTGTTGTTCCATATTTTAAATATTCAAAGTTGTTGATGATCGTTATAATTTGTTAGTTCCTAAAATGTGAATTGCAGCACTGATCTCATGTTTGGAGGTACTTGCATTTATTTCTGAACTTTTAAATTTCCTCATATTTAGTCTCCTTCAATATTATCCTTTAATATATCTGAACTGCTAATTAGTATAACATGTAACTACCAAAATTCAGCAAAAACGTGTGTATTAGTATGCGTAAGTAATTGCTGTGCATCTTAAAAAACTTCAATATAAAAAAAAAATTTGAAAGTGAAATCTTTGTACCACAGCCTTACATATTTGCAATACATGGCCTGTCTGTGAAGTATCCGACCTTTGGTCTAAATATATATATATGTTGCCTGACGGGATTGGGACCCTGAACCAATTCAAAGTAGGCCCCTTGCGCCTCCACTCACTTAGGATCCCGTTCCTTTCACTGCCGAAAGCTCTTCTGAAACGTTTCTTTTGGAATGGTGTTTAACTCCGCCGTCGCATTTGCATATCTCATGTCTACTCTCAAAATGGAATCCTTTCAACGGCACCTTCAATTTCAGAAACGAGAAGTCGAAAAGAGCCTTTCTGGAAAGTAGGGGGGTTAGGGAAGGACTAGAATTCATGTTTCGCCAAGAAAATCTGAATCAGGTGCGATGAATGAGCAGGAGAATCGATCAATCTGGCGACACCTAATTAATCTAATCTTAATTAACCTTGTTTGGCTTTGCTAATCACCAATCTTTGAGAAAATTTGATACAATACCTTTGCTCAACTGAAATCAAAATCCCACGAACATGTATGACAGCACACCACAGTTGCCAGAGGGCAACGACTGGCTCACTGGAAAGCGTAGAAAAAATTCAAGCATGCGCTTTGTCTCCATCCAATGTTTACAATGGCGTCACCACTGCGCATCACGGGAAAAATCAAGGTCGGATAATTATCAGACAGACCTCGTATATCCCAAAAATAATGTTAGCAAGCTTAAAAATACTATTTTATTTGTTGCTGCTATCTCGCATCACAGCAGTTAATATAAGTTGTTCATGGATTTCTCAAAAGACGGCAATACCGAGTTAATTTTGCATGCTAAAGCTTTATTTATCACGTTCTGATGAGTTATTGCTAAAACGAACTTCGGAAACATTGTAAAATTGAAGAAAGTTGCAGACGTACAAAAAGGTTTTTTTTACAAATTTCGTATATTTTAAAATTTTGTTTTAGGAAATAGACACTATTTATAGAAGTATGTCATTTTATGTTTATTATAGCTGTGAAAAGAGTACCTTTAATTCAAATTTTTTTTATGTTCTAATTACTTTTTAGTATTCTTTACATTCTTAAAATAATTATTCAAACATCTCGGTAAATATTTTTTCTTCAAATCGGATTTGTCGAGTAAAACTGTTAAACATCTGTTCCAAATAAAATGCTTTACATAAACCATAAACAAAAACAAAGGATGTATTATAAGAGAGTTTTAAAGTCAATTTTAGAAATTTCTGTTATATATTTATACGATAAGATTAACTTTTTTTTAGCTCACAGGTTCTCAAAGCGTGAGAGCTAATGTGCCCGCCGGTTCTGTGTGTACGTATGTACGTACGTAACGCGATAACTCTTGATAGAAACATCAGATTTGCTTCAATTTTTTTTTCTAGGTTCATTCTGATATGGCGCTTCCCTGATTAGTTTTCCGGATTCATTGGTTAAGGATAAAGGGAGGGGGGGTAGTCCACCCCTCTTAATTTACAAAAAATGGGTTTTTCATGCAGAATTATTCGATTTGCTGCAAATTTGATATACCGGTTTATTATGTTAAGGAGCTTCCCTCATTAGTTTTGGGGGTTAATTGGTTAAGGTTAAAGCGGAAAAGGGGGGGGGGGCTTGTCCACCCCCTTAATTTAGATAAATGGGTTTTTCATGCAGAATTATTCGATTTGCTCCAAATTCGGTATACCGGTTTATTATGTTAAAGAGCTTCCCTGATTAGTTTTGGGGGTTCATTGGTTAAGAATAAGGAGCTAGTCCCCCCCCCCCCGAATTTAGGTAAACGGGTTTTTCATACAGATTGATTATTCGATTTTCTCTTAATTTGGTATACCGGTTTATTATGTTAAGAAGCTTCCCTGATTCGTTTCGGGGGATTCATTGGTTAAAGATAAAGGGGGAAAGGTGGAGCTTGTCCACCCCCTTAATTTAGATAAATGGGTTTTTCATGCAGAATTATTCGATTTGCTCCAATTTGGTATACCAGTTTATTATGTTAAGGAGCTTCCCTGATTAGATTTGGAGGTTCATTGGTTAAGTATAAAAGGGGGGCACGAGGGCTAATCCCCCTTCATTTATTTTTTGAGGGGCATTATTCTTTGAAAAAAGAGTATAATATACAATTAGTGTGAATAGCCTGTGAGCTATATGCCATCAGTTTAACTGGGTACTTTTCAGATGCCAATTAGTTGTGTTGTAAAATTCTCCCCGCTCTACTGCTGATAAACCGATAACCGATCTCAAGGAGCGGGAAAGAGTTCTACTGAATACCATCAAAATGGGTGCCTATCAAAGTTTGTTATCAGTATCTTAAAGATTATCCATAAGATTCCATATAATTTCTTCCCTTTCAGTTGCTAAAATGGAACCTCACCTAAAATCCATCGTGGGTGCAAAGTCCTCTAAGTTCGCTACCAATTATACCTCAAGGGATGCCTAGTCAGACGAAAGTCTCGTCACGTGTTAAAGGTTCTAAATAAGCGTATCAAACTCGAGTAGCGAATTCGGCCGTATTATTGGCGGTTCGCAATTCCTATTTTACTATTAAAGAGTGAGCAACCTCCCACCCCTTCCCACACACATCTTTTTCTTTTTCCATCCTTCCATCCAGGCCTGGTATGTGATATAAAGTATTTACGAATATTTTGATTATACAAAATCAAATTCTTAAATGCAAAAAACCTTCCAATTGTTTTAATATTTTAAAATGATAAGGAAAGTATATTTGAGAAAGGGAATATTAAAATATCCTTTAAGAATTTTTTGAATGGCGGGAAAGTAAATTAAGTGCGCAATTATACGTACTATTTATATTAAATTCGAAAATAATTAAGAAAACTTGAAGATTTAAATTTCTTAATGAAACGAATTTTAACTAGAATGATCAAGTTTAGAATTACGAAGGCAAGTTAATGTAAATCCTTACATTTAATTTTACAAAATTTTAACTTAAGGTTAGGCATGAGAATGACTAACTATTTTAAAAGCTCACCTTATTATAAACCAAAAATACTATAATCACTGTTTTTATAAAAGTTAATAAAATCCTACGAATAAAAACGGAAGTTCTACTTTTGTTAATGTTGAAATTTTATAGATAATTTGTAACATACCGCTTGATTTATGTCAATTTTAGGAATTTGTCTACGAATCTTTCTCGTTATAAATGTTTTTCTTTTTTTACTTAATTCAAATTTGTTAGAAAATACTCCAAATTTATTCTAGTATTACTTTATATTTAACATTAATTAATGTAATTGTTGGAACAAAGACATACTTAACCGCAAATTAAACATTGAAAGTTTAATTGTTTATTTGCATGCAATTCTTTTTTTAATTTATAAAATTTACGTTAAAATGTTTCCCCTCTTATGTAATTACTTAATGTGTTACTTGTTTTACTTTCTTGCAGGTAATTTTCTTTAAAGTATCAACAAGAACGAAAAAAATTACGTTCATCATAGATTATGAAACACTTTCCAACACATTCACAATACTGTAACAAAACTTCACAGTTTAGTTAGGTGAAAGATATCTAAACAAATAATTTAAAAAATGCATAACGCATTTGATTTTCTGAAATACTTTTGATACTGAAAAATATCAGATTTTTTTTTAGCAGTTTTGTATACGATGAATAGATTTTTATATATACTACATAAGGTGCCAGAGCCAGTAGTTGATCAAATAAGGTCAGTGCTATGCGGGTTTTATTATATTTCCTTTCTTTTAAGTTTCAGAAGTAAACTATGATTACTACAACCCTTAATGATTATCCTATAACGGATAAAAATGAAATCCGCTGAAATTAAATAGCAACAAAATCATAAATAGTTTCTTTAATTGTCATTTTTCCAGTAGTGGATCAATCGAAGAAATCTGCTGAAGATTGAAAAATCAATCTTTAAAATATCATGATTGGGCTGTGATTAACAATCATTTATATAAAACTGTTAGTTGAAATAAGCAAGATGGAAGTGGATTATTTGAACTTATTGTAATTGTCTCCAACTTATCAAAAACTAAATTTTTACATTTTCTAATTTTTTAAAAAATCCTTAAATGGCTTCTCTTACAGCAGGCTGCTGAAAACAATGTGACAACATGTGCTCCAACATTCAAACAAAGACAAGTGCCACGTGTAAAATCATTTCCACCTAAAATGCAGCAATATTTAAAAACTTAACTACTGGAGTGGTATCAACTATTGGTGCGGTCCCCCAAGTATGCTAAAAATTAACTCAGTTAGGAAAAGCATAGTACAGTTGAAAATTCCCATTCAGCTATTTCCGTCAAACGGAATACTTGAGTTATTTTGTGTATCCCTGTATAAGATTTACAGAATCTATGCACAAGAAGTAATAGGCAAAAAAAGTAGTTAAATTTCAAGATGCTTACCACCACTGAAAACGCATTTCCAGCCATTATTTTTTTATAAGCAGAAAAGTAGCCGAATTCTCTTGCATGTCCCTGTAAAGAAACGATACATTAAAGGCACGAGTACAATAACTGTCTTATACAGCGTGTTTCTAAATGAATATCAGAGTTTTACCACTTTGTAGTATCGATTATATAAAACTTAAAATTATACTTAATACATAAAATGAAAGAGCAACTCAGTTTGTTGGTACCTGTGCATGCAGTGTTTCTTCCGCCATCCATTAGAAAGCGATAGTAGCAAAAATGGCGACTCGTGAACAGAAAGCATTTTGTGTTCTGCAGTTTGCAAAGACCGAATGTGTTAGTTGCTTTGCAACGTGCGTTCCGGATTAAGTTCAGATGTGATCCCCCAAGTGATAACATCCGTAGATGGTATCAGTTTGAAAATACCGCTACCTTTGCAACAATGACCCCACAAACGCTCATCAACGTTTGGGAAGAACTGAGCTATCGACTTGCAGTGTGTCGTGTGACAAATGTGCTCACATTGAACACTTGTAAGCTTGTAGGTAAAACTGAATTGCTCTTTCATTTTATGTATTAATTATAATTTTAAGTTTTATGTTATAAATACTACCAAGTGTGAAAACCCCGATATTCATTTAGAAACATTCTGTATTACACCTCAGTGATATAAATTTTAATATGTTTAAAATAGTGAAATATCAATAAAATACAGTGCCCATAAAAAAAATGTCCCAGTTATAAATTTTAATAGTATCAACTGTAAACGTTAGAGAGCGTTGGTTCAAGGTCACCAATAAAGAGCAACTCCGTTTCAGATAAGCGCATGCGCTAGTACTGCTTTGCTATTGACTCGCTTTTCCTGAGCGTAAAGCGTTATTACGGGGCCGAAGTTTCAGAAGCCGTTTTTTCCTTTGGGGATTCATAAAAGATCGTATCTGCGTACCGCCGCTACCTAATGATTTGCCAGCTTTGAAACACAGAATGTAACAGGCTATTGCTTCCGTTAATCCGAAGTTATTATCCGTAGTGTGGGGAGAAATGGACTTTATGTTGGACATTTGCTGTGCAACTAAAAAGGTTCACCTATTGAATATTTCTAATAGACCGGCAGCCGACCGCATGAACTACTACCTCATCGAGTTCATGGCTGAAAGTCATGCACTAAACATAACTCGAATAGCATATTAAAATGGATCTGGTCTGCCACCTCATATCTTGGCGGAACACCCGGATGAAAATGATCACCCGCGAGGTGAGAGACAGAGAAATTAGAAAACTACAGATTTTTATTTTGACACCAAGTTTTCACGTAAAATATTTGAGGTGGTTGGGGACATGAAGTTCAATCACTAAAATCCCGTCTTCCCCGGTGTTCCACCAAGATATTGTGTGGAACACGGCATTCTATTTTTATCAGAATTTCGGGTAATCCGAATTTGTTGTAATACGAACTGGTACTGGTCCCAATTAGTTCGAATTAGCGGGGTTCTACTTAATTAAAATATTACTTATAACAAATTAACTCTGGAGTAAAATCAGTTACATGCTCTGCAACAACTAACAAGGTTTATTTCAACTTTCGCTCGAACTACTTCCATAATTTAAATTCGAGGATTTACCAAAATGAGACGATATACATTTCGCTGAAAATCCTTTCGAATAGATTGACTAAATCTGACTATACCGTTTAAATTCGATTAAGATTAAAAAGAAAAAAATGAAATATTTCAAATCTCATTCAACTATGTCAATAGATACAAAATTTGGTCCCTAAAATTAAAAGACCAGTAGGAATGCTGTTGGAAAGGGGTTAAAGCTTTCACCGCATGAAGTTTTAAATCTACCCTATCTATATTATAAAGGACAAACATATCTGTGCGTAACGCATACGTCATTTTGCGAATGGCAACACTTTGAAATTTGAAATAAAATTTGGTTTTGCAATTTTCTCTACTGCAAATTTTTAAACTTCTAAACATCGCACATTTTAAATTTTTACACCGTCGCATAAGGAAAAAAATGCTCTTTTAAATGCAATTAGTTTGAAAGCTGTATCTAAATTTATTTTTGAGATATTAATTTTTTTGTAGTTTTTAATATCATTTTTCTTATCGTGGCAACAAAAGTACCTCATTTCTATTGAAAGCCATTGAAAGTAAACGGAAAATAGTCAAACATAGGAGATACTGTATCTTTTTGTTGCCATTTTCTCATAAAACCTGAAAAAAAAATTGAAATTAAAATATGGGCTACGTCAAGAATACTGTCTGTTATTCCGTGATAATGACGTCATATGCACACTTTTCTCTAGACGAAGTTTGAGACTGAATTTTAAAAGTGGATTTCTTTAGCAGATGCAAATGACGTCATTTTATAAAAAAGCGTGTATTTTAATTCTTAAACCTGAATTATGTTTTGTAGAAGTGCGTCATTTTCACAGCCCAGCTGTGCTTTGAAATTCTTCACAGGTGAAAATGCTTCACTTTTGAAAATAATGTAATCAAAATCACACACTGATAAAACGCAATGTTTTACAAAAATTTAGAGTGCCTTTATAAAAGAGAGGTGACAATCAAATAATAGCGATTGATATTACAGAATTTGATGATTCTCGCCTGATTGGATTTGCTTCGCCGAGTTAGACAAGCAAACAAATAATTCGTGGTTTAAAATAATATCGTGTTCGTGAAGTTTTTGTCGAAAATTCTCTCGAATAATAAAATTTTAATGCTATTCTTTAGGACATTCTACTATAATTTTTAAAAATAATATAATTTGCTTAATTTAATTTTTCCTAATTTTATATAATCTATATATTTAAAACACCAGTGTGTTTTTTGTCATCTGCCCTGATCTTTCTGCTGAACAAATTTTACAAATATATATATATATTTTAATTGAAAGCTCTTCCTTTGTAGATGTGATCACACTATCTGCTTTTTTTTTTAAATATCCCCACTTTTATATTTTAATTTTAAAAGCATTTTATGAAATTTCTTCAAAATGATGAAAATTAGATAGCTTTCATTATTTCAGACCAGAGAGAAATAATGAGGTATTTTTAACTTTATTCATGCTATTTTCTGAAAAAAATTCAAAATTGTTGATAAAAATTGTTGTATAGGGTTTAGTGGCGCAAAATCCCATTAGGAGCAGAATATTATATTAGAGGCATAATAACGGAAAATGCCATACTGCTTTTGAAAACACGCATTTTTCCTCATAAATTTTCTATATTGTTTTTCCTTCTACATGTGTACTGATACTAAGTTTCAGACACTAGGCGAAATGCTTATTTAAGTGAAAATTAAGTCATATTTAAAAGAAAACGATCATTTTCTTAAACAAAACTAAACATTTTAACACAAATGCGCCTAAAAAACATAAATTACGGAAATTTTTACGATCCGGAATTAAGATTAGAATCTCAAGTAAAGAGTGCGTCTGTTCACATAAACGATGTTGCTGGTAATCGTGACTTCAAGTTTTGAGTTAAATTGAATTTTAAATGATCAAACAAAATACAAATTTTTTTTTTAAATGATGAATATGGATATGAGAAGTGCGTATGCAAATTTTGAGGTGGTGAAAATTGCTGTTTTCAGTCCGGAAATCCAAGCATAAGAGCCTCAATTGATAACCACATCCTAATAACTTATATTTTACTGACTAAGTATCTATATTATAAAGAACAAACGTATCTGTGCGTAACGCTGACGTCATTTTGCGAATGGCAACAATTCACGATCAAATTTCGGTCTTGAAATTTTCGGTACTGCAGTTTTTTAATCTTCTGACCATCGTACATTTTCAATTTTCGTCGCATAGGAACAAAAATTTACTTTCAAATGTAATTTGTTTATAAACTGTATGTATTATATTTTCTAAAATAATTTTTAAGCATGATTTTTTTTAAGTTTATCTTCTCATGTGCTGCTTTCAAAACATAATAATAATAAACATTTTGCACATAAAGCAACAAACATTTTTTCAGCATTTGTTTCTGACTATTTTTGCATAACGAAAAAAATACTTCCTTTATTAAAAAATGAAAGAATAATATTAAAAAAAAACCACCAAATCAAACATATTTGTGAAAGACGAATTAACGAAATTAATGTTTCTTTTATAAACAAATGAAAGAATAATATTGAAAAAAAAAAATTCTAACATATTTGGTAATCGTACAATTTAAATGTTTAGATCACCAAATAGGATTTTTTTTAATAGAATTTGTTTGCAAAGTTCATCTCAGTTTACTGATTGTCTGTGATTTTAAAAACAATTTGAAAGCATGAAATATTTTTTAATTTATCTATATCGCATGGAGCTCGATTACGGAAGATTAACCCGTTTGCCCTTAAAACAAAATAAAGAGTTCATCATTTTCTTACGGCTAATATCCATTAAAAAAACTTCCTATAAATAAATAAATAAAATAATATAAATAAAACACAAATTTACCAGACATGTATAAGCTCTGAAATTATCAGAATATAAAAGGATGCCATAAGTAGGAAAATCTTGGCAAATAATTCTTAGCATGCGGCTAATAAGAAAACATCGCTTTTGATAAATTTCAAAACTTTATTTCATTGTATAATTCGAATTTTCCATATGAAAAATGCTTTTTTAATGTAAGTGGTCTTAAAAAATTTATTGCATATAAAGAAATTATTAGTTTTTAATTAAAAAAAAAAAATGTTTTCACATTCTTTAACACGGGAAGCCCGGGTATGATTCCCTAGTATATATAAAATCCTAATGAAACGCATTTTATGAAACGGAAGTATGTAACGGAGGTATGAAACGCAAGAATGAATCGACTGATTAAACAACTGATTATGTTTCACGGCGATTTCTCCTAAAATATGGAATACTTTGCAATGAAATTAACACCAAAAATCAATATTGATCCGCAGATTTCAAAACTGGTATTAGAATTTTCAAATTCGAATTAGTTTTCGAAATATTAATTTTTTTCTGATCTTATATACATTTTTCTAATGATGGCAACTCAAATTTTAATCAAACAGATATTTTTTTTTCAGATTTTAGAAAAGGTTACTATTTTAAACTAATTTGGCGAGAAGTTTGGCCTCAATTAAATGTATGCTAAGAAATGTATCATATTACTTTTATTCATAATTCAATTTGTATTCCATTATCATTTTATTTAATACAAACAGAAATTTAAAATAAATGGCTTTCACTTCTTTATTTTTTTTAAACGAAATGAAAAGAAAAATATTAGGCACAGATGTCATATACGCACCGGGGTACCTAATTGGCGCCAAAATGACATTTTGGTTGATATGGTAATCCGGCAATTGTTTATTTAATAAGTGTTTATTTACTTTTTTTTAATTATATAAATTGTTTTGTTCTATAGTTAATTATTTTTTTGGTTATTATCCTTTAAAAATAAAAAACAATAGAAAATAATTATAAAATACGGTACTACTTAGTTATTCCATCGACCCATTTCTCCAAATTATATAAATCGCCAAACCACTCGCCCAATTATACAAATTGACATAATTTTTATTTTAAATAACGAAAGAACAAAGAAAATAGTATAACATTAATAAATATGCAAATAAAACGTCGAAATAAAAATCACTTGATGACGTAAAGACATGTAACTTGCTTAAAATCAAGTGAATGTGACATTTATCAACCATTATTGGCATTTAATCTTATAGTTTGCTGATAGATTTTTGTTCGACGGGATAACTAAGTAGTACCAAAAATACATATGTAACTGGTATTCGAAAACGAGGATTTCGCCAAATTTTCGTAAAAAAAATCACGCCAAACCGGGTGCGTATATGGCATCCGGCCAAATATTAAATGATGTAACAAACGATGACATTTAATTTCAACTTCAAAGCAATGTTTTATTTACCACTCGAAAAAAAAAAAAAAAAAATGCTAACTTGCGAATTGAAAAATAGTTGCGAGATTTGCACCCGGCTAGCGTAACAGTGCCAAGAATTCTTTGCGACAATGCTTTTATGTAGTATTATTCGAAAAAAAAATTGGATAATAAGAAAGAAGAAAAAAAGAAATGGAAAACTTTCGGCACAGATGCCACATACGGTCCCACATTGGCGCTATTTTTTTCTGACGCCAATGTCATATACGCAACGGGTACTTAACTGGCGCCATAGTATCGTTATTTTGCTTGATTTGATAAACCGGATGTTGTTGTTTATGCTGTTGATCTTTTCCCCAAATTAGGGTCGGAAAAAAATCGCGCCAATATGGGGCCGTATATGATATCTGGGCCAAACTTTCATATGAAAAGCGAAGGGATCAGAGCGTATTTATTTATGGCAGTACATGACATGGACTATTATAATATAGATGAAATGATGGCGATAGAATAATATTTGGCGACTTATCACCTGTACCTGGCTAATATTAAAGTACAAAAATGGCACCGGGAATATAAAAAGCGAAGTGGTTCGCCCGAAACTCTTGATGATAGTCACATGATTTAGGCTATTGTTATAGAAATTGTTTTAAAATACCGGGAGACAAAGACTCTGTACACTTAATTCCTTTTATTTTTAGCTTCTTTTCAAGCGTTTAATTGATCCTCTTTAATCAAACACGAAAACAACCATTGGATGTCTTAACAGCAACTGATTCGGCCTTAAATTTTTAAAATCAAAGGAAATTGAATGGAAACCCGTTTACAGGGAGATCTGCACAGCTTTTTTTCAGCATAATTTAGTCTTCTATAATATTTTTTAAACCGATCAGATTAGCGTGTTTTTAGATTCTGTGGTGTTTAGATTCTGCGGGGGTTGGCAAGCGTAGCTTGCAGGGGGCAGAGCCCCCTAGTATAAAATAAAAAAGAAAAGTGCCCAGTTAAACTGATGGGATTGAACTCACCGTCTATTCACACTAACTGTATGTTATACTCTTACTTCAAAGAATAATGCCTTTAGAAAAATAAAGGGGGGTGTTACCCACCCTCTCTGTTTCACACCTTTATACTTAACCAATGAGCCTCCAAATCTCATCAGGGAAGCACCTTATCAGAATAAACCAGTATACCAAATTTGAAGCAAATCTGAGAAGAAAACCCATTTATCTAAATTAAGGGGTTATTACCCCCCACGATCCCCTTTATAATTAAACAATGAATATCCAAATCTAATCAGGGAAGCACAATATCAGAATTAACCTGAATACGAAAATTGAACCAAATCTGATAATTCTGAATGAAAAACCCATTCATCTAAGTTAAGGGGATTAGCCCTCATGGCCCTCTTTATACTTAACCAGTGAACACCCAAAACTAATCAGGGAAGTGCCTTATGAGAATGAACCTAGAAAAAAAAATTAAAGTAAATCGGATATTTCTATCAAGAGTTAGGGGAGAGTGGTAATGAATGAGCCAATTTTTGGTTTTTAATTTTTTTAATTTTTTCTAATAATTGTTTTTGCCCCAAAATTAGCTTTTCAGTTGCTTTACTTATTTGGCTATATAAAACGGTCATAAAAGTTGGATTAGAAAATGTTTATAACGAATGATAATAGAAAATAAAAATATAAAAATTTGACGCATTCATCTCCACCCATGGGGATGAATGAGCCACTAAATGAATTCAATGAAAAATTATGGAATTAATCTTTTATTTACCAAATATGACAAAATAAATGGCACTTGACATGATATGATCGAAAGCATACTGAAATAGTAAGTAATACACAATGCTTATCAAAATTTATAAACATCAAAAGTGATATTATTTAATCACATTATTGTAGCAGAAAAATGACAAAATAATGAGATTATAAGAAAGAACATAAAATATGCATAAAAATAACAGATAATACACATTATGATTTAACGAAATTTATATTTTTCAAAATTAATATTAAACGACATGGTTGTAACAGGGTTGAACCGCCTATTAATTGACTATTTAGTGTAAATTTCTGGTATTATTTATTCTATCCATCAGATTCAGAATGTAAACAATTATTCTAGTTTTATATCAAATGGGAAAATACTGGTAGTTGTGGTCAACAATTATACAGTTCACCTTAATCATTTATATAATTTAACTTATGTTTCTAATTATTAACTAATATTTCTTAGAGTGAAAATGTACAAATTATTTTTTTGACATCACTATAAACCTATTCTAACTTGAAAGTAATTAAATCTAAATCCATGACAGCCAGTTATGTTTCATATTAAAGAGAAGATCATAAAAATAGGAAGAAAAACCATATTTTCACGATGCAAAGGTGGCCCATTCATGACCATGATATAGTGGCCCATTCATCCCCACCTATACTTCTGGAATATATTCAGGTTTTTTTAGTACATTAAATTCAAATAACATCTAAATACATCCTAAAATTAGTTTACAGATATGCCAAGACTTGCTAATACACATATCTGCAATGAAATAATAGATACTTTTCAGCTTATTTATTTTACTGAAAAGTGAAAAAATTTACTTTTCAATCAGATTCTTGACCATGCTACTCTAGTGGGAAAATGGCTTCTCCGAAACAATGGAAAATTGGATGAGTTTGGTAGAACAAATAACTTCATCTATTGGTGGCATCTAAAATAATTTTATGCAAATACTTTTTCATATTTTGTTAATGGCCCATTCATTACCACTCTCCCCTATCGCGTTACGTACGTACACAGAACCTGTGGGCACATTAGGTGTCAGGCTTTGATAGCCTGTGAGCTAAAAATCATATGTTGGCAGTAGGGGTGGGGGATCATGATTTTACGGATGCTTACTCGGAGCATGGCCAAAATAAGGTTGGGAACCGATGTACTAAAACGTTATTTGAACATCACATCTTTTTACCCCATTCTATTTTTATCATGTAGTTCAACAAAATATCTAAATACAAGTTAGAATACAGAATATACCGTACACATAATTCCTAAGGCATTGAAAATAAATCATGAACTATACCGCAGGGAGCGGGAGCGCATCGTGATTTTAGAGGTGCTTATGTGACGTATGGCCAAAATAAGATTGGGCACCACCTCGCTGAAACGTTCGTTGAACATCACAATTTTTGACCTCACTGCACTTTTAACCGTATTATTTCCATGTAGCTTAGTATACTGCAGCGGCGTAGTCAAGGGGTGGGCTAACAGAGCTCCAGCCCCCTCCGAAATTTGTCGAAAATATAAAGATTAACCTTTAACTGATATTATCGGTCTCACAGACCGGTGCGTTTTTCAATTTTCATAGTTTAACTTGCAAATTTCAGTTTATCTTCAAACATTACTGAAATTTTGTTTCGTTTGGAACTTTAGTACTAACACCAGAGATTTTTGAATAGGTGAATTTTAATTATAACAACTCCTGTACAAAAAGTTTAGTACAAAAACAACATCTTATGAATTAATATCGGATTTTATTCATCTTTCGATGGAACGGTCTCACAGACCGTTTCACACTAGTTATGTGACAATTTCTGTGACATCAGTTAAAGGTTAATTCCGAAAGTTTAGCAAAATGTAATGAAACCTCCTTAGATGAAATACAAAAAGAATTTACATAAATGCTTGTTACGTTAAAGACTTGTTATTCAGCTCGTTACAGTACTGTGATATGTTATTTTATTTAAACAGCATTAAACAATATCGATAAAAAAATGTTCTACGTCGTGTAAATAAGCTTTATTTACATTTAAAATACATCATAAATCTAATTCAGTGATTCTGAATCGTGGATACGCAAAAAGCTTTCCATCAACCACAATTTAGGATGAAAAAAAAATCAGAAAACACTGTCAAATTTGGCAGTTTAACCTTTAATTGATGAGACAGAAATTGTCACATAACTATTGTTAAGTGGTCTATGAGATCGCTTCATCGATAGATGAATAAAAGGTGCAATTAACTCATTGGATGGTGTTTTTGTACTAAACTTTTTGTACAGGAGTGTTATAGTTAAAATTCCCCTATTCAAAAGTCTCTGGTGATAGTGCTAAAATTTCAAATGAAACAAAATTTATGTAGTCTTTGTAGTTAAACTGAAAGTGACAAGTTAAACTATAAAAACTGAAAAAAAAAAAAACAGCGGTCTGTGAGACCGGTAACAACAGTTAAAGGTTAGACCGATTTTCGAACCGTGGCAGTCTCAAAAATGTTATCATAAAGGAGCTGCTATTCCAAATGTATCCTATTTATGAGAAAATGAAACACGCTATTCAATTCTTATATAATACATCTATGCTCCAAAATGAGTCTTAAAATTTGTTGAAGGAGATGTGTGGGGAGAGGTGGAGGGGAGGTAGAGTGAGAATGCTCTTAAATAATTTTAACTGTGCTCTTTACTTCGGTTTTATTTACTATTTTTTGAGATACGTTTTAGTAGATAATTTTCAGTATTCCATTTTTTTAAAATGTGGTATAACCATGGAAATATACTTGTAATGACGAAAACATGACGAAAATTAAAAATTTCCCAGTCCCATGCGATTCCAGCTTATGGTGTATGCATTTACCTGCTATAATAATAACTTGATTCCCTCTTAGAAACGTTTACTATATCTCAACCCTCTCGAAAATGATAAGTCTACATACGCCACTGGTATACTGTACAAGCTAAACTACAGAACATACTATAAAAAAAATTGCTTTACCGTGAAAATCCAACATATCCTGAATTACATGTTGGAAAGGGGGGGGGGGGGTCATGATTTCAGAAATGCTTACGTAGGGCATGGCCAAAATGAGGTTGGGAATCACTGCTTTGAAATGCTATTTGAACATCAATTTTTTACCCCATTCCACTTTTAACTATCATTCAATAACTATACACGCTCCAATACAGTACACGCCATACACAAACTTCCTTTACATTGGAAACACAAAACATTAAACATGCTTCCAATCTCTGACATATATTCACTAAAATATAAATTGATCTGACCCAAATTAACCAAACTTTGAATGAGAAAATTCCTTTGTAGTATCGGTTATTTACTAATTTCACATTTCTACGTGAACTTATTTAACTTCATCTTTTAAAAAGTATTTCTGGTTCAAATGAATAAAATACTCTCTGGCATAAAATACAAATGAGAGTTTTAGTCCGGCTTCTTATAAATTGAGTACTCCTGAACGGATTTTGATGGAACGTGCATTATTAGATATATTTTTCAGGGAAAGATGAACAGGATTTCGAAAAAAATTGTCTTTTTAAAATATTCTACTAAACAGATTTAGAAGGGCTTTCTCTGTCAGATAATTTTCCAGGAAAGGTCTTAGTATATAACACATCCTTTTGCGTTGTTTAATTATAGAATTATGGGAGAAAGTTTTATAATCAGATGAATCCAATTGCTTTTTTTTAAAAAATTCTACTGATCGGGTTTTGGGGGGGAATTGCACTATTAGTTACATAAATTATGCAAAGTAAAAATTATAAATAAAATTATAATTTCGAATAGGAAAACGCAAAAGCTAACTCATAAGATACTGCTTCTAAAATGTAGGTTGATTTGACCAAGGTTAATCAAGTTTCGAACCAGGAAATTTATTTCAGGTATTATTTAATTTACTTTCGTGTTCCTATGTGTACCATATTTAACCCTTAACTTTTGAGACAAAAATTGATGCATAAATACTACAAGACATTTGGATCAAAAGATGAATCAAGTACTCTATTAGCTCAAAAGATACACGTTCTCTACAAAAACTTTATGTACAGGACAATTTTCATTAAAATTCATCTATCAGAAGTTTTTACACATAGTACTAGGGTTCTAAAAATAAAATTCCTTTAGTATCTACAGTTAAACTTAGCTTTACAACTTAAATTGTGGTCATTGAAAAAAGTAGTGGTCTGGGAGATCGCTAACAGCAGTTACGGGTTAATTTAATTTCATAAAAGAATTACTGTTTCGAAATGGGTTTAACCCTTATCTACTGCCGCAGAAATAAGTGCATATCTACTCTCAACAGTCTGAGATAGCGTCATCGAAAGATGAATAAAATACTCTATTAGTATTTTACAAGATAATGTTTCTCTCCTAAAATTTATGTTCAAGACTATTACAATTAAAATTCACCATTGACAAGTTTCTAGCGATAGTACTAGAATTACAAATGAGACACAATTTCCTCTAGTATCTATAATTAAACTAAAAATTATACGTTAAACAGAGGAAATTGAAAAAAGTACTGTTCTGTGAGACTGCTAACAGCAGTTAAACCCCCCCCCAGGATTTTAGTGGTTGGCTGGCAGGTTTACCATTGTGTTTTCCTGCTCCCAGTCCTCCATATTTTCATACCTTTTTGTGCATGAAAACAAAATGGTAAACCTATGAGTCAGCCGCAAAAATCGGGTTTTCAGGTGTTTTCCGCCTAGATAGGACTTGGCAGACCGATTGCGTTTTAATATGCGAATCAAGATTTAACTAATCCTAGAATTTCATCCGTGAACTCGATGAAGTGATAGTCGGTGCTGCCGACTCCCGGTCTATTAGAGAAAGTGCACTAAAGGATACCAACATTTTGGCGGAAAACTTACTAACGAGTGAAATGGACATTAACCTTTAGCTACTGCGACAGAAATTGTCATATAACTACTTTGAAGCGGTTTGAGAGACCACTCCATCGAAAGATGAAAGAAAAACTGGATTAACTCATAGGATACTGTTTCAGCGCTAAACTTCTTTTACAGGACTATTATAATTAAAATTCACCTATTCAAAAGTCTGGGTATAAGTCTAGCCCTGCTTTAACCCTAGAATACTAGACGCTCGTAATTATCAAGACTATGGTATTCTCACGCTATTCGCATTATCACGTCTATGTCTAGTATTCTAGGGTTAAATAGGATTATGTGGTGCTAAAGACACGCACCGGCTGGTTTAACCCTTTATATCCCAAATTATACAATCATGATAATTTCATCTTCTAAAGCATTTTTCGTGAATTTTGAAAACTACGTTAGAAGGTGACACAATCATTTAATAAAATTTAGAAGGATTTCGCCAATTAAAATTAAATTTGAATTTATAGGTATTTTTGTGCAGTATTTATAACCTCACTCAAATCTTATTTTAAATATGTTTCTTAGTATTTTATAGAATTAGTACATGTATAAATATAATGCTCTTACAATAGAAATATTTCCTAACAAATTTTCCCCGCACAATCTTTAAACGTCAAGAAAGCTGAAAAGATGCAAATGAAAAAGAAATTATCCTTTTAACACTTACCGGCGCGGTGTCCTTAAATAAGGACACCTAATTTTAATTCCAAAACTGACAAACGGCACCAAGAATATTTAACTAAACTTTTCCTATTATAATTTACATGAAAATAAGCAAGTTCGTATTTTCTAATAAATTCGTTTATAAATTGCGGTGTGAGTCCATTATTTCATCAGTTTATAAACAGAATTACTCCGTGGCGGTAAGGGTTAAAAATATTTTTACTTTGAATAATGCTTGCAATGCTTTACAATCAATAATGCTTTTGGAACAAGATGAAGTAAAGTATCTACAACTCATTCTAAATTGTATTACTACTAATCAATGTATTAAATCAATTTTATAACAGTTTTAATGGTACTTTAAAGTACCACCGGGCATAAAGAGTAAGCTGTAAAGATGAAAAAAAAAACAGTATTTAAGACCGCTAACAGTTGTTAAAGATTAACCTGCTTCAAATTAACAAGCTTCTTAGAAAAGATGAGTGGGAGATTCGAAGATATGCATTAAACTGTATTTCATGTAATAAGCGTCTTTAGACGGTATTCCATCTAAATTCGTTTGGGAAGTCTGATTTAATGTCTAGAGAAAGTACAAACAAGATACTAAATATTTTGGTGGAAAACTTACAAACTAGTAAAATGGACTATAAGCAATGTCAAAGAGAGTGTGTTAGAACTATTTAGGGAATCAGAACTGTAATTGCTACACATAACAGTTTCAATGGAGAGCATGTTGCATACTTTAACACTATGAGGAGCAAGTAATTGCGTTTCTGTAATGTTGAATTCACTCCGGAATTTTCGAAAATTTTTATATCGAAATAAGGAAAAAAAACTTCACAACTTTTTTTTTCCACGAAAATTATGGAAGTAAAATTTAATTAAAAGGTTCTGGGGCAAATCTTGATAAAAATAATGTGGGATATAATATATTCCACCGCCCCTCAAAAAATCTGGTATGTTTTTTAATTCCTTAACTTGAAATAGGGTCGGGTTGGGTTGATTTTTGACGGCCAATTATCTACACGAGGGATATAGGCCCGGGGGGAGTGCCCTCCGTGGGGATCTTTCTAAGGGAACCTAATCCGTATTAACGCATGGAAGATCCACGGCTCGAAGAAAACCACGAAAACTCCGAACGATTAGGCTGACGGGCGCGATTGGGATCGAACCCAGCACCTCCCGTCTACCAGCTTCGAGAGCAGAACCTCTCGGCCACTGGTGGGGCTAACTTGAAATAGAGAAGCAGAAGCATGTTTCAAATAACTCCCTGAAGCAGCTCTTTTATAGGTCCCTATTCAATAATTATAGATACTATTTCCAAAACAGAGCATACAGAAATTTCATTCAGCTTTAAATAGTAGGGTAGGTGGGGGCAAAGACACGCACCGACTGATTTAATATGAACGCAACGTTTTCTTCAATGTTAAACAGTAGTCGACAGTTAAGCTTAATCGTACCGGTTACGTATTGATAACATGCGAAAAAAGTTGCATTCCTTGTAGAGAAAATTATGTACGTTCAAATTTTTCCTTTTTTATGTAATATTTAAAAAAATGATGCAACTATTAAGATAATACTGCAAATGTCTAGAAATTCAAAAATAAAGTGAAGAACGAAACTCTTCGGCTTCTAAATGCCGTGTAGTTTACCTCGATTGCAGTTCTGTAAACTTTCAGTTCACCGTTTAAACAAAACGGGGCTTCGCCTCTTCAGTGCAATTTTTTACTCCAATCAACGGAGCATAAACACAGAGCGATGTTTTTTTAAAAACTTCACTTTCTTACGAAATAATTTCACAGAAACTAGGGTGGTGGTAATACTGAGCTCTAATATAACATTTTATTCCAAACAAATTTAGACCAACGGGCTCATTCCAAATCAAAATTTATGGTAAGTGAGTGTCTTTAGCCCCACCTACTCTCTAATTTCCTGTTCTCCCGCACTCAGGGCCTGACTAATGCAAGGCATACGGACCAGCCACACCGGCCTCTCCTTTTTTAGGGGACCCTCATGGGAATAATCAGGACATTAAAAGTTTCCAAATGGTTAAAAAATTGGCCAAAAGAGAAAAATTCAAATATTGTCAAACATTTAAGAAGGAAGCGCGGTCTTCCTTCCCCTCTATACTTCCGTACACCTCCACCCACGCAAAAACGAACTATATCATTAGAAAACTAATGATTAAAATTTTATTATGATAACTTAGTATTCTATTGTTTTCAAAACAAATTATTTATTGACGTTTTCCTCGTAACGAGACAATAATTATGACTCATTGGGGGCATATTTTCTTTTAGACATCTTACAACATAGGGGAGAGAAGGGCACATGTAAACATGGGGCACCTGTGAACAGTACAAATTTCACTCAGTTAATCTGAAATTAAAAAATAAAAAAAATTACCAATAGATGGTAGTACTGGTACCACCTTTGGGCAGAATTTTCAGAACAATTAGCCATTTTGATTTCTGGTTGTTGTAATTAGTTTGTTTTAAAAGGGGTTAAAAGTCTTGTAACGTTATTGGAGTAAAAATTCATGACATTTTTAAAGTAGAATATCAGCATTGCATTCTATAGTGGCATTAATTAGGTAAGTCTACAAAAAGTTTTGTTTCCTTATTTCAATTAAAAATATCTTTTTTTTTTATAAGTTAGTCTTAAGTTGGTAGATGGGGCACTTGTAAAAAGAACATATGAGGGCAGATGTGAACATTTCATAAGTGCCCAATTTTTCAATTTTAGATCATGAATGTATTTTTTAAGTCTGTTAATGCATTTATTTTTAGTTTAAAATTTAATTACCTTTGTCAAATATTGAGCTACAAATTCAATGTTTTTAGGATTTCTTCACAGTTTTAATTCACTGGATGTTTGAAAGCAATTATAAGTGGAGGTTTTCTATAAAAACCAATATGTTTATTTGATATTCTTTAAAGATTTCCAGTTTTAAGAGTATTTATTTTTTTAGCCCATATTAAAGTATTTGTAAGAAATTTAATTTTATGAAAGTAAAATTTTGTCGGCCAAAAAAGTGATAAGTAGTACTGCGATAATCGCTAATTTTTTTATATCACAATTTTACCAATCTTTAAAACCATGATGCACAATCTTGTTATACACATTGCATAACATTTAGAAAAAAGTAAAAGCACAATAACAGAATTATTCAATAACTTAATTAAAAGTAACACAGCTTTGCTATGCTTGACTCAAAAAGAGTAGGTATATTAGTGTATAATTTTACGAATAATTTCTTATATCTATGTTGAAACATTTATTAATTTATTCGCACAACACGAAAGAGGGCATCTAATTAGATTTAACACAGTTTTTATTCACAAAAAAATATTTGTCTTATTTAATGCATGTGTTCACATATGCGCCAGGTATGTTTACAACTACCCCTCCACTGGGGCACATGTGAACAATTTTAGACAAATTTTAGAATGATGATATAAGTAAGAAATTGTTTATAAATGCATCCAAAAGTTTCACCAAAAGAACACACAAAGTGTAAATATTCTTATAAATCAATATTTGTTTCAATACCTCATAAAAATTTTGAGAAATAGTCAAAAAAGTAAAAATTGTTCACATGTGCCCCCCTCTCACCTACGTAGATAAGCTAAGTAAAAGTTTGCGAACAAATACTCTTGTCAACCAGTCCATTTTTTGTACTATTATTTTTTCTTAAAGTTGTGACCCTCTTTTTGCAATTCTCCGATTACAGATGTGAGCAGTACAGAGTTCGAAATTTATGCATGCATACATGTATGAAGTTTAGTACGAGCCACTTCCTCATTATTCGCAAGCGATTTCAATGTACAGATAGAAGCTCTCCCCCCCCCCCGGAATGATGCTTACTTCGGTGCCCTAAGTAGCCTGATCCTGCTCGCACTCAGGGTTTGAGCGATGCCAAAAAACATGTAAACAGAGCTCTTGCTTTGAGTCCACGTAAAAACAAAAGTATTCAATGTAACTAATTTAAACTTTCTGATACTTTTAAGAAAGTTAAGTCATATAAAATTATAAAATGAAGTATTTCAATGTAATAAAATAAAAAAATGTAGCAAAATTTATATAACACAATTTTCGAAAAAAAAATTAGGTGTCACATCACCATCCGTCAGATATCTTAACGTTGAATTGACATAAAAGAACCTAATTTTTGCTTTAAAATGATCAGGAAACTTTATAGAAGGAATTAAGGTTATAACTATCACTCAAAGGAAACCTTATTAAAAAAACTCATAATTTGAAAATTTAAAAAAACCCTAAAAAATACAATTTTTTTTCATTAAAAATGTTCAAAATATGAAACTATCTAAAATATATTAATTCATTCTGTAGATAATGATGTTATATGTATGCAAAAAAAATTTTAAACCATTCCATCAAAGTTTTTTTCTTCATCTTACGGATAGTCGGCAAAAAACACGTTTTGAGAAAACTCGACTTAAAGTTGCAATTAAATGAGTGCGGCTTTGAAAGCGATTGTTACATAAATGCTTATAACCTCGTTAAAAATGAAAATATTTTTATGCGGTTTTTTTCACTGTGTTCAAATTTGAATAATCAAAATAGATACTAAAAAAATCAAATTTTTGAAAGTTTTCAAGCCCTGAGCCTCCTTAAAAAGCAGGCGTCGATAGATGACAATTATTTCGTGCTGCTGACTATAAAAATATAGATGCTACTTATTTCAGATAGTGTTGTACAAAATAATTCTGTTACAAAAGGTCTAATTAGGATCAAAACACGCTCTTGAAGCAAATACATTCTCAAATGATAATGAATTGCAGGCGTCGTCATGGGGAGTTATGGGGGGGGGGGGGGGAGTCTCCCCATTCAACATTTGTGAATTTGGGAAATTTGAGCTTAGAGTTGAGAAATTCTAGATTTTTTTTAAAGACCTTTTTTCTTAAAAAAAAAAGTAGTAAAATGTATATGATTTGTTTTGTGACTTGTTTTCTAACTGTATACAAGCTAAAAAATGAAAATAAATACAAAAAGAAAGCTGATAGACTCAGTGTCATTGTGTTTCTCTGTTCTATGAAAATATACATCTATCAGACCTTAATTTCTCTACTCCTGTCCATCAATAGCTGATCCATATCGTTTATTTCCTCCAAAACTTTGTTCCTTACTCAACAGTTTCAAAATAACGCCAGTGATTCTTTATTATTTTCATATGAAAAGCGATTATAATTCGTTCATAATAGAAGACAAAGAATTCACAAATCTTAAACAGATGCTAGTTGACTAAATACAAAAAGGGTCATTTCAGGTTAGATCTCTAAAAATAAAAAATAAAATAAAACATTCCAATAAAAAAATCCTAATGTCACAAACAAAAATCAAACAACAAATTATTCATTTATCTTCCAATTAGCGCTATAGCAACAGGTCGTTGTCAGAACAGTTATGCAAGGTTCTTAGTCGTTGCCATCGATGCCAGACATCATGAAAATATCAAATTTTCTTTTAAAATAGAATTCTATTCTAATACTAGAACAGAAAATGGCTCTTTCCCCTTCATTTTGATATCAAATAGCATTATAATAAGTAGAAATCCTATTATCATACATACATTGCACATATAATTTGAGTTGGAAATTAATTTGTTTCAAGTTGGGAAATTTTTTAATCCCCCTCCCTCCCAATAAATATCTGTCGCTACGCCCGTGAATCAATATTATTTTCTAAATCTACATAAAAATCATCTCTTTATATTCTTCATATAAATTTCATTACGGAATATATTACTGTCATTATGGAGTTTGGATTTTCCCAAAGGTAACCGGTGAATTAAAAATTTAAAAATAGTAAAAATGTATAAGTTTTTTTTTTTTTTGGGGGGGGGGGGGGGTTAGGGGGTGCAATACTTTCATACTGTTTACATATTTGTACATTTAAAAATGTTCAGAATCTATCATGAATGTAAAGAAAACATGTCCTTTGTAAAATTTATGGATAAAAGGGAAAAACTTAAAAAAAAAATAGTGGTAGTTTTAAAAGCTGTCTTTTATTGAACAGTATTCATGAGACGTCACAGTTACTATCAGTACTACAGAACATCCCAGGTAAGGAAACAAGTGTACCTCAATAATTAAAAAGTAAGGAATTAAAGACCTTAAAGGATCCTTAAAGGTTAAAACGTCTATAACAAAAGTATAGATGAAATGGAATGCCGAGGACCTGCTGAATTTTCAATGCAATGAAAACCAGCAATTGACGAGTAAGAAAAATTGTAGAAAAAAAAATTAGTGCACGGATATGTTAATTTTGGTTTATATAGAATGTAACTGATATATTCTCTAATAACTGGTGGATTACTGGTGCAAGTACGCGTATTGAAAAAAAAAATAGAATTCCGTGATTTATCAACCAAAATGTACATCAAAATTGATTTACCCCCCCCCCCCCCCCCCATCCTTTTAAACTATTTCATAGAGATTCTCAATCATTTGTTTAAAAATAGTATATTAAATGGCTTTACTATTAAATCTTGTTTTTCCAATAAACTAAAGTTTCTAAAAAAAAAGTCCACTGACATAGCCCTTCACAACCTGGGGGATACGTACCCATGGGGGTACGTGTAAATAATAGTGGTAATGTCGGAAATCGCAAAAATGGTACAACTGAAAACAAAGTTAAAGTTTTAGATTACAAAGTTAGCCTTGTGTGCATCTCCGCTGTTTTTTTCTGTGTCTTATGCGTTATTTTCAGAATGAGGGAAAAGACTTAGGATCATTACCCGGTAACTTACGTTACATTTAGCACAATTTACTTCAGAAATTAAAAATAAATAACAGCCCAAAAAATATCTAAAATGTAAATTTGACATGATTTGTTAATTAAACTTATTCAAAGCTCAATTTAGATTAAAATGACTTAATTTTAGTGTTATTTCTTGAACTCTGACAGTCACGTTTATTATGGTACCTGAAATTACTAAAAAAGGAACGCAAGTTACCATAAAAAATTTAATTTTCATTCTCATTTTCTAGGTAATTTTCATCCAAATTGAGCTGTAGACAAGTTAAATAAACAAATCATGTCAACTTTACATTTGAATATTTTTTGGTGTTGTTATATTACTAAAATTACTGCAGTAAATTGTTCTAAATGTTACATAAGTAACCATGGAATAACCCCCCTACTAAATCTAGCAATTCATTGGTATAGCACTATTTCAATGTCACAAGCGTTGCCCACCTCTAATCACGTTGCATGATTACTCATGATCCCCCCCACCACCACCACCAGACTTCGCAAAAATTGAAGAAAACCAAGAACTTAATGATAAAGCTTTAAGATAATTGTTGCCTTTTACTAACACAAATTTCATAGAAATAGAGTTTGTCTTATGCCTACACTAAGAACAAATATTTCTACAAACTTGACGCTGCTCCTGAAATTATATCTTTGTCTTCGAACCTGATTTTAACCTTTAACTGATGTTACTGGTCTCTCAGACCGCGGCTTTTTTCAATTTTTATAATTTAACTTGCATTTTTCAGTTTAACTACAAACACTACCGAACTTTTGTTCCGTGTGGAACTTTAATACTGTCACCAGAGACTTTTGAATGGGTGAATTTTAATTATAACAGTCCTGTGCAAAAAGTTCAGTACAAAAACACCATCCTATGAGTTAATCGTGCCTTTTATTCATCTTTCGTTGCAGCGGTCTCACAGACCGCTTCACACTAGTTACGTGACAATTTCTGTGACATCAGTTAAAGGTTAAAAAACCCAGCTTCGCGAAATAAGCTCAAGCATTCCCATTCAGAGTATTAAAACCCATTCTCGACTACTTGAATATCACGATGCACATTTGCTATAAAATTTCATAGTACGATATTAAAAAAACTCTTGTAACACACCACATATTGATTTCTTAATCTAATATTATAAAAAGTAAAATTAATTTAAAAATTCAAGAGAAAAAATATTAAAGTTAGAAAAGGTCGATGCAATTCTATTCGATTTATTGTTATTTGTTCGTTACCTGCTAAGAATATTCATAATTTTAAAAAAAAGCATGTTTGCGTCATGCGCGTGAGTAGGAACGTATTCATAAGAAAATGGGGGGAGTTCATAAATGAAAAGCCAAAGTGAGGGATATGTGACAGAAAAAAAGTTTGAAAACCGCTGCATTAACAGACTATCTTACTCAGATAATATAATTTATTGCTTTTAGCATTTCGAAAAATTTGTATAAAACTCATTTTAAAACAAACAGGAAAGAAAAAGTCATGTGTCAATCACAGATTATAAAACACTTTGCAACACATTCAGAATAATGTAACAAAATTTCACCGTTTAATAATTTAAAATATTACGTCTCATTCAACCATGTGGAAGCACATCACAAAATATATTGGAAAACCCAATTTCAACTATTCCTATCGACAATCGGAAAATTATTCGAATTTTTTCAGCAGCCCTGTATAGGATGTATAGATTTGTATCTATTAACTTCACGCATGCAAAAATTCAGTTCAGTTAGGATATACATATACCTCAGTTGAAAATTCCGCTTCAGAAATTTCCGCTAAAAAGGAAAAATGTACGCGAATTATTTTGTGCAGACCTATATACGAAGTACAGAATTTATATACAACGAATAACATGCAAAACAGGACTTAAATTTAAAAGCGCATACCGAAATTGAAAACGCACTTCCAGCAATTATGGCTCAAAGACAGTACTGAACCGATTTCTTTTGTGCGCCCCTGTAAACAAGCGACACATGCTATGAATGCCCTATCCCATCATCTTGTAGTAAAATTCAGTGATTTATATTACTTTCAATACATTTTAAATAGCGTCATGTCATTAAAGTACTCTGTAAACGATTGCCTCCCCCCCCCACTTATACTATAATGTGATGGAAAACTTTTCAGTGCCCCTGAAAATAATCTATGAATGTTACACACTTCATATAAAATACCAAACATGCCATGGTAAGCATCATTAACATATTTCAATTTCATAAAAATCAGAGTATATTAACGCGAGTTAGAACGTGGATAAAGGGACAGACAAACAGAATTCATAAACACTTTTCAACGTTGTTGGAAAGTGTTAAAAACGCAAACTGGAAACAATTTCAATTAGCAGTTACACGAATTTGTTATTTTTTTAAAGAATTTTTTATCATGTTTTCCCATCATTAAAGATCATGGTTCGTACGCAGACATTTGAAAATGAAACACATTTACGTTAACAATTCACTAAATTAGTTTACAAAACTATAAATATTTAAAAGCTACTAAAAATCATCAAAATCTACTTACAAATTATATTAATGGGCATTGTGACAACAGTCTAATTCCCATATATGATGGCTTTGTTAGTCCCCGCTTTAAACAGAATAAGATCCATACTTAAACTGTTATAATCTTCACATCACAACCATTCAAACATTATAACATCAACAAGTGTTTTCGAAAAGCCAAAACTTGCGTCTCTTGTTGTAAAAACTTGATACCGAATATAGATTCCATGGCAATAATACCTTTCCTACATATTGCGCTTGATTCTGAACACTATCGTTATAATTTTGGTTGGTTGGTTGGCAGGTACTGAGACTTTTGCTACTTCCTTAAGGTAAGCTTTATCTCGAAAATCCAACTTTCGTGATAAATTTCGATGTTTGATTGTTTATTGAACACATACATCCGATTTGTGTGCTTGACGTCAAGTACCCGCTTATCAACCGTCATCGATATAAGGGATAGTATCCAGGTAAATCTATCGCTATACTGGACGGTATTCTAGGTCCAATCAGAAGCCTGCATTTTTGCGAACTTTCCGCTGATTTCAAAAATGCAAGCTTCTGATTGGCCAATCTCTTCTCGCTAACAGCGAAAAAGCTATCTGGATACCAGCCACGGACGAAATAGACACCACCAGATAACTACATCCGGGAACTCCACAAAGAGAGCGCAATGTCGCTGTTGCCATAATAAGAACACTTTTTTCTTCGACAGCGATGACATCGAAATCATAGAGAGAGCACTCAGAATAATACCTGTTGTTCTCTCCAATATTAGTCCTCTTTTCGACATGGAAGTTTTACCGATACTGATGAGAATCGGGACGGATTCAATGGACTGTATTCCAAGTCTGGGTTCGAGGCTGAAAAAAGTCACGTGATACCGGTAATCTACCCAAAGAATTTCTAACTGATAAGAAGGTAGGCTATTACTACTTTCCGCATGAACTGTTTCACTGGCTGGTGAGGATTTACATTACGTCTACGGAGCCTTCCCTTCTTTACACTAAAAGCTTTTACCTTGACTAATGCTCGTATTCACCATCTACCTCGACCTAGAAAACCTCAGTCAAATGCTAAAATGAAATTCACGATAACATTTGATTTGACATTATCAAGGAGACGTCCAATCAAGATTAAAGGTGCATACCGTTTGAGCGTTCGACCGAGGTTATCGACATAACTTGGGGTCAAAGTAGTTGGTGAATACGAGCGTAAGTGATCATAACGTAGATGGAATATCCTCCATTTACCCAAAGAATTTCTAACTGATAACAAGGGAGACTAATACTGCTTCTGCATGAACTGCTTCACTGGCTGGCGGGGATTTATATTGCGTCTACGGAGCCTTCCTTCTTTACGCTAGAAGTTTTTACCTTGACCACGTGATCATATCGTGGATGGAATATTCTCAAATACCCAAACTAGAGTGCCTCGATATGGTAGTGACATGGAGCTATGTAGGAGAGGATTAGACATATTAATCTTCCTGGAAAGTCTTGAGGCAACGCCCTCTAGATATTTGAGAAAGCCTTGACACGCGTCACGAAAACGTAACACAAATCAGTAAAAGAAGGAAAATAGATCATTCATTGGCTCATTTCTGGAAGTCTAAAAACGAGTTCTTTCTTCCTCCCCTGCGTGCACCATATTTGGCTTTGACCGGTATCAGTCAATTCAGGTGCAAGAAAGAGCTAAATATGGCGAACGCAGGAGCGGGTAGGAACAACTTCAAATAGCGTTATTTATGTGTACTCCTTTCCTTTCATAGCTCCATGGAAAGTGGCACTATGTTACGGCCGGGATCCAGATAGGTTTTTCGCTGTTTGCAAAAATGTAGGCTTCTAACTACAGCGTCTAGAATATATAGTGTGGAAATCGACTTTCCCAGTAATACTTAAAAAAGTACTAAAATATTGGATCTCTTAAATGTCAAACGATGCTGGAATACAATGAGTCGATCACAGCGGCATCTGCAGGATATTTTCTAAAACCCCAAGACTGGTCTAGGCGCAGTAATAATACGATGATTTCTTTGAAATTTGAAAATATATCGCACATGACGCTGCGATCTGCTCCCTGGATTTCAGCATGATTGCACATTTAAGGATACAACTTTTTATCGCTGTTTGGATAGCAGATTTCCACTCAATGTATTCTAGACGCTGTACTTCTAACTGGTCGATCTCGTTTCGCTAACAGCGAAAATTCTATCTGGATCCTGCCCACTGATACTCGGACTGTGCTTGGACAGATGCGTTTGTCCAAACTTTGATAAACATAGGCCTTTTTTAGTTGAGAATTCTGTGAAACTCTCCTACACGAGTTCGATTATGAGAATGATACAAGTTAACACGCAGTAGCTAGGCCATAATCATAGAGAACAGATAGCAGTGGAAAAAGCTTGGTAATCAGAAAGCGGAGCCAACTTAATAGTCAAGTTATTTTTATCGCCAAGGGCTAGCATATGTTTGCGAAAGGAAAATAAATTACAGTATCGTTAAATGGAGGATATTCCATCTAAGTTTTGATCACGTGGTCAAGGTAAAAACTTCTAGCGGAAAGAAAGGAATGCTCCGTAGACGTAATGTAAATCCTCGTTAGCCAGTGAAACAGGCCATGCGGAAAGCAGTAGTAGCCTCCCTTCTTAACAGTTAGATATTTTTGGGGTAAATCACCGGTATCACATGACTTTTTACAGCCTCGAACCCAGATCTGGAATATAGTCCATTAAAGTGAGAAACTTTCTTTTACTAATTTAAAACAGATTTTATGTTGCTTTGTTTTACTTCGTTTATAATTTTGCACTAGTTCATGGGCAAACGCGTCTGTCTAGGCAGTATCTGAGCATTGTATGTCTACACTCTCATATAAAGGCAAACTACCCCATACCACTCTATGGGAGGAAATCTGTATTTTTACATATTTTTCCTTCGAAATTCTATGGCATTACATTCATGGGCAGACCGCTGGATTCAATGTAACAGAATAGGAAATTTGCTCGCCGTTCTGTTATGAAATTCAGTGGTCTGAGCAAGTGCGACATATAAGGCCAGTTTATGGCTAGTTCAACGCCAAAAAGAGCGGATCCAAGGCTAAAGAAAAAGACAGGCTACTGTGGCGCATTCCACATTTTTTTTTACAGACCGCTAAAGTGACGTCATGTTCTTTCCATACAACTGCATTGGTGCATTCGAACATCACGTGACTCCAGCTGTCTGTAAAAAAAGGCACGCGTGAAGCACCGCAGTACAGCGTCTAGAATACCTAGTGTGGAAATATGCTATCCAAACAATGCTAAAAATTTGTATCCCTTAAATGTACGACGATACTATTTAAATCCCAAGTGTCAATCGCAGCGACATCTGCAGGATTTTCGTATTACATTGAATAGACTAGCAAAAATGGTTCTGCCTTTTTTCCTCGTGAGTGAAGGTGGTCCCAAGGAAATAACGCCATTTTGTGATCATTTGAGGTCATGCCGGCAAAAAGCTGTAGCGAATACCTCATAGCCTAAAACTTAAAACTTAAACTAGCAAAATCTTGCCGTTGTAGAAAATATCCAGCAGATGTCGCTGCGATCTTTATATTTTAGCAGCATCGCTGTATATTTAAGGGATACAATATTTTAGTGCTTTTTTAAGTGTTAAAGAAATAGTCGATTTCCACACTATATATTCTAGGCGCTATAACCGCGGTAGCTTGTCTTTTTCGTTAGCCTCGGAGTGGATAATCTCTATACGGCGGTATTAGATAAAAACTCATGTTCCTCAAAATCCTTCGGTTTTTTAGTTTAAAAACCGGTGAAGGAAATTGTTCTCTACCAGGACAGCTATTCTGAGAACTCCGAGCTGAACACTTTTCAACTTTATTGTAAAATGTTAAAAACAATGGTGGAAATGCACAAGAAATTAATAGATCGGGAGGCCGTTGCACAAACCATTACCTCATTGAGTTGGCAGCTGAAATTCCACGATTAGACAGAACGGTATTAAATTACATAAATTATACATATTAAAATGTAACTGGTCACTCAAGTCATATCTTGGTGGAAAACACTTCCATACCCGATTTTATTAGTTGATCGGTAGTTTTATAGTTGTGTTTTCCTGCACTCAAAAGGTATGGGAACAGGAAAACAATAGTAAACCTACCAGTCAACCACTAAAATTGGATTCGCAGGTGTTTTCTCACCAAGATATGACTTGGCAGACCAGTTGAATTTTAACATGCGAATCGAGTTTTAAATAATCTTGTAATTTTTTTTAACCGTCAACCCGATGAAATGACGTTTTGTGGTGCCGCCTCCGGTCTATAATGTATATCCTAATTATTTTATTTCGTATACGATACACAATTTTTTGATAATTTTTAAGACAAAAGGAAATCGGCACCGTCCCTGCCGTTTTTTGTTGCTTTGAAGGTAAAGTATTCAGCTATGTAAATTGAAGTGAAATCTGAATAAATTCTAATGGTTCGGTCTTTTGAATAAAGGTAATAGGGCAATTCTAAGCTAATGTTACCATTTTTAGTATTTTATTTTTTTCATCAAATAGGTAAGATATATATTTTCTCATAGCACTAAACTTATATTTTTTATATTAGCAATGTATTTTATAAAATGATGAATAGTCAAAACCAATAAAATCCATTATAATCAGCGTAGCTTCTTTTTATGTGCTTATTTGTTTTTCTGTTACCTATTGGATGTTGATCTGTTACAGGTAAGATTACATATTTTTTATAACTATATTGTGGCAACAGTCAAATTTTGTGGAAGTCGAATGTTTCTGAACTGCCTCTGAATGAAAATGCATTTTTGTTATAATAGATTGCACTTGATTGATTTTATAAATAATATAGATAAACATGAAGGTGACCGAAATCATGGTATTTCCTATTTGTTTTTCACAATACCACTTTTTTAAGCATAATTATTCACGATAAATAATCTATGCATAATAACTACATTAATTTATTTTATAATATGATACACTAATTGCAGCCATCTTTTAATTACCTAATTATTATTTTTTAAATAAGTTAGTCATCTTTCCCTCTATGTCTGTTAGTCAGTTACAATGAAATTGCCCAATAATGAGGGACAAGCCCTGATTATCGCCAAACTTTTTTTCTTCGTAAAGAATTATTAAATTGCAGAATTCTGCGATTTCATGGAGCGGAAAATTCTTTCCAGACAAAGTGGTGAACGTTTGCTCCATAAAAAAGATTTTTTTTTTTAACTGTTTTAAAACAGAGGCGCATAAGACTAAAAACAAACTGTCAATGGCAAGTCCTGAAATCATGCAAATATTTATAGATTCAATACTACCGATGTTATTTGTTGGTAGATTGCGAAAGTTCGTGAACTATTTTATAGATGGCAGAAACTTTCAATTTTCACTGTGCTGATATTTCTTTTATAACTTTATTATTCACTAGCAGTTAGCTCTACTTGTGTCGTGATTAAACAGCGTTAAAAAAAAAAAGTTTTCCAAATTAATGTGTGCGCAAGGATAATATTCAAAATGGAAAATAAGTTACATTTCCATAATGCTATATGAGTTTCAAAAAGGAGCGAGTGTCGGACGTACTTTAAAAATTATTCAAAACATATATTTGGATCGTGCTCCCGCTCTTAGTTAACCCTTTGAGGGCCAAGTAATTGTGTTTCTGTAATGTCGAATTCACATCGGAATCTTCAAAAAATTTTATTGCGAATTAAGGTAAAGCAATTTTACGACTTTTTTCCCACCAAAGTTAGAAAAGCAAAATTTAATACATTTTTTCTGGTGCAAATCTTCATTAATCGTAGGTGGGATATATATCCCACAGCCCCTCAAGAGGTTAAAAAGTATTTTTGTCAATTTCGAAATGATTATTTCAATCTAAAGGCTGTTCTCAAATCTAAGAGGGCAACTTTATGACAAGATTTATTTTATTTTTGTTCAGAAATGCATGTAACTAGCAGGTGTTGTTCAGAAACTATGTCATCGAGCTGTGTTTTCCGTTTTTTTTCAAACGCACTAGATCTTTCAGCAAAATGTGTCCAAGTGGGCCTTTTGAACCGAATTTCCGCGCGAAAGTAGCCAGTCAAGAAAAGGCGAAAAGCTTGTTTATCACGTGATCCAAATCGCTCATAACCCAATAGGTAATTTATGTATCCAAAAATGGAAAACACAGTTAAATTCCAAATCGCTTCCATGGTCAGGCTTTCCAATTTTATATCTTTTGGTTAACAAATGAATTTGTAAATGTGTCAAAACGTTTTGCGCTTGAATCTGGGTGTCCTTCTGGCATTGATAATGACTTTATCCGTGATTTAATCAACCGTAATCCACGGATTACTTCTTAAAAGATTGCTGAGAGACTAAATGTTGACAATTCGATTGCATTTCGCATTTAAAAAAAATTGGGTACACTCGAATCTAAATGCAACGGAAATCTGGCACGCACATTCGCAGTCATAGTTATAGATTACAGAGATTCTCAAATACAGAACAGCAAAAAGAAAGAAAAATCACGCCTCAAACATAGATCATAAAACACTTTTCAACACTTTCTGGAAACTTTAACAAAACTTCGCTATTTAATAAAGTAAATAAGATGCCTAATTAAACATTTTAGAAAACGCAAAACACATTTGAAAACCAGATTTAAGCAATAAACCGTCCATAGCAGGAAAATTGCCCCACTTGTTTTGTGGAGCCCTGTATTTGATCTGTAGATTTGTATATATTCTACAAAGAACAATGAAAACGTCCTGTGTGACCACCTCCCTGAACGACCCTTTTTTTCATAGAACGAAATTTATTCCTATAGGCTCAATACTAATTTTACCTCCATTCAGAGACCATCTCAGTTGAACTCCGTCCATAAGCCACCCATTTCTTTGAAGAAAATGAAACTAATTTCGTTTTTCCGCTTGAGGAAGGTTCTTTTTAGAAAAATAATTCCGGAGAGCGCATTATTCATCAAACTTCTAAACTAAGTTTAGATTTTTTTCCCTGTAACTTTTAAGTGTTTAAACCCCTTTGTGCCTTTTTAGGCACTGAATTTAACTCTGATGACATATTAAGAATGACGGTCAATAAACTCCCTTGCTCTATTTTGTCAGGAAACACTCAAAGAAATAGAGGAATGAAATCGTCATTATTTATTCCCGTAAAAAAAACATTTATTTACTGAAATATGAAAGGTCTTAGAAATAAAGATATAAAAGATAAAACCGTAAAATCAAAGCAAACGTCAATATATTCATTTTTTTAAACTCTTCAGTAATTAGCTTATGTAATTAACTTTTGCTTTGTTACTTAAATTTTGATATTTTTTCCTAATGTGAAAAATAAATTTCAGTAACATTAATTATTACCTTTCTTCAATAAATAAAATCTTGATTTAAACATAACCTCCATTAAGAGACCACCTCTCAGAGAGACCCAATTTTATTGGAACGGAGCGTGGTCGCTTTAGGGAGGTTTTACTGTATGCAAAAATTTAGTTTAATAATAGAACACATACGTTGAGAAGCTCCAATATATTTATTAATATTATAATAAATATGAAAATATTATTTAATAATCAATTTATTGTTTATAACTAAGGATTGACCGAAACGGGTTTCTAAGACCGCAACCGAATTTCGGCAATCTTCCTATTTTCGGCCGAAAACGAAAATGTAAAAAAAATTAATAATTAAAATATGCATAAATATATATACATGCGTATTTATTAAATATACATAGTTATTAATTAATCGTACGTTTGGCCCAAGTTGACCACGTCTGTGCCTCTGAACAAAACTTTATTTTCATATAAAATAAAATGTAATTAATTCACCAACGACACAGAAAGGTTTTCTAATTATACGAATTTCACCTCATTGAAAAATGCTTTAGTTATACATACCTCGATTTATCTATTATGATTTTTGTATTTGAGCATCTGTTATATTAGAACTTTTCCAAAGAGTATTTGAAATACTTCTGCGGTTTTAGACTAAAAATCTTCTATTACTGTTAAGTCTGCAGCTTTTAATGAGCGCGTGAAAAGAGACTTCAAAGTGTGGCCCTGTAAATGAATAATAAATGCTTTGCTCCGCATATTCAACTGAATTCATGTTTTAGTGCACTTCATGAATGCATATCACATTCCTTGTGTTTCAAGGAATGCAACATCATTAAAATGCATTTGAAAGGATTTTTTTTTATTGTCCGTAATATAAAAGATAATTTTTGATTGCCCCTTTAAACGAAGTAGAAATGCTACACACTTCATTTCAAATAGAAAACGTGCGAAACAATAACATTTAGAAATTACCAGTACAATCCGAGTCTATATGGGGCATTCTCACAATCTTTTGACTTTCGGGAATAAAAATCTGTTGAAATTAAACTTGCTAAAGTAACATTTTAATCTGACAGACCAATGCCTTAATTAAAATTAGTCCAAAATAAAGAAAAAATGGTCAGCAGCGAAAAATATTTTCTTTAACTGGGGTTTATGTTAAACTTGCGAGTTTAATTTTCCATTCCATTTTACCACTAAAATTTTTTATTTTCTTCTAAATTTTTACTTATAATGAATTTTCATAGTACCCACAGGACATTCAAATAAGAAATAATAACAATGTAGTATTTTTAGTAAAAAATTTTGGTATAACATTGCCTTAAAGGCGTGTTAAAAAAGGAACGGTAAGGTAAAAATGGGGACGGTATAGGAAAAAAGGATCGAAATGGGAAAAAAGGGACGATAAGGATGGAACGGTAAGGAAAATGACCACCTATTTTAGGCAAATCATGTTAAGACTAATTGGTAGCCACAATGTTCATTGATTTTTAGAAACAGTTATTTACATTGGATTAAATAAAAAAAAAAAATAATAATTTACCTCGAAAAGTGCAGGAATAAACCTAGGGGACGGTAAGACTACCAATAAAGCCACGATCTTGAAATTGATATTTAAACGCCGATTTAAATTCTGTAGTAAATTTCCTGTCAATGAATTTTAGACATTCTTTCTCTAGCATCCTTCTGCATGAGAAAAAACTTGAAAAAATTCTGTGGCTGCATCTGAAGCGATTTTCTGTATAAGCTTAGCAAGAGGGACGGTAAGGATAAAAAAACCCAGGGACAGAGTTCAAAAATAATATCAACCGTAAAAATGTGTTCAGGTTAATTTTTTACTACATATTTATATAAAACAATTGTCCCAGTTTCGAAAAAAGAATACATTGAATTACTTTTATTGAAACAATTTTATACAGACAGCTCCAAACTTAAAAATCAGCATCAGGGACACGGGATGGTATAGGAGTTTTCCTGGTATTTGGACCCTCAACATCGTCCAAAACTTATTTACCTCGTTAATATTGTTATGCAATCATGCAATGGGATGTTCCCCAGTATATGAAATGAAAAAAATCACAAGAAAATGTACTAAAATAAAAATTATTCAGGGACATAAAAGTCAAAAGATTGTGAGAATACCCCATATATCAGGGTGAGAGTTCTGATAAACGGACAAACTGAAGTGAAACACTTTTTAACTACGTTGGAAGTGTTAAAAAGAAAAAAAAAGTGAAAATGAATTACAAGATTAAACTGTTGTTTTCTTCAATAAAATGTATTCTTTTTTTTATTCCGTGGCTATGTGCAAATAGCCTAACCAGAGCATAATATTATAATTAAATAGGATCGTAAAAGTGTACAGCATACTAAAATTTCAATTCAGCATAACAGTGTACAGCATCATTCAAACGCAATCATTAAAAAAATCAGTAGATGATATGGGAAGAGTTCCATATCCTAATCCGATTTCTATAGATTTTTTTTTTTTTTTTTTTTTTTTTTTTTTTTTTGAGATAAATGTTTTGATGTAGTTGTTGCGATCTTCAGCATTTGGGGTTGTTTTTTTAATTACTCTTTGAAAGTCTGTGACGTCTGACATTTTACACGTTTGACAAAAATCCAACGCGTATACAACTTCACGAAAGCTACCTCATACTACCATAATATATAAGTCCATATTTTTTAAAAAACTGGTAGCTAAAATTATATTTTAATGCTTACAAAGCCATTCTTAAATGTCACTGTTAAGCACAGGTGTTTCCATTATTTTGATAACCACCTGTATAAGGCTTAAAAAACTAGATGAACGTGTTCTATAAGTTCCAGAGTTACGATAAATTAGAGAAGGGACAAAAGTACAACATTTGCCTTCAATAAACTTGTCCATTTTATAAATTTTACATCATTTTGAATTTTAGGTATCGCAAAATTGTTTAGTTGCATCAATTAGTAAACATCAATAACATTTAGAAATTACCAGGACAATCCGAGTCTATATACGAGAGAGAGAGTTGGGATAAACGGACAGACAAACCGAAGTAAAACTATTTTATTCAACTACGTTGGGAAGTGTTAAAAGTAAGAAAGTTAGAATGCATTACATGCTGTTAGGTAGTGAATCGGTGACATGAAAAGCTCCATATTCGTGGAATTGAATTTTTTTAAATTTATGTAAATCGATAGTAAACAGTCATACGAATAAAATGAGATAAACATATTTTTGCCGTGTCAAATTGGCTAATTAAAGTTGTATTCAAAAAACAGCCCCCCCCCCCCCCTCAACAGCTCGAAATTTTCTGAGACATTTTCAGACTCATTTTTAAAAGTAAAAACATGAAACTTGCTGACGTGATTTTTGAAGAGATGTTTAAGAGGCCGTGTGATTTCATTTTTCGCTCAAATTAATTAGAATTTGAGTTTTAAACAATTATTTTCTCAGTATGACCATTTTTTTCAATCCCAGATTTGTCTCTTCGGAAAATTCGGTTCAAAACGCCTACTTTGACAGCATTTTGGACAATATTTTCTGCATTTATAGAAAAAAAAAATGAGAAGGACGACACATTATGTAGTTTCTAAATAAGAGAATTTCTAAAGTATAGTGTAAAGTAAAGTGTAGTTTCTAAATAAGAGTTTGATGCGTTTGAGAGCAAAAATGAATCGGAAAATAAGCAGTTTGGATTGGAATAAACCCTTAAACTAATTATCGTTAATTAAATTTCTTATTATTAATTAAATTTATTAAGGGTGTCCATTACTGACACTTTTGATTCATTAGTATGCTTTCAATAAATGAAAGTTAAAATCCTAGTGCTCTATTCAACCCCGAGTTAAATAATTAAAATACACAAAATAACAAATAAATTGTAAAAAAATTACTTTCAGGTGAAAGCATATGATATAAAGGTATTTAAAATAAAATTAAACATATCTTAGAATACATTAGAAAAACCTAGAACGTCTTCAACCATTACAAAACCGTCACCAGTAGGATTTAACACTTTCGAGGACGGTGTCCTTAAAAATAACACCTAATTTTAATTCCAAAACTGACAAACGGCACCAAGAATATTTAATTAAAGTTTTCCTTTTATAATGTACGTGAAAATAAGCAAGTTCGTATTTTCTAATAAATTTGTTCATAAATTATGGTGTCAGTCCATTGTTTCATCAGTTTATAAACAGAATTGCTCAGCGCCCGAAAGGGTTAAATGTTATTTTCTTTGCGCTTATTCGAGAATTGTCCAGAAGAAAACATTGTGATCTAAAGGTCGTACAGTAGGGTGGAACTTAAGTATAGGGTTAAAAAAAAACTTTTTTGTTTTAATGTGTAATAGTGAAAACTTTTTTCCTTTTTGGATGTCTAAACTTTTGGCTGAAAAGGTTTTTTTAAATTAAGTTGTTTTCTGGTTCCTCAAGGAGGTCAAAGTTTTAAAATTTCAGTATAAAGTAACTTAAAGTAAACAACGTAGCTGTTAACTCATATCTACTTTTATTTAGCAAATACTATCCAGAAGTCACCACGAGGAGGTGGTTAAGTATCGACTTCCACCCTCCTTACCTCCTTTTGTTCTGGATTAATTCAATTGGATATTCAACCTACTGTCTTTTTTAGGCAAACTTTGTCATTACATTGTGGGAATTCAACTTTCCCAGGATTAAGCCATCTTTTGCTTAATATTTAAAGACGGTTGACGCAGCTCGCGGGACAATTTTGACACACGTTTCCACTGTTTCAGTATGACAAGGAAAATCAAAAATTCAGGTGTATCCCCTGTTTGTACTTTTTTTAAGTTCTTCATCCGATCAGTCCGTCAAGATAGGAACAATGTTTTTATAGTCTATAATTTCAATATGTTCGCACTTTTTCAAGTCACTTTCCTACTGGTCTAGAAAATCCTTTTGTACCCGTAGTTTTTCCAGCAAGATGTTGAATTAAGTATATAAGAAAAAAGTTCATTTGCATGTAATAATCAAATTATCCATTGTAAAGTTTTTAGGGTACTGCTTCCGATGTTTTAACAACTCCAGATTTGCATCCCGCATTAAAGGCGTTTCTGTTTCACCCAATAACTTTCAAACTTGAAATGTCTGTATTATTATTTTGAAAATACACCAAAATTGCAGTGGCTATATTAATATAAGAAGAAGATGTAAATGAAATATGACCAATGTATTTTTATCCTGGTTTTTGAACTAAGACCAGGTGTTCGTCTTTAGTGATTCTTAGTTATACTTTTCCCTCTGTTTCAGTTATCATAGTGTTATCCTTTCTGCCATCAAAATACTAACCTTCTAAAATAACTCATTTCGTCTTTCCTGTTCTTTTAAATTCTTCCTTTTCTTTTCTCTTTGTCGTCTTTAAGTCCTCCTTTCCGTTACCTTTTCTTTATTATCCTCAGAAATACCCGTATGTGCTAAGGTGCCATTTGCAATAATATTTGCAGTTCTGTCTAATACCCCGGTTCTTTCACCTTGTTGATTATCAAATTCAGGTTTAGAAAAACAACCGATTGAACTATTTCCTTCCGAACTATTTTTTACACTTAACGATCATTCAATCAAAACATCATTTTTTGTTTTAAAATAACTTTTTTTCTTGATATTTCCTTTTCTAGTCTTGCTACACAATTTTTCATAGTTTTTATATCTATTGATCCTATTGCCATCACCCCATCTCTCTTTGGTCTTTGAGAAAGTGACGTTCTTGTTCTGATGCACGATAATATTTAGTGCTTTTACACAAATAAATGTTTTTTGCAGGATTACCTAACATTTTGCAATTTTATATTGGATGTGGGATTATTCTTTCTAATCTTAATACTTTTCTTCAAATTTTGACATTTCTCGCGCTAGTCTCTAATCATTTTTTATGATTTGTGTATCAGAAACCGTTGGAATTGAATGTCTCAGCAATACACTTTTAATTGTATCATCAACAGCTTTAGATATTTTAGAAATAGTGCGTACCAGATTCCAGCTGTCAGATTTTAAGTTAAATTGAACCCAAAAATAATGTTTCATAACATCTTCATATGTTCGTCAAAGATGACAGTCTAATGTTAACTGTTATGGTTCACGAAATACAGGAAACTTCAACAATTATCTAGATTTAGGTACGTTAACAGACATTGTCACTTTTGATACTGAATGTTTATTGAAAAATAATTAAAGAAACTGTTAACACACGTTAAATCGGACTAATTTGTTATGTGTCGCAGCCAAATAAATCAGAGACAATGAAAGCCGACGCCCACGACGCTGGCTTTTACAAAAGTCAAATAAAGTGGGGCTAACTTTTCTAAGGCACTCAAACTATTCTCTTTATTACAGGACATTAACACTTAATTAATTTAATTTTGAAAATATAAATTTAACAATAAGCTTAAAAAACTTTTCATGCAATTATTGGCTTTTTTTCGTTTTTTAGGGAAAATTAGGCGCTTTGAGGAACCGGAAAATATCATTTTAAAATTAAAAGAAAAATATTTTCTTTTTATGGAGTTAAAAAGGAAAAAAATAATCACTATTAGAATATAAAATTCGAAACTTGGTTTTTTATTTCCACCCTATACGTACAGTCGTGGAAAAAAAGTAAACAATCCCTACTAACTCTTCGACAAATTATCGTAGACGGAAGTTACTGGTACCGAATGATTGGAAATAAAGTCTACTTTTAAATGATGTATATAAAATTTGCTTAGGGGGCCATCTACATATTAAAACGAACCCAAACATCATTTTTTTCAAAGGCAATACCCAATTTTAACGAGATATTTCAAAACTTCGGTTCAAACTATGCCCAGACACCAAATTTCAAGTCATTTGAATGATAAGTTTTTGAATTACAAACATTCAAAATTTAGTGCTTCTAATGTTAAATTACATTTTCATATATTTATTTATATCTCCTGAAATTATGCTCCTAATGTGCTAATTTTTTGTGTAGCAATAATACTAATGTGCCCAAACATAAATACGCTGAATTTGCAATTCTTATAATTTTATGATATGAATTACGAATTATGAAATTAATATTCGAAAAAATTATGAATTGCAACCTACAATTTTTTTGATGGATTTAGATTTATTAAGTCCTGCTTTATGAAAATCCGAAATTTCACATTTTTCTTCCAAATAGTTTTCAAATTATGCTTAAAAAACGGCAAAATGATGGTTTAAGGGGCCGTCTATGATAGAAGTGAGTAGATATTTTGAAATTTCTTCTGCTGTCCCGTTGTCTAACAGGCTTCATTGACTGCTTAAAGTGCCTTGATCAAGAAGTAGGCTCTCTCGGTTAACAATCGACTACGGAACTTCAATTTGGATACAACCCTTAAAATACGCACGTTTTATAATAATTAATTTCTCGGAAACTTATGGTACGAATTGAATACAAATTGATTTTTAGGCTAATTGAAAGGTGTAGAGTTCATTTATGCTGTCAGAACTGGGTATTGCCATTGAAAAAAATGAATTTATGGTTTGTTTTAATATGTTGATGGCCCCCTAAGCAAAATTTATATACACCATTTAAAAGTAGACTTTAATTTCAATCGTTCGGTACCGGTAACTTTCTTCTACGATAATTTGTTGAGGAGTTAGTAGGGGGTGTTTACTTTTTATTTTCCACGACTGTACGTCAGATGAGGTGCCAAATAAAGTTATCTTGAAATACATTAGAAAAACCTAGAACGTTTTCAACCATTACAAGGCCGTCATCAGTAATAAATGAATAACTTTATCTGGCATCTCATCTGACGTACAACCTTTAGATCACAATGTTTTCTTCTGGACAATTCTCGAATAAGCGCAAAGAAAATAATAACAATATTTAAATCCTACTGTTGACGGCCTTGTAATGGTTGAAAACGTTTAAGATATTTTTAATTTATATTTTAAATATCGTTATATTATATGAATGCACCTGAAAGTAAGTTTTGTACAATTTATTTGTGCTTTTATATGTATTTTAATTAATATACTTTCATTAAATTCTCGTTTTGAGAACAATACATTATTCGGAAATAGTAACCACAAAAAAAAAGAGAAACTGGCAAGTAAGTATATACCAGTTCCGATTCCTGTAGACGAGATCACCAAGTTAACCTTATGTATACCCATACACTTTGAACTGTTGCGACTTAAAAGATAATTTTTAAAGAAATTCCTTAATGTTGTCCATTACTGACACTTTTAATTTATTAGTATGCTTTCAATAAATTCTGGTTCTAAGTACAATACATTATTCGGAAATAGTGACCACAAAACAGCATAAAGCTGGAAGGTTAGTAAGTGCTAGTTCCGGTTCATGTAAAAGATCACTCAGACACCTGAAGTATACCCGTATAACTTAATTGAAATATAAGATTTAAAGAAATTCCTTAAGGATATCCATTACAGACACACTTGATTTATTAGTATGCTTTGATTAAATTCTGGTTCAAGTACAATACATTATGCGGAAATAGTGACAAAAAAGCAGAAAACTGGCAAGTATGTGCCAGTTTGGATTCATGTAAATAAAATCACTAAAGTACCTTAACTATACCTATATAACAATTAATTAAAAAAATTTTAAAGAAATCCTTTAAGGATGTCTGTAAGTGGCACACTTTTGATTTGTTAGTATGCTTTCATTAAATTCTTGTTCTAGGTACGATATGCTTTTCGGAAATAGTGACAACAAAACAGCGTAAAACTGGCAAGTAAGTATATACAATTTTCGGTTCATGGAACAGATGTAATAAATTCCCGGGGCCGCCATCTTGGAATTTTTCTTGGCGTGGAAACCCCTTTTCCGCCAACTAGTAAATGTCGCCAAGCACCGGTTTATACGCATGTTAGGCTTAACGAAAATAAAATGTAAATAAAAACAAAACTCGTTAAAGTGGCAATCTCTAAACGTCGTGTGAGAGCTACGCGCTCATTAACCGAAAAAAAAATCACTGGATTCAGCAAACTCCTTTTGCCGCGATCACAAATATGCACGAAACTCGTTAAAGTGGCAATCAGTGATCGTCGTATGAGCGCTACGCGCTCATTAACCGAAAAAAACATGACTAAATTCAGCAAATGCCTTCTGCAGCAGTCACAATAAAGCACAAAACTTGTTAAAGCAGCAGTTAGTAAATGCACGCATGTTGCTGTTCCCCAATCTCAAAAATGCACGAAATGCAGGAGAAATATACAATAAACGACTAATAGAAAACATTACTATAAAACACAGGAACAAAATATACATAAAATTATCAACATACCTTAACAGACATCTGCTTTCTTGAAAGCTCAAGCACGAAGTACTTCCTAGCATCACCGTCATTTTCCAAAATAGGCTTATGAATACGCACTGACGTAAACAAACCTTTATTCGTCAAAATTTCCTCATATTAATTACTTCAACAAGAGCGTTTAAACAGACTACAGAACCCATATTAAATCAAATACAACCAATAAATTTAACATAAAAATAATTGACAGATCCATACAACACGATATCACAATCAAAAAAGGCCTTCTCGCGTACTCTCAACAGAATCTCGATGAAAAACGGGGTTGCCAGAACACGTCACGCCAGAGCACACACGTCACACGGATTCCATATCGATAAAGATCGCCAACAAAATCGCCAAGAAATCTCAAAACATCCAAGATGGCGGCCAAGGTAATATACTGCATCTAAGTCCTAACATGCACCTAGACCACATCCCATTTCAGAGATCTCCAATCAAGGATATTCATCAAAGTCTTTTTATCGACCGAAAATCTTCAGTTGAAGTAAAAGGTCACCCCACATTTAAACCAGACCATTTAGCATAACCTTTTAACTCTCAATTGGCGTCGTGCAATATTTGTAAACAACTGACATCATAGTGTCATTTTTCTCACAGCTAGTATCAGGGGAGGGTGGCAATTAACTCTAAATTCTTGCAGATGCAGATAGACAGCAGCGCAATTTAACTTTCAGACATGCTTTGATTTCATTGATGAAGCAGGCAAGAATTTATTAAGATTTTTATTTTGCAAAAATGTCTAGTAACTTTCATGTCAAAGTTTAATAAGTTGCAAAATGGAATTGAATTGAAAATATTTTGAAGTAAAAGAATAATAATGAAATTTAAAGCTTTCTCTACAAAACGGATGTATAATAATAGTCCTAGTGCTAAGCTTAATCCTAAAATTTCCTACTGGGTATAGGGTACACCTTGGGACAGGTGGAGGTGGGGCACCTTGGGACACAAGATATGCCTAGCTGACTTTTATTCGAAATATTTTAGCAAAAAGATACTGTGTTTAAAACATTTTTTATTTAATCTACATAACATGTATTTATTAACAATTATTTCTTCTTTTAAGAAGTCACTAGGCTTATCAATGGCAAAGATTAGAAATTTAGAATTAAAAACAAATATGCAGCAATTTATGCTGACGCTATTCGGAAAGCTCCTGCAAAATTTTTATCAGCTGAAACGTCTCTCCAGTTTTTAATAAATTTCTTTTCCTGAACAAACAATTCCATGTATATTTTAAATCAATTATTGAACTTTTCATATTTATTTTTAACTGTCCCAAGGTGTCCCACCAGGTGTTACACCTGAGGACAAAGCACAAGTTTAATAAATACATTTTTTAATTTACTATAATGGACATAAGATCAAAATCTATTTAATAATGTAGGCAAAGATTAAAAGAATGAATACCAGGTAAAATTTTAAGAACTGATGAATATAAAACAAGTAACAAAAATCATGCGTCAAGCAAAGATTATGAAACACTTTCCAACACATTCAGAATAATGTAACAAATCTGCACTGTATAAAAAAATTTAAATATTACGTCTAATTCAACCCTATGGAAACGCATAATACATTTCAAAACCCAATATCTGCTGTTCCTATCCACAATCGGAAAATGATGCGAATTTTTTCAGCAGACCCGTATAGGATTTATAGATTTGAATCTATTAGCTACATGCTAGCCAAAATTTAGTTCACTTAAGAGATACATTGAAAATTCAGTTCATTGATTGAAAAATTGAGTTGAAAATTTACGTTCACCAATTTCCTCTAATAAGGAGAACGATACGTGAACACTTTTGTGCAGCCCTGAATTTGAGGTATGGAAATTATATGTAAAGAGTAAGATGCAAAAAATTAATTAAATTTAAAAGCACCTACCGAATTTTAAACCGTGCACTCCAGCCATTATGACTCAAAGACATTACTGTACTTTAACCGATTTCTTTTGTGTGTCCCTGTAAATCAATAAAAAATGCTATGAATGTCCTGTTCTAACGCGATCATAGTGAAATTCAGTGATTTATATCCGTTTCAATACATTTGAAATAGCATAATGTCATTAAAATACTCGGCAAACGATTTTCCTCCATATACCATAATGTAATGGAATACTTTTGAGTGCCCCTGTCAATGAACGATTAATCCTATATACTTCCTATACAATACCAAACATGCTTTTGTGACTCCAAATAATCTTTATCAATTTCATGAAATTCCGAGTATATTTACGGGAGTTAGAGCGTGGACAGACGGACAGACAAACCGAATGCATAAACATTTTTCAACTTTGTTGGAAAGTGTTAAAAATGAAAAAAAAAAAGAAAATTAATGTCTTAAGGTGAGCCACTCTCCCCTATAACAAAATATATAAAAGGAATTTTAATAAAGCACATTTTCGTAGTATAGTAAAACCTCCCTAAAGTGACCACGCTCTGTTCCAATACAAATTGGTCGCTCCGAGAGGTGGTCTCTTAATGGAGGTCATCTTTAAATCTAGATTTGAATTATTGAAAAAAGGTGACAATGTCACAAAAATTTATTTATTACATTATGAAAAAATATGAAAGTTTAAGTATCAAAACAAAAGTTAATTACATAAGTTAATTACTGCAGAGTTTAAAAAAGGAATATATTGATGTTTGCTTTCATTTTACGGTTTTATATTTTATAACTTTTATTTCCAAGTCCTTTCGAAGTTCAGTAAACAAATGCAATTTTTTTTTCTTTGGACGGGAACAAATAATGACGATTTCATTAATTTATCTATTTCTTTGAGAGTTTCCTGACAGAAAAAGTCAGGTAAGTTTATTGACCGTCATCGTTAATTTGTCATCAGAGTAAAATTCATTGCCTAAAAAGGCACAAAGGGGTTTAAACTCTTAAAATTATCAGTATAAATAAAAATTCTAAACTTAATTTAGATCCAGAATTATTTTTCTAATTACACCTTCAAGCGACCAGAAAAAACGGAATTTGTTTGATTTTATTCAAAGAAATGGGTCGCTCATGGAGGGAGTTCCACTGGGATGGTCTCTTAATAGAGGTAAAATTAGTATTGAGCCTATGGGAATAAATTTCGTTCCATGAAAAAATGGTCATTCAGGGAGGGGGTCGCTTAATGAGGTGGTCGTATAGGGCGGTTTCACTGTATTTTTATATGACTGTATTGATCATTAAGAAATTTTCTTTTGTAAAGTTTTATGCTAAACTTTATTTAGCATTACTGCAGCTACTGTGGTACTAGCATGCTGCAGCATAAATTTAGTTTTATGCTGCAGCATATCCTAGTAAAAAATATGTATCTAAATTTAAAAATCAAAGACTCACGACATCATTCCGGACTTCCAATAAGCCCTTGGATGCATAAGGGAAAAATTGATAAGAATGAAATGGAAATTACAATATAATTTTTACCCAAAAATAATAGTTAAACATCAATTTTGAAAGGTAAAATCAGACATAATACTTGAAAATGATTGCACGGCAAAAATAATCACTGAAAACTTCTTACCTGTCAGTTCAAATCCGTTACAGCTAAATTTGTCAGTAGCACGTTCCTTGAAATGTTCGTAATTTAAAAGTACCCATTTAAAAGGAGTGCACATTTAATAGATATAACTTGCCTTTCCATAAAATAAAAACAATAATTCCACGATTCGTCACCCCAATTGTTAAACCATTCTTACTAAGTCAATGATTATTCGAGTAGAACTTTGTCCATAAACGGAAAAAACACGCTTGTTAAATATTATGATCGTGTTTTTCAAAATATTGTGGCACAAATCAGTTTTAAGTTGTAAGAATTTGCCATTCGTCACACTACAACAACTGTCCAAATCAAGGTGAGATTAATATAAACTTAATTGTTGTCTAACTGAGAAAGCACGTCGTCCATTAGATCAAAATGCATTCTTGTTCGCTTAAAAATTAATGGTTTCATTTAAATAGTTCACCTAAAGGACAGAAAATATAAGAAAAAGAGAATACAATTCCATTTCAATTATTAAACAATATCTTTCCGAGCTCAAACTTAACTTTAAAATCTTTTACCTTTAAGATTCTGATTCTGAATGCTATCGATATGGCTTCGATGTCGAAACAATGGTACTAGGTGTAGGTATAGTGACTAGAATACATAGCGTAGAAATCGGCTATCCCTGTATTACTTAAAAAAGTGCTAAAATATTGTATACCTTAAATGTGCAACGATGCTGCTGCAATATACAGATCGCAGCGACATCTGCAGTATATTTTCTAAAACTTCAAGATATAACTAGTCTATACAATGTAATACAAAAATTCCGCAGATGTCGCTGCGATCGACACTTCGTATTTCAGCAGTATCGTCGCACATTTAAGGGATACAAATTTTTAGTATTGTTTGAATAGCATATTTCCACACTATGTATTCTAGACGCTGTACTTTAAACAGCGAAAAGTTCGCACAAATACAGGCTTCTGATCAGTGTTGAATCCAGACCTTTACCTCCGGGGGGGAAATTTTGATCCCTGGGGGGGACACTAGTATTCCAACATGAAATTTTCTCTGATTTCATTAATATACCAAAACCTGCTAAAGCGGAATCTCCGAGGATCAGAAAAAGTTTCTGTCTTAACAAGTATCCCCCCAGTCGGGATTTTGAAAATCTTCTGTTTCCATAGATTATGCTATATATAAGTTTCTATTTTTTAATTTCAAATTGAAAATTTAAAAAACTTTTAAAAATTCTATTTAAGATACTCTTGTACTTTGTTGTGCCCAAACCATTATTGAAAAGATAAAAAATAAGTGTGGCATTCTTAGGTTACTGTCACTCCCCCCGTAGCAGAAATTTCTCCAAGTGTCTGCGACAGATAATTCAGGGGCAAAAAATAATCTGCAGGTAAAATATTTTTATAAATGGAGCGTTAATTAATCAAACAATCACTTACCTGTAGCGTTTTTAGGCATTTTATAAATTTTTATTAATAATAGTCTTAACTTTTTGTATTAAGTAATAAAGAGTTAAACATAATACGAAGCAAAATAAAAGTTTGATGAAAAAGAATCTGCAAAAGAGAAAAGAAAATCTGCGACGCCCGTCTCCCGTCTCGAACTTTCTGCTACCGGGGTCACTCCTAAATATAACTTATATAAGTTATAGTCATTTGTTTTTTATTTAATCTCATTATATCCTACAGTTTAACTTGCCATACAGGATTTGAATATCCCATTTCATAAAAGTTTTGAATCAACATTGCTACAATTTACCTCTGAAATATTTCTATTAATATACAGTTATTCATGAAACAGCACCGAAAAATAGCAATAAATCACAATTAAATAATGAACTTCGTTACAAGAATAACAAACAGAGTTTACAAATAATACAATAACAAATTTTTATTATTTGATATTTACTTATTATTTAATAATAATGCTTTCAGACACAGGCGCGGACAGTATTAAATGGAATAGGGAGATTTTTCTCCCTTTTTTCGTGGGGGGAGAATATAGTTGGGCAACGCCCTACTGTGTTAAAACCTTTTACTGTAGATGAAATTTATATTTTTTTTCTCTTAATTTTTTAATTATTTTGTAACGTCCGCAATATTTTCAAACTTATGAAAGATAAAAGTTATGTAACATTTCAAAATTTAAAATTGAAACCCCATTTGTATACTTCTATCTGCGTCTATGTTTAAGTATAACTTCTTAATGTTAATGAAAACAAATCTTCCGTAACATTCATGTTCACTAAAGAAATAGAGATTTCACTCTTTTTTTAAATACTTTAATTTTATAAAATATTAATAGCAATTTAAATAAATAATACCATATAATGTGTATGTACTAAATAGTAATTATAATATTCTATATGTAAAACCATCAAATCTACCTTGTGTATAAAACTAATCCTTACTTCTTATAAAGCACTGTTTTAGATAAATCGCATAAGTTCAGTATTAAATTTGTAATTGCTCACCTTTAAACTAAGCGAATGCGTCTCGGTTTCGAAGATGCATAATGTGTGATCACTGCATCGATGAATTCATCTGTTGGCTCCTCATCACCTTCGATAGATACTTTAATACACGATTGTAAAGTATCCTGCCCATGCGATTTCTGAGTTTTGTCATAATTCTATTCATTGTGCTAAATGACCTTTCTACACTCGCTGTTGAAATTGGTACACACAATACACACTCGGCAAGTTTTTTCAAAACTTCGTATCCAATATCAGCTTTTAAAATGAAAGGAGCGACATCTGTACTGGTATCATCTAAATTACTGTGTGCAACGTACTTAAAAGAACGGAGATCTGCCACTGCTGCATCCTCTTCCTGAATTCCAAAAAGATGGCACAGCTCCTTACACTGCTTTTCATTTATTTTTACAAATTCTCCAAAGCTTCGAAAAAATGCACATAGTTCTATTAAGCGCAGTGCTTTATCATTAAATCTTTCTTTAACTTGATGAATCATTTTTTCTATAAAAGTTTTTGCACTTTTTAAGCAATTTTTTTTCGTGTCATTAAAATCTATGCTCTTAATTTCTGATGCATCACTCTCGAGACCTTTAATTTTAATGTGCAATTCGTTATTATCATTGTCAGTATCACAAAAGTTGGCAATTTCTAGCAAGTGATCAACTGTCCCAGAAACAAGTTGAGGAAGAAATGAAATGCTAAGAGTTTTCTTTTGAAGAATTTTGCTTAAATTCGATACAGCATTAAGTGTTTCATCCATAACGACTAAACTGATTATAAAACTAATATTAATCATTTCCAAGAGAATACCACCAGCTAAACTTGCTAAATCAGCACCATCCTTGTGTATGTGTTCGCATGCAATCATAATCGATTTAAAGGATAAAAATACAGCATGAACAGTACGGTAATTGCTAAGCCAGCGTATATCCGTTGCCTCAGGTATGATTTGAACGGGTTCTTCTAAAGCTTTCTGTATTTCGTGCAAAATTTTTCCTCTCTTAGGAGAACTATGAAAAAGTTTATAAATATTTTTAACTGTGTGAAAAAATCGTTTAATCATTATAGTCTTGTTTCTTGAATTAGTGACAGCTAATGATAGAATATGGGATCTGCAATGAATGTAAGGCACTTCGCATTGTTTAGCTTCTGAAATACGAGCACAAACACCAGTTATACTACCATTAAAGTTCGCTGCACCATCAAAAGAACATGAAACCAATTTATCATATGACATATTTCTTTTTTTTAAAACATCATCTATAGCTAAAAATATTGATTCAGCATCAGTTCTTTCTAAGTATATTATGCACAAAAATCTTTCTCTTACTTCGCAAACTGGATCATGGACGACGTGCCGCACCATTAGCGATAATTCACTTTGATTGTTTATGTTCGTCGACTCATCTCCCATTATAGAATAATACTTACCATTAAGTATTTTGTCATCTGCTTTGTCTAAGATTGTGCCTATTGAGCTTAATATTTCAGAAGCAGTTGATTTACTTATGTAAGTCGATCTTTCACTTTGAGACTTAACCCAGTCGCGAAGAGTTTAATTTTCTCTCATTAAAATTCTTTGAACTAAGGGTTCATATTTTGTAGTATGGGGTATCTCCTCTTTAGCTAAAAAATACACACTCCTAATTAATGAAGATAAAGCTTGTCTATTTTTATCCCTTTCGTCTTCGCTGTATTGGATTATTTGTGTGTGTATAGGAGCATCTAAATTCTGTAATCTTTCATTTTCCATAAAAACAGATTTGCAATGTTTGTCTGATTTTGAGTGTTTTTCAAGTTTTCCTGTACTGCCAGTTGCTTTCCTAAAATTTGTGAAGGGCACTGATATGAATACTCCACTTGTTTTTTGGAATACCTCTACATCACTTTTAAAATGCTTTTTACACAGCTTGCAAAATGCACCACCGCGAGTTCGATCAAAATACAGCCATTCTTATTTATCTTCCCACTGTTTTTGATATTTGAACTTGCGTCCAACATTTTTATCTTCCGGTTGAGGTTGTCCACTAACAGTACTACACGAAGGTATCGAGGGTGGAACTATCGAATTGCAGGTTTCACTTTCATTCAAAGTTAGTTGAGAATTATTATTTTGATTTTCAACAGATGACTGTACTAAAGGTTCTTCACTACGTCTTCTTTTTTTAATTTGGATATAAGAAAATAATTTCGACTGTTTTGACATAATTCAATATCAAAAATAATTCCTATCTAATATTCAATTTAAGCTGTAATTTTTATCTGTAACAATCAAGACAGAAAAGCGCAATAGATTAACCAGACACAGTGTCGTCTAGAACTAGCGTCACCTAATTGCTTATTGGTAGTCTTTGAAAATGAAATTTCCCTAGCATTCTACAATAAAATAAGAAAAATAAAATATTTTATGTTAGCGAACAAGTAAATACCGGATGTAATTTATAAAGTTTGCATAGAAATATTTAGACATTTTCAGTAACTAAATCTTTTTAAAACTATTAAGTATGAAAACATTTCTGTGCCTTTAATTCAGTTGTCCATACCCGCTCAAAATCTATTATAATAATGTTTTTGACAGCATAATCAATTTATCATTCGATAAATGAATTTGGTTTTTCCAAGAGAAAATTACAATTAGATAAAGCAGTTATTTGTGTAATACGGGATAAACAAATGGATTATTACTGAAAGGATTAACTTTCAAGATATTTTATGAGTGAACGGAATAATAACAATATATCATATTTTAATTAAGAAACGCACAAATTTAGAATTTCACAATAGGAAGTAATAATATTTATTTTATGGGCTAGTACTTTGTAACAGAAAAACTTTTATTTATGATACATGAAATTAATATTATAACCTCAAAAATATAATGAATAAATATTTCACTGGATAGGAAAAGCTTATTTAGATAAATTATTAGCATGATATGATACATTCAATGAATTATTATGTTTATTGTTAAGATTGAATAATGGATATTAAGCGAAAAAATACATTTTATGGTATAATTTAAATACATTTTAGAGAAATTGAGAGTCTAATTAAAAATATCTAAATAATTTAATAATTGATGCAATTAGAGTAAGTAAGCCAAAAATATGTGATTTGACATCACACCTGTCAATAATGGAATCTTCTCCTAACCAGAAAACTTTTACGGTCCCAATGAAAGCAATTGTAGTATATTAAACCGCAAATATAAAATTGAAAGGGGTGGAAGAAAAATTCCGTTACAGACAAATTTCCGTCTTAGAAAGTATCACGCAGTGCACTATTTTTGCTGGAACCGTATTTTTTTTTGTTTAAGAGAGGATTCCGCATTTCGCTATAGACAGGTTCTGTTTCCCAGACTTTACCGCATTTAATTTTTTCGAAAATGTTAATGAAATAAATTTATACCAGTTATTTTATAATTTTACAAAAAAAAAAAAAAAATTGGAATTGGTATTTAACAACAATTTCTTACAGTTTAATCTCGTATATGGCACCAAAATTAAAATTTAAGTTTTACTACCGGTATGCTTTAAATAAATATTATGCAAGTATTAGCGGTATGCTAATTAATAATTATGTAAATTTGTTTCTTCTTCTTCTTCTTTAAAATCTTATAACTGCTATTGTACACAAAAATATGACAAGCACCTATTGTGCAAAAAGTTAGCTGAAAGGTTAAATATTAATAAACAGAATAAACATTAATTTCGTAATTTTTTTTTAATTTGTGCCGATTTTTCGAATAGCTTGTAAGACTTACTTATACAAAGCTGTTATATGTCGTAAAAACTGAACCTACCTGTAACGGAATAATACCTTAGAAGGAACATTTCCTTGTAATTGACGACAAAAATGCTATGCAAGTATATCTGTTAAGACAGATTTTTTTAACGGTATCTTACGATTCCATCTTAACAGGTTTTTCGGGAGGATTCGAAGGAAAGTATCACTACTAGGAAAAATAAGGAGAAAGTCAAAAATTTCCTCCGGGGGGGACATTTTTGAATCCCGGTTGGGACATTCCCCCCCGGGCCACCCCCTGAAATCAACACTGCTTCTGATTGCTCAATCTCGTCTTGCTAGTAGAAAAAAATCCACCTGGATCCGACCAAAAAAATTCTAGAGATTACACTTCAATAACCATATTTCAAACAGGATTCAAAGGGCCCGAATCCATGGAGCTATGAAGGATAGAAGCAGACACGAGGCTAACGAAACAGAAAGGCTCACTAACAGCATAGCGCCTAGTATATATAGTGTGGAAATCGGCTATCCCTGTAATACTTAAAAAAGCGCTAAATTATTGTATCTCTTAAATGTGAAATGATACTGCTGCAATATGCAGATCGCAGCGACGTCTGCAGGATATTTTCTAAAACTCCTAAACGAATTTGTCTAGACCAGTGGTTCCCAACCTTTTTTTGGCCGCGCCCCACCAAAGCATCACTAAAATCATGATGTCCCCCCCTCCCTTCTATACCATATAAATCTCATAAAAAGTAATCCTCAATTTTCCCCGGAAGGATCCGAACTCCGAACTTATCAAAAGCATTTTTTTTTAATTACAAGTATCTTTTTAACATAACTCTATGAATCCAATGAGGCCATTGATCTTCGCATTTATATCTACAAAAGTTTTTTTTTCTTTTTTTTCAACTTACCTCAAATTTTAAATTGATTTTTATCTTCGTAAAATTCCTCTAAATCCCTGTCCCATTTTATATGATATCTGATTGTAAGGATACATTTTATAATGGATTTTAGTACCTCATTAAGAACAAGTGATAGTTGTTTATCACCAAGACTGCATGGATAACATAATTCACAAGTAACAATTCCGGATTCATGCTTTTATCCATTTTAAGAAAACATTTTTTCTTTCGCAACATACTATTTTGATAGCGGGGTTTCTTTTTCCCATTATTATTATTATTTAGCTACCATGTTTTCTCAGATTTAAAATTTTAAAATGTTTATGTCATGAAGTATGTTTATATGTTGTGTATGTGGTCTGTAGAAGAGCCATAAAAAGTTTACTTTCTACCCATTTCCTTCCGTGATGTGCAAGGGATTTATTAATTTCAGAAAAGTAGTAGCTCATATAGATAATTCAACATTTTTCAGATTAAACATATCGAAATAGTTAATTTTAGATATACCGTACATAATTTCGCATGTAAAAGTTCCTACGTGGGCATATGGCACTATGAATGGATGTACAAGTTTTTTTAAAATAATTAGTTTAAAAAAACGTGTGTTTTACTAAAATAATATTAAAACCAGAAAAATTAGAATGGTTTTTTAATATATAAAAGGTGTCAACATAATCTTATAAAAAATTCAATTAATTATTCTGGTGTCAGTGTATTTTAAACTTGTAAATGGGAATGTTTCGAAAATTAATTCTTATTCAGTTTTTTTTTAGATTTTTTCATCTAATTATTTGTATTTCTAGACTACTACCCTACTTTTATTAGAAACAAATGGCAGAACATTTCTTAAGAAATCTGAAATTGCCCCCCTGAAAAGTCATATTGCGTGGGCGTACGCCCCACGTTGGGAACCACTAGTCTAGACACTGTAATAATACGATGTTTACTTTGAAATTTGAAAATGTATCACAGATGTCGCTGCGATCAGTTCCCTGGATTTCAGCATCCTTACACATTTAAGGGATATAACTTTTTAGCACTGTTTGGATAGCAGATTTCCATTTTATGTATTCGAGACGCATTAGTTCACTGTTAAAAATATCGTGAAAAATTACTTCTGCTTTTAAAGGCTATCAATTTTTTCACCATTGAGAACGCAGCACAAACACCTACGGAGCTTTCTTATTAGTCAGAAAATAGATAGCCTTTAAAAACAGAGGTAATTTTTCACGATATTTTTAACAGTGTTATAGCGACTAGAATGCATAGTGTGGAAATCGGCTATCTCTGTAATACTTAAAAAAGCACTAAAATATTGTATCCCTTAAATATGCAACGATGCTGCTGCAATATGCAGATCGCAGCGATATCTGCAGGATATTTTCTACAACTGCAAGGTATTGCTAGTCTATACAATGTAATACTAGTAATACGAAAATCCCGCAGATGTCGCTGCGATCGACACTTGACATTTTAGCAGTATCGTCGCACATTTAAGGGATAAACTTTTTTAGCACTGTTTGGATAGCATATTTCCACACTAGGTATTCTAGACGCTGTAACAGTGTACCGCGGTTATAGCGTCTAGAATATATAGTGTGGAAATCGGCTATCCCAGTAATAATTTAAAAAGTGCTAAAATATTGTACCCCTTAAATGTCAAACGATGCTGATATCCAAAGAGCAGATCGCAGCGACATCTGCAAGATATTTTCCAAAACTCCAAGACAAGTTTGTTTAGCGGCTGTTAATAATACGATGTTTACATTGAAATTTTAAAATGTACGGCAGATTTCGCTGCAATCGACTCTTTGGATTTCAGCATCATTGCACATTTAAGAGATACAAATTTTTAGCGCTGTTTGGATAGCAGATTTCTACCCTATTTATTCTAGGCGCTGTACCACGGAGCATTACGCGTATCTTTTTTACAGACCGCTGGAGTCACGTGATACTCGAATGCACCAATGCAGGTGTCCGAAAAGAGCATGACGTCACTCTAGAGGTCTGTAAAAAAAGATATGAGGAATGCACCGCAGTAGCCTGTCTTTTTCGTTAGAGTAGACATAAATGAGGTCACTTGAAGCTGTTCCAACCTCCGCCCTTCCTGCACACGCCATATTTAGCCGTATCTTCTACTTGAGATCGCTGATTGGACTGCAGTGTCTCAAAGTCAAAAATGTCGGACGCAAGAGAGGGGGAAAGAAGTTAATTTTCGGATTCAATGCCTTACAAAGATGAAATGTCAACTCCTCTTTTTCATAGCTCCATGTCTGAATATGAGCACCCTCCGTATGGTTTCGATAGAATTTGTGTTGGAGACGGCAAAAGAAATTATTCAAGCCATGTACATAACGACTTCTTCGATATTGAAATGTATAACGATAATGTTCAGAATCAGATCTTATGCGTATATGGAAATTTGCTACCCCAGCAATACTTTTAAAAAAAGTGCTAAAATATTGAATCCCTTAAAAGTCCAACGACGCTGAAATCCCGAGAGTCGATCGCAGCGAAATTTGTAGGATATTTTCTAAAATTGTAAGACGATTGATAGTCTGGAAGCTGTAATTAATGCGTCCAGAATATAGTGTGGAAATCGGCTATCCCAGTAATACTTAAAAATATAGTGACTAGAATATATAGTGTGGAAATTGGCTATCCCTGTATTACTTAAAAAAGTGCTAAAATATTGTATCCCTTAAATGTGAAACGATGCTGCTGAAATATACAGATCGCAGCGACATCTGCAGGATATTTTCTACAACTGCAATATATTGCTAGTACAGCGCCTAGAATACCTAGTGTGGAAATATGCTATCCAAACAGTGCTAAAAATTTGTATCCCTTAAATGTGCGACGATACTGCTAAAATCCCAAGTTTCGATCGCAACGACATCTGCGGGATTTTCGTATTGCTAGTATTACATTGTATAGACTAGCAATTTCTTGCAGACAATCCTGCAGATGTCGCTGCGATCTGCATATTGCAGCAGTATCATTGTACATTGAAGGGATACAATATTTTAGCGCTTTTTTTAAGTATTACAGGGATAGCCGATTTACACACTATATATTCTAGGCGCTATATTGCTAGTCTATACAATGTAATACGAAAATCTCGCAGATATCGCTGCGATCGACACTTGGGATTTTAGCAGTATCGTCGAACATTTAAGAGATACAAATTTTTAGCGTTGTTTGGATAGCATATTTCCAGACTGGGTATTCTAGACGATGTGCTAAAATATTGGATCCCTTAAATGACCAACAATGCTCAAATCGAAAGAGTCGATCGCAGCGACATGTGCAGGATATTTTCTAAACTCCAAGTCGATTTGGTCTAGACGCAGGTCTATACTAGATACCGGGCTTGCTCATTCCTTATCATGACGTCACAAAAGGTGAGTGGCCGGTATCAGCGATTGGTACAAAGGGACGCGCTCACTGTTTTCTACCAATCCCCGTATGTCGATGATAGCGATCAGCCACCTTTTGTGACGTCTTGATAAGAAATGAGCAAACCCGTTATCTAGTACAAAGACATTTAAGATACGTAGACCGGCAATGGAGGACATTCCAAATCTGGGTTCGAGGATGAAAAAAGTCACGTGATACCGTTAATTTACCCAAAGACCTTATAACTGATAGGAAGGGAAGATACTACTGCTTTGCCTCATGAACTGTTTCATTGGCTAGCGGGGATTTATATTACACGTCTACGGAGCCTTCCCTTCTTTACGCTAAAAGTTTTTACCTTGACCACGTGATCAAAACGTAAATGGAATATCCTCCATTCCTATTCAAAAGCATGCGAAACCATGGCAGCCATCTGAAGTAAATTGAAACACCCGAACCGAGGTTTGTGCGTCAGCTGTGGCTATTTACCATTAAGTGCTATGGCTAGAATGAGCTTAAAAATTAATTTTTATCAATATATATGAAGTTTATGGCATATTCCTTTACATGAAGCTATTTTTTATATCTAAATATGCGTTATAAATATTGAATTTTCAGGAATAAAGTTAAAAAAGGCGATTTATTAATACTTTTATGGGTGGTATGTTTAAAAAAGAGTATCTAGTTTTAACATGCCTTATAAACCTAAAAAAGGCGAAATTTATATGGAACCAGATTGTTAAAGATTATAATATCACCTTTTTTAATTTTGACTTACAAAAGTAACTGGAAAGGAAGTTTAGATTAAAGGTAGCAACTGTAACATAATATAGTAATTTACAAAATTTTAAATTACTTGTAAAGAAATTTACGTTTTTTAAACTAATTTTTATGCCAAAAGGTAATTAAAAAGTGCATATTAACGAAAGTAACATTATATTTTTATCCTTGGAGTATGTTTTTTGAAATACTTACTTGCTATACGAAAAAACAAACGAATTGATGAATAATTAGGTATTTTTTTTTTTTTTTAAGGCCTAAATGAAATAGGCTAGACTAATACTTAATGAACCGCAATGAAAACATACGCTAATAAAAGCATTTTCTTAGGTAAATTAAAATATAAAACATATAAACTGCCGTACAACAGCTGTGATTAAAAATCCTCAGTTAAACTGACAGTTTGCCGGTCTATGTATCTTAAGGCTGTTCTTAACTGCTCTGCTCAACAAGCACAAAACGTTTTGACACATTTACAAATTCATTTTTTAACGGAAAGTTGTAAAATTGGAAAGCCTGGCCATGGAAGCGATTTGGAATCGAACTGTTTTTTCCATTTTTTAATCAGTCAATTACCTATTGAGTTATAACCGTTTTGGATCAAGTGATAAACACGTTTTTTCACCCTTTGCCGAATGGTTTCTTCTTTCGCACGGAAATTCGGTTCAAAACGCTCACTTAGACCTTATTTTCTGAAAAACTATTCCGTTTGTAAAAAAAATGAAAAAAAAAAAAACAGCGCGATTACATAGTTTCTGAACAACAACATCTGCTAGTTTCATGCATTTCCAAACAGAAATAAATTAAAACTTATGTCAGAAAGTTGCCCTTTTGGATTTAAGAACAGCCTTAAAAGTCTGATCTAGTATTGCCTTGCTCAAGCCCCATATTTGGTATATAGTACAATGTTGAATGATTCTGAACGTTAAATGGCGATCGCAGTGACATCTGGTAGTTTAAACGTAAACATTGTTTAAGGATTCAATTGAAAAAGCTTTCGATGGTAAAAGCTTTCGGTGGCTAGCAGATGTCGATGCTATCGACATTTGTCGTGCAGCATTTTCAATATCTATGGGATTCGATTTTTCGGCACTTTTTAAGGAGTCCCTTGTGAGTGCCCCAAAATCGATTTTTTTAATAAATAGCTTATAAATAAATATGATTATTTAGGAACATGTTAAACAAACCTCATTAAAAATTCGCATTTGAAAAGAAGTTTATGTCGAAAACACTTCGAGTTTCTTCTATATGATCAAGGAGTAATTTAATCTTTAAAGTCAATTTTCTTTAAGGGGGGTCTCATGACTCTTAAAATTATGAAAATAAAAGACCATTTTCAACATTTAATATCTTAAAATGTATATGATTTTAAAACAAAACTTTTTAGGAGATGAAAGATATAAGTATATTCTTTCATTTCATGTATTTAAAAAATTTCCAGATGCATAATTAGCATTTATAGGGGGCTCCAAACTATCAGACATTTGACGAGCAGAAATATAGTATAACATATTACGCGCAAAATTACAAAACAAATTTTGCAACTAGAATGAAAATTTTTGTGCTTATTTATTCTTCAGATTATAATAATTATTCTGAACCTAAATAAGTTTGTAATTAGAGCATTTTTATATTTTTAATACAAAATTGTATTTAGCTAATTCAAAATTCTGAAAATTTCAAAAGTATAAGCACCTAAAAAAACTTTTTTTTTAAATAATAAAAAGTAAATTTTACGTTAAGTTTATACAGACTAACATGAAACATATGTTTTGAAAATTTCAAAATATTTAGAAGTTTTTGAAATATCGTGCGCGTTATGCCCAAAAACGTCATTTGGAGGAAAATGATTTCAAAGTTTAAAAAACGCCGTTTCAGCAATTGAGTGGATATAATTCTAAAAGCCATAAGTTCTGTTCTAATAGGAATTTCAAGGAAACAATTATATCAAAATGTTCAAAAAGGATAATAGATTAGCATCTAAGAAAATTAAAACTTCGAAATTTTTGAAGCTTTAAGAGTCCTGCGACCACTTAAGCGGCGATTTTGATCATTGCGCGCATGATATCTGAAAAATGGTTGCCTAGAATTTCATGAAATTTTCCCTGAACGTATACAGGCACAAAATGACCTATTACGTTTCTCAAGTAAGAAGTTTAGAATTCACGACTACTTTCGTATTAAAAAAAAACTTTGATATTTCTAGTTTCTTGTTTAAAAAAAAAAACTTCTCGGGATCTACAAGTTTGTTTCGCTGTAGGTAATTTAGAAAATACATTGTATCTGTATTCTTAAAAAATCTTGGTTTATTTTGGTCATTCAAATGCGAAAAATAATGCGTGCGATGCATGCAAGAAGAATTCTTTCTTAAAAATTGTATTATCTATAAAAATAAATTTAAAAACTTTATATATGTGCACATTTTTTGAGAACTTTAATTGATAAAACAAATCTTTCTTAATATGCGCCTCAAATTTAATAATTAAAAATCAATTAGATATAGAGTAACTGAAACTTTTATAGAGGTCACTTTTTCATATATTCTGTTAGTTCTGACCCCTAACGCTCGTATTCACCATCTACCTCAATCTAGAAAACCTCAGTCGAACGTTCAAATGGTATTCATAATTAATCAGTTTAGACTTCGTCTTTGTAATGTCCAACCAGGTTTGTCGTGAATTTTATCTGAGCGTTCGACCGAGGTTTCCTAGGTTAAGGTAGATGAGGAATACGAGCATTAAAGCATTTAAATTTAAGATTCTGATTCTGAATGCTATCGATATGGCTTCGATGTCGAAACAATGGTACTAGGTGTAGGTATAGTGACTAGAATACATAGCGTAGAAATCGGCTATCCCTGTATTACTTAAAAAAGTGCTAAAATATTGTATCCCTTAAATATGCAACGATGCTGCTGCAATATGCAGATCGCAGCGATATCTGCAGGATATTTTCTACAACTGCAAGGTATTGCTAGTCTATACAATGTAATACTAGTAATACGAAAATCCCGCAGATGTCGCGGTGATCGACACTTGAAATTTTAGCAGTATCACATTTAAGGGATACAAACTTTTAGCACAGTTTGGATAGCATATTTCCACACTAGGTATTCTAGGTAAATGGTGAATACGAGCATTAAAGCGTTACTCGACAAACGAGTTGATACACTATATCTTCAAGACGAATGAAATACACTGTTAAAAATATCGTGAAAAATTACCTCAGTTTTTAAAGGCTATCTATTTTCTGACCAATGAGAACGCTACATAAACACCTACGAAGCGTTCTCATTGGTCAGAAAATAGTTAGCCTTTAAAAACAGATGTAATTTTTCACGATAGTGTTAACAGTGATGTTGCCACTGTTATACAGAGACATCCTGTTTAGTATACCTCTATATGAGAGTGGCGAGATACGGGATATAAGAATTGATGGGTTGAGACGACTTTGGGAAAATTCGGATCGTCAAACGTCTTGGTGAGCTTGCCCTTATCGGCGGCAAGCTAAAGCTTGTTAAACGCACTCGTTTAATCTTACTAGCCAGGTGAATATCGTCAAGTTCTGGAATATATGTTTGCCATTGCTTGGGCAAAAACGCCAATATGAGCACGCTGTGTTTATATCGTTACTGTCATATAGAGGTGCCCTAGTCTCACTCTTCTAATCGATCGTGTGCAGGTGAGTTTCAACAGATTCTGGAATGTAGTTTGCACAAAATGAGCATAGTATGAGCATGCTCGATTTGCGTAATTCGCCAATCTTATATTGAGAAACTCCATGAAAACCCGTTTTGTGATAGTTTCGTTATATGTCATGTAAAAGTGACATACGATATCGCGAGTTCGACAAAAAATAAGACTTTCTGCAGCATCTGCATTTCTATATTTGAACGCACCTGTGTCACGAAAAAAACATTAGAGACTCAAAGGGTCTTAAGGTAGACAAACACGTGACGAAGGTTCAGTAGCATCCTTTTTTTTTTGCCTTGCGATAGCGATGGCATAACGAGATGTGAATCTCTGAGTGCGGCTTCGATGCCAGAAATTGGTGTTGGTATCAGCAACAATAATTGGACAAAATTTTGATGCCACAGAAACTAACGACCTTCTACGGTTTCGAAATGTAACGACAGGGATAAGAATCGGACTCCATATTGTCTGTACGATGCAGTATCGATGTCGAAAAGTAATATTGGTTAGCGTGCTTCAATATGAGAGTAGAGACAAACGAGGTCTAACATTTGATTGGCTGGACCGATTCTGGATTAAGTAAATCGTCAAACATTTCCTCTAGCGTGCCTTTATAGCCAAGTTTTTGCTTGTTAATTCGTCTCACTCTCTATAATCGAACTCGTTCAGACGAGTATAGCCAACGCTATCTAGAGACAATGCTGACGAGCTCGATTTCGATGTCATGGCAGATCGGCCATCAGCGGATCATTCATTGTACCCAAAGTTACAAGAAACGTGGTCGCCGAAACCGCTGATGGCCGATCTGCCGTGACGTTGAAATCAAGCGTGCGTCGGCATTGTGAGGTGGTGCTGGTATAGCCAAATGGAGGATATTCCATCTACGTTATGGTCACGTGGTCAAGGTAAAAACTTCTAGCGTAAAGAAGGGAAGGCTCTGTAGATGTAATGTAAATCCCCGCCAGCGAGTGAAACAGTTCATGAGGCAAGCAGTAGTAGCCTCCCTTCTTATCAGTTAGAAATTCTTTGGGTAAATTACCGGTACCATGTGACTTTTTTCAGCAGCCTCGAACCCAGATTTGGAATATAGTCCATTCTAGAGTAAAAAATAACTAGGTTTGCCATAGTTTGGACAAATGCGTCTGTATAAAATCGCATCTGAAAATCGCATATTGCCACTCTCATATAGAGGTACGTCAGTACTGCTGTTGCAGATAAGAATAAAGAAATATGCTGTTTTTATAGTAACTAAGCGCCTTCCTTTGATAACGTAATGTAGAGTAACTCTATATGAGAGTTACTGGACATAAAATTTAATTAATTGAGATCTTTTTGGGCAAAAATGAATCGCCAAGCATCTCGGCGCACCTGCAACTATCAGAAAGCTAATGTTTGTTAGCATGTCACACTAGCGTGCCTATATATGGTAACGGCGACATACGGGATATAAAATTTGATTGGTTGCGATGATTTTGGATAAACCCGTATTTTCAAGGGTCTTTGGCAAGTCTGCCATTGAAATCGAGATGTCTGATTAGTGATTGTAGTATAAGGAGCGTGCCAAAAACGCCAAGTTAATATTTGTTTATATCATTTCTTTTCATTCGACTGCATGCAGCGTAACCGGCAGCAGTGTGGACGGTATCGGAGGCAGCTGCCAGACTGAGGGTCCGGGTTCGAATCCTGGGTAAGGCATATATGTAATTGTGTTTGTTGTATGTATTACCTGTATCTCGGTTGTTCCCTTATAGTAGAAGGTATATGTAAAATGGAACAAATAAATTGTTACGTCCTATATGTCATATCTGTTTCTGTTTATAAAAAATATGGATCATTTGGGGTAACAGTTATTATTGCTATAGGTCTAAAAGCATTCTTCACTGAAATGGAGGTCAAATGTCATGCAGCGCTCTTGTTCGTCCAGCGATCATTCGATGTATTAGTGATCATTTATAGTCTTTGTTCGTTTATATATTAAAATAAATCTTATGAGTATATCGCCACTCTTATGCAAAGGCACTCTGGTAACCTTCGGTTCCGAAGAATTGGATCTAGGGTAGGGTCAAATCCTTTATTGTAACATATTGGTATGGTTATTAGCTATTATCGTAGTGTCACTGTTAAAAATATCGTGAAAAATTACCTCTGTTTTCCAAAACTCTATTTTCTAACCAATGAGAAATTTTTATCGGTGTTTATATTGCATTCTCATTTCTCAGAAAATAGAGATCCTTTACGCTTGTCATAAATAAAGTACGGTATTTCAGAGTTGCGACATATGGATTATAAAATTTTATTGCCCAAGGCGATTTTGGACAAAATCGAATCACCAAATATCTCAGCGAGACTGCTATATTGCCAAACTAATGTTTTTAACATGTCTCACTAATCAAACTCTTTCAGGCGAGTATTACCAAATTCTTAAATGTATGTTTATCATACACTGTTAAAAATCAGCAGCTTTTGCTGCATACTCCCTCCACCGTTTTCATACCATGTCTTTATTCTGACCAATGAGGATACTCCATAATATAGTCAAGCAACCGTTTTCTATAAAAAGCCGGTGGAGTGACTATGCAGTAAAAGCTGTAGTTTTTAACAGTGTAGTGTGGTCAAATACATCTGTGTGAGCCATAGATTAACGTACAAGATGCGACATTTCTATAGAGCGTAATGGTAATGCGAATGCGATCGTAGCGCCTTTAGTGACAATGAGGAAGAAACTCCCCATCCTTGTAAAATTATTATTATTGAGTATCTACCTTATTGTGATCTTTCTTTTTTTAATGTTGCATGATTACGTTTTCAGTAGAATCTTACACCGATACATGAACATAGAATAGATATTTTATTTTATATATCTAATATCTATTCTATGTTCATGCACGGATATATCTTTTTTTTTTTTTTTGCATGATGAGTGGACGATTTAAGTGAAACCAAAAACAGAGTAAAAATTTCGTCTAGAATGCTAGATATGAAGTAAATATGATAAAATTGGATTTAAAGCTACATAAAGTAATGGTGTAATATAAAATATACGAAGTATTGCACTCTACAAATCCAAGAAAATTTCATAAATATTCCCATTCGGTAGGAAATTTTTTATAGCCGATGTTTTATTAATTTATGAAGTTTAGCGTTAAACAATCGTTACAATAATCTTTTGAAATTCACGCATTTTCACTTTCTTACAGATAAAATAAAAATATTTTTTAAATGTAAATAACGTACAATCAATTCAATAATATTTATAATATTAACACATAAGAAATAATGATAAAATTACATATGGGGGAAAATTCCTTCCGACAAATTTTTAGAATGATATAAATCTAACAGTTAAAAATAAATAGAAGTACTGACATTACACTCAATAAAGTTGTATTCCATAAGAATAAATTAACATAATACCTGAATTTGATTTTTTACAATTTAATCTCACAAACTTACATATTTACGTTATTAACAAAATTTTCTCGGTTTTTCTTTTGTGTTATTAATCTAATTATCATTTTGTAAGTTAAAAGTGAACAATACAAGTACGGTAAAAAAAAAGCAGCTAAATAAATAAAGCAAGCATGAATAGAATATCGTCTTACACCTGCTTCGTTTTAGGAAAGAATAGATATTCAAAGCATAGAGCGTAAACTTATTTCTTCAACATAGGTAAATTTCGGAGGCTTGTTAATTCTTTCCCCTTGTCGGTAGTGACGCTAGTACTGTTGCCATTACAGATTTTGCCGTAAATGTCCCATCTTGGTCCTTAATCTATGGTGTGAGCAAGCGTCCGATGCTTATGTTGTTACTTTGATATAGAGTCACCTTATTATTAAGGTTTGTATAAAAATACAAAAAAAAAGTGAAAATACATTTTTTTTTCTTTAATTTTTTGGGGAAGTCATATTCTGAAAACTTTTTAACTGACTCTTTCTGTTGGACTATGACATTATGATTTACAATAACAAATAAACGTACTGCACTATTAAAAATATCGTGAAAAATTACCTCTGTTTTTAAAGACTATCTATTTGCGGACCAATGAGAACGCTTCATAGGTGTTTATGTGGTATTCTCATTGGTCAGAAAATAGATAGCCTTTAAAAATAGAGGTAATTTTTAAAACGATATTTTTAACAGTGTGGCTTTTATAAACTTTTGACATTTTAATATTTCTGCAATTTCGCATTTTTACAATGTTTTTTTAAAGCATTTCAAGAAAGATATTTTTTAGGTTCTTCAATCAAATAACATACAAGGCCATATAGTCCAAGAGCCGACAGCAAAAAAACCGATGTTATAAACCACAAGAAAAAAACCCTTTATTTTATGGAAGAGTAGAAGTAGGGTGATCTAATGATCCATGTCTGCCGGAAGTAAAGTGGTGCATAAGCATAGGCGTAGCGTGACCATAAATCTTGGGGGGCACAAAGGCCGTGCGAAGTAAAAACGGCGCCCAGTGCGAATTTTCAATTTTGCGCACCCCCCCCCCCCCCCCTCAAAAAAAATCTTTCTCTTTGTGATGGGTGTAATAAAATTGATAAAGTGCAGAAACATAAATAAATTCTATCAAATAAATATTTCGCGTTTATTTTGGAACTTGAAACGGTTTATTTTTAATTTAGAAATTCAGAACAACTAAATAAAATAAAAGAAAATTGCACTTATTTGTTAAAGAGTTCATGATGTTTTGCGACAGTAAAAAAAAAAAAAAAAAAAAAAAAGATAAAGAGAGAAAAAGAAATTCCCCGGAAATTGATCGGCGGCCAAAAAATGAATAAATAAACAAATAAAACCGTGGTTCGCAGAATAAATTTCACGCCCGGGGCGACCGCTCCTTTAGCCCCCTCTTTGCACACCCCTGGGGGGCACATTAGAGGTCTGCATGAGCCGCAATTTCCAGGCCCAGGTCCAACCCGGTGAGAAAATTAAAATTCCACCCGAGACCGGCCCGTTTATATTTTCAGTTTACCACCAGGCCCGGCTCGTACAAAAATCAGTCAGAACAAGCCCGGCCCGTGAAAAAATCAATTAAATCAGGCCCTGTTCTGCTCGACTCAATTTCTCAAAAAATTACTGTTTTCTTAACATACAATTGCAGGGCTGCGACTTGCAACTAAAATTCTACAAAAAGCGACTATTTTCAGCATCCGGCGGCTACGACGGCTATTTTAGGTCGAAAACCATTAAAAAGCGACTATTTCATGAAAAGAGGCTACTTTTTTCTGATTTGAGCGACTATTTTGACTGAAAATAACTTTTACTGAAATGAACTTTTTCTTCAAAGCGCCTGTAAAGTCATCTTCCTAAATGCACTTTTTCCACGGTTGTTTCAGGAGATTCGTGATTATTTCCGCGACGAATTGCAAAATTCGCGATTTTTTCTTCAATCGATTGAAGAAAATAGTTATTTCTTTTCGCTATCTTTTGCTACGATCGTTGAAGGAAATTTCGCAATTTTTCCTATGGCCTATTGCAAATTTCCCGATTTTTTTGGTGCGATCGTCTCACAGAACTCACGATTTTTTTTCAGCGATCCTTTGCCAAAATTCGCGAATTTTTCTACGACAGATTGGCGAAATTTTTTTTACCGCCACCATTTCTCGAAATTCACGATATATATTTTTTCCGCGACCGATTGATGGTATTCGCTGTTTGTTTCAGGTATCATTTGACGAAATTCTCGATACTTTTCAAAACCGACTTACGAAATTCTTGTTTATTCGCGCAATCATTTTTTTTAATTCTCGATTTTTTACGCGATTATTTCACCAAATTCGCATCTCTTCAGGGGCGATTCTGTTCTGAATTTTCCGAAAATTTAAGGCATTCGGTTCCGAAAATTTACAGAAATTGGTTATCAGTCCGAAAATTCGGGCATAAAAAACAATTGTCGCCGAAATGGTCGCCGAAAAAATCAATTCCGAAAATCGTTCACAGAAAAAAATCGCCAAATTTCTTCAAAGGATCGCAGAAAAAAAACGAATTTTGCCAAAGAATTGCGGGTAAAACGCGAATTTCTTCAAGGGATCACAAAAAAATGCAAACTTTGTTAAGGGATCGCGAAAAAAAAAACAAATTTCACCAAGGGATCGCAAAAAAACGCAAATTTCATCAAAAGATTGCGGGAAAACACGAATTTCATCAAAGGATCGTGATAAAGAAATGTAAATTTCGTCGAAGGATCGCGAAAAAATGCAAGTTTTGTTAAAGGATCGCGGAAAAACGCGAATTTCACCAAGGGATCGCCGTAAAACGCGAATTTTGCCAAAGGACAGCCTAAAAGACGCATAATTGGCGCCGGGAGATTTCCCCCCTTTCTCTCATCTGCTGTAACCTTTCGGGAAATTTGCTGTGAATTTCAGAATTATTTTTGTTTACTCAAACTTATCCCTGCCGTCTTTTTGTCCGCGACCATTTGACGAAATTTGTAATTTTTTTTCTCTTGATCATTAGGCGAAATTCGCAGCACTGTGTGCATACTTTTGACGAAATTTGAGATGATTTTTCCGTTACCGAATGACGAAAATCGCCATTTGTTTCCGCAACCTTTGATAAAATTCAAGATATTTTTCCACGGTCCTTAGAGAAGATTCACTATTTTTTCGACGGCAAATTACCAATATTCGTATTTTTTTTCCGCCGATCGTTTAATGGAATTCACGATTTTCATTACACGATCCTTTGCCAAATTTCGTGAATTTTTCTACGACCGATTGACGAAAATGATATTTGGTATTTGTTTCAGAGATTTTTGACGAAATTCGTGATATTTTTTGCGCGACTTTTTGACCAAATACGCGGTTGTTGTTTTTTTCTTGTCCGCGACAGTTTGACAAAATTTTCGATTTTCGTTCCGTAATCGTTATGCGAAATTTACAAGTTTTTTTCGCGACCGATGGAAAACTTTTTTTTTCTACGACCAGTTGTTGATATTTGCAAAATCCCATGTATAATACACAATCACATATCTTTTTAAAACAGTGACTAATGAATGTTTTTAATAATTTGCACAATAAGTACATCCTTAATATCAATCGTATGTTGAGGACCGAAACTAGAATTTTTTACGACGGCTTAAACTGGATTTTTGCGCCTCCCCCCCCCCCCCCGCCCCCCTGCACATCTGCTCACGCACAATAAAAGTTATCGACCTCAGGTACCCTATGCAAAAAAATAAATATAAATAAATAGATAAAAATCTTTTAATAGTTAGAATTAGAGCAAGAAATATATAAACAACGCTCCCATAAGATTAACATTAGCTTGAGCGTTAAGAGCCAACATTAGCTTGAGCGTTAAGAGCCTACACTAGTCACGCGAAGAAACTGGAACGCTAATTCTAAACGTACGGGAGTGTTCTTTTTAAATTTCTCGCTTGCATATCAATAGTTTTAAATAATTTTCTTTAGCTTAGAAAAGCTGAGGTTGAATTCTAACCGGGTTAGTGTTTACTTTTCTCATTTTAGTTGCAGATTATTTTTAATTTTTATAAAGTTACTTTCACTTTCAGTACCGGTTTCGAAACCTAAAAGTATAGCAACGCTAAAGATCAATCTAAACTATCCTAGGAGAATAAAACATTTTAAAATATTAAAATGTAAGGGAGAACTTTGAAAAGAACGCTCCAATAGGTTTAACATTAACTTTCGAGTTTCCTTGTATTATATATATATATATATATATATATACAATTTTGTATGAAACGACAAACAAAATCTTCATTTGGCGTCCCCTTCGCCTTTGTTCTGGCGCATGGGGCACATGCCCTTTTTGCACCCCCTAGTTTCGGCCCGGGCAATATTCTTTAAAAAAAACATTAAAAAAGCGGGTTACTATTCTATCTTGTATATATTTCAACCCTTAGTTTTTAGTCGTTGACAGTTGCCCGGCCTCACGCCCTTTGAGGCCGGATCTGGATGTAAAAAAAGTAATTTTATTAAACGGCATGGGCGACATTTTTCAATTGTCACCTACCTAGAAATGGCAAAAAGACGAGAAATGTAATTTGGGAAGGTAAAAGCAGGGGCGGCTGCGTCTTTACTATTCATGGCGCCCTGTGTGAGTTTTTTTTCTTTTAAATCACGGGCAGTCACCCAAACTCGCCTCCTCTCTCTAAGACTGGATCTGGTTGGCTGCAAAAATTAATTGCCCCAAAAGTAATGCAAAAAATAATTGCATCAAAAGGAACAGAGCGGCATTTTTCAATTTCCGCCTAGGGTGGCAAAATGCCTAGAAATGACGAAAAGTAGAGAAAAAATCATTTTGGGGAATGAAGGCAGGGGCGGATTTATTAGCAGTGGCGCCCTGTGAAATATTTTTTACTGTACCACTGCAAATGCTGTACCTGTTTTTTTCTTATAAAGGATTTTACTAAAGCATTTTACTTTGTGCATTACTTCCAGTGTCAAAACTAGCTACATTTTCACCTGGGGCAAACATTGATTTTGGCGCCCCCCTCCTTCCTCCGCAAAGTAAATTTACAAAAGTTTCTATTAGTGGCCTTATTTTAAAATTTAAAATGTTTAACACTAAAATACGTAATATTGAAATATATAACCCGCTTTGTCAAATATTTATTCATTAAAACCTGTGAAAAAAATCGAAAGGAAGCGGAAATAATTCCGTTTTATACAGGTTTCCGTCTTAGCAGATATAACTATTGGTATTCTTTCTGTTGGAACCATGTAGTTTTTTCATTTAAGACAAGATCCCATTATAGACAGATTTCATTTTTCCAGATTTTACTGTTGTTGTAGTTAATACAAATAATGTTGTTCAGATAATTACAATTGAGGCACTTTAATGTTATAGTGATATGACATTGTTTTAGGATAAAAAAAAAAAACCAGGATTTACTGTAGGCATAAAAATTAAATCCAGTATTGTAAAATATCTTCCTGTACTATCTACACCAGTTTTGTGGAATTATCACTTATACCACTCTTCTTATTTATAGATTCATATGCCTGCATACTTTCCTCAACCTAATGCTAATTTTCAAATTTATGTGCGACTCTAAACAACAATAACAAAATTATTAAACTTAAATTTACACTATGTGCAAAACTACTTAAAAGATGACAGAATACTAAAAATATGTTAAATTATTTTAATACCTTAGTACTTTCAACTATAAAAAACATAGTCTTCATCTGAGGAATATAAGAAATACAATTGTTGTAGGCGTCTAATTTTCACAATTCACGTAGATGGTGACGAAAGGAGTGAAAGTTGAAGTTAATTTTTAGATCCGGAAAACATTAATAAATAAAACATGGATATAGGAAGTGGAATATTACTCGTTTTATGATTATTTAAGTAAACTGAGCCAAATTCTGGGTATGTTGTACGATAAAACATCATTGCAAACAGTATTTTCTTTAGTAATAATTTCTATTGATTCGCGGATGATTAAATCATGATAATTCTTTGAAGGATATATAATTTTTGCGTCTTCGAAATTAACTTGTATATTATGCTTCTGGTTAAGTCTTGACAGGGCTGTTGTAGGTCGGTTATACTTTAAATCTCTCAAATGCTCTTTAATACGGACTTTAAGTTTACGTGAAGTCATTCCTATATATTCGAGATAAATATTTTCTGTTTCCAGTGGAATTACATATATCCCAGAATTAAGTAATTTTACACATACTGTAAAATTAAGTTTCATTTTACCAAAACATAAACAGCACTAATTCATATCAAGGTATACCTGAATCTGAAGTTTGTTGAAAATCCAAGCATTAGTTCTTGGGATAGAGCGCCCACAAAATTTGTGTCACATACATAAAGACAGACAGACTCACAGACATTTTGTAAAAACATGTTTTTCGGAATCTCTGACCCCTAAAACGTGTAACTCCGTCGAAAACAAAAAGTCGCAAATTTTCACGAATCCAATACTTTCTTCTTGTAAAGATAGAAGAAAGTAAAAACATGCAAGAATTTTTTGAACTTTAACAAAAAAACGATGTATCTCCATGAATGCACGTGCTATTCTTACACAAATGAATACACATAGTGCACAATATCCACATATTCGTAAGGGAGAGCGATAAATCATTTCGTGCATTTCTTGTTACAGTTCTGATCCCAAATATTGTTATTTTTCTTTGATTTTTTGTTTTCCCCCTAACTGTCCTTCTGATCAAATCTCCGTTGATAAATATGAAGTCAAACATATTCTTCATAATCCTGAAGTTCCAGAAAAGACCGACATGTATATCTTTAAATATTCGACAAAATGTCTAAAATTGAAAGCGTCCGGTGATTAATGACTATATGGAGTATGTATCTGTTCGACAAAAAATGTGTATTTCTACTACCCTCACTGTTGTTACACATTCACTTTACACATACTCTTACACATGTAGAAACAGGAACACAAATGGATGTTATTTGGCATTTTTCAGAATTTTCTGTATAAATACTTTAACTTTAATTTTTTTTTAATATAAATCAAAGAAGGTAAAATTCAAAAAGTTTTAAATATAATTTTTCTCTTTAAAAATATGTAATACCGATTGATTTTTACACGCTTGAAACTTTCCTTATTCACCTTATTTATAATATAGCACAAATTATATTTCACTGAATACTCAAAAATATTGTACGTTTTTGTATGTTACTCTTTCACGGCCAAAGCATTTCCATTGCTAAAATATTTAAATAAATGAATGACACCTGAAATTATTAACAAATTTAGTTGCAAATAAGAAAAAGCGATATTTCACATACTTAATAAATGGAAAAATTTTAGATAAAAATTCTGGTGCCATTGTTGCTTTTCGTAATTAAATTTTTGTGGTTTCACAGACAAACCACTGTCCATGAAAGGGTTAATCTGAGATAAATTCAGGGAAGATAGAAGAGGAATTACCAAACTTGAAAAATAAAGAATGTACTGGAGATGTAGTTTTTTTCCTGAAGAAATTTAACGTGTTTGCTAAAAATTGTAAAAAAGATACAGGATCAAAAATAATGACGTCATAATTAGCAGAGCAACATCAATTCTTTAATGGATGGTAATAATACATTATCCACACCAACAGTGAAATGAACAGTTATAGAATAAACTTGTATGCAATTTTGGAAATTTTTGTAAAAAAATTCACACGCCTTTAATTGTTGTGTTTGTCCCAAGATTGTTATCTCATGAAAATATTCCATCCTGAGCTGCGATTGCAGCCTTGCCAACAGATAAGAACGAGCAAAGCCCCCCAATTTACCAGCGAATTATACCTCTTGAACTGCCTTGCCTGGGGAATGTCTCGTCATCTGATCAAGGCTCTAAATTACGAGATCAATTTGAGTAACAATGCACATGGGCCGAACAACCAAATATAAATATTAACCCTTAAATGCGCGATTTTTTATTTTGTTTAGAAAAAATTATATATGATTCTCTGAAAGGTTTATTACACAGGGGAAAAAAGGAAAGAAATCAGAGATACATTTTCATACGATACGTCCATCTTTTCTTCTGTTGCACATCTGCAATACAAGTAAAAACTACTGTCGTGTGGCTGTTTTACGCTAAAATATTGCAAATTAGTAAATATTTTAATAAGTATGTCCCCAAATACCTTATTTTATATAATTATTTATTTTACAAAGTTTAACCTTTAACCCTTTAATTCCCATGATAGAATAGGTTCTAGAAATTACGTAGTCCAGAGAATCTGACATTACACCAGAAAGTTTCAATGGTTCCTTTCGCTTTATTTAAATTCGGAAAGTCTGTTATTATTTAAAGCAAATATTGCTATTTTAATTTTCTGGTGTGAATTTACGCACTAAAGGGTTAAGTCACCGGCATAAAAAAAAGTTCACAACTAAACAGTAGGCACTGTCGATAGGAAGACGAACTAGGCGCTCGTCAGGTTTATTGCCGTTATACACGGCGATTAGGCGGTCACTCGCCCAGATACCAGGTATCAAACCCGTTCAGCTGGTGCAACCCAGCAGGTAGGCAGGTTAGAAAGAAAGAATGAGTGAGGAGTTACTAGGCTTGGTATCGTCCCGGTACCTCAGTAGTAGAGAATTAAAGCGTAATGTCAATGATCCTGGTTGGATTCCAGGCTTGGACGCTTTTTTCATTCTGCTTGTTTTACCCTTCGTAAGGATCTCAGGACTCTTAAAATTGGAAAAGATGAAAAAAAAAAAGACCATTTTCAACATTTAATAAAATTCATTTGATTTTAAGACACAATTTTAATTGAGAATGAAATATATAACTATGTTCTTTCATTTCAAATATTTAAAGAATTGTAAGACGCAGAATTAGCATTTACAGTTGGCTCTAAACTGTTAGACACATGACGAGCAGAAAATCGGCATAACAGATTACGCGCAGGATTTCAAAATAAATTTAGCAACTAGAATAAAAATTTTGATGCCTACTTACACTAATAATGACCCTGAACATAAATAAATTTGTATTGAAAGCATTTTTATATTTTTAATACAAAGTTGTATTGAGCTAATGCAAAATTTAGAAAATTTCAACAATATAATCACCTAATAAAATATTGTTTTGAACAACAAAAAGGAAATTTTAGGTTCAGTTTATGCAGACAAACATGAAACATATTTTTTGAAAATTTCATAAAGAAAAGTATTTGGAGAAAAGTTTTTGGGATATATTGCGCGTTATGCCCAAAAACGTCATTTTGAGAAAAATGACTTCAAAGTTTCGGAAACGCAGCTTCAGCTATTGAGTGGGTATAATGAGTTCTAATGGGAATTTAAAGGAAACAATTAATAACGTTAATAAACACGTTAATAAATTAGTTAATCAAGCAAAACAACCAAGACAGAAGAAGGAATTAAGTTTGAACAAGTCTATTTATTGCACATTTGATTATATCGCACAGCTTTATGAAAGATTAAGATATGCATTACTAAAATATAATATTAATTTAATAGCTAAACCTCCAACAAAATTGAAAGAATTGATTCACAGCAAAATTGATCCTATTCCCGATTATGAAAAAGCAGGAGTTTACATCATCCCATTCAGCACAGAACAGCATAAGAGTTTATTTTATATTGGTATGATATGTCGAAAATTTAAGGAAAGATGAAAAGAGCACATTTCTGATATCAAGTTCAACAAACCAAATACAGCTTTATCCAGATTGCATCAAACAGAAAATATTAAAATAAACTTCGAAAAAGCTAAAATTATCATTTCAACGTCTAACCACTACTCGTCAATAATTCGTGAATCCATTGAAATTTTACTTAGAAGTGATAATGTTTGTAACGATGTCCTTTCCTATAATATTCCCGCAATTTGGTACAATATCCTAAATATTTCACGACCTCCTGATAATATGAACTGATCTTTTCACCCCTCTGCAGAGAAATGGACTCAACTCCGCTTGCGCATGCGTACTATTCTTGTTTTTGTTTTTTAAAACGTATTTCTATTCAGTCAATCATCTTTTTCCCTTTGAAAATGAACGCGTGTGCGTTCGAGAGATCTCGGGTTACATTAAATAATATTTTTATATGTTTTTATATGTTTTTGTTCACCTTTTAAGTAGTTATAAGTATATTATAAATATGTGTATATTTTCTAACATTCACCCAAGTACGAGGAAGAAAACATAGTACGTTCATTTTAGAGCTAAACTGAAGGGATTAAAACAATTTCCAGTTTTCTCCTAATTAATACCGACTTCAACACCCTGACTACGTGTCTAAAACTTTAAAATAGAATTGTGAACTTAATATTCTACAAAAATATTAAGTATAGATACTCATTTTACTCAGAATTTTAAGCTCTACAACATTTGAATTGACAATGCTTTTTTTTTTTATAGAGTTAGCTATTTCGAGATATTGTTATGGTATGAAAAAAAACTGACTTTTTTATTATTTTTTGACTATAATTTTGTACACATTTCTAACGTTCACCTACTACGAAGGGGAAAACTTAGCATATTCATTCTAGACCTAAACTAAATGGATTAAAACAATTTCCAGCTTTCCCCTAATTACTTCCAAATTCGGCTTTTTTATCCTCCCCTACCACTGGGCTATAGCGTAAAAAAGTTAAAGAATTCAAAGCAAGTGCAGTCTGGATGGGGTCCCATCCAGGTGTCACAAAAGTGTAAAAGATAAAACTGGGTCGTGTAACCAATGAATGCAATAAAAATTATATTTCAAAATAAAATTCGGCATGTTTTAAATAAGTAAAGAGCGCCCCATGAGGTGTTTCCCCAATGAGGTTTGTCAAGATTGGTAATGATGAATTAAAATAAATTCTGTTCAAGTGCCCGAGGCCCGGACAGTCAGTTAAAACATGATGAATGGTCAGGTAATCAAAATGACAATGTGGACACATGGGTGCATCCTCCCGAAGTAAAACGTGTTTATGAGTGATCCTTGGATGTCCAATTCTCAAACGGGTTGGGTTGAGTTGATTTTTGAAGGCCGATTATCTACTCGAGGGATATAGGCCCTAGGGGGAGTGCCCTCCGTGGGGGTCTTTCTAAGGAAACCTAAACCGTATTTACGTATGGAAAATCCAAGGATTTGAAGAAAACCACGAAAACTCCGGAACGGTTAGGCCAACTGGCGCGATTGGGTTCGAACCCAGCACCTCCCGTCTACCAGCTTCGAGAGCAGAACCTCTCAGCCACTGGTAGGACCATTCTCAGACAGGTAAGAAGAACATCTGCTTTCCTTGGATAACTCGAAGGCCAGGTCATGATTGTTGGTTTGATATGGTGCAGTTTATTATTGTATTCTGAATCCCAACTTTCCTGCCAATTATTATGAATAAAGTTTTTATGAGTAGTTTAACGTCTGAGAATGGAATTTTATGGTGAAACGGATTCAGAGCCCGTTTTGCTGTCTCATCAGCCTTCTCATTTCCAGGAATACCCATGTGCCCGGGTACCCAGAAAAATAAAATATATTACAACCACGTCTTGTCAGTTTACTATAAAGATCCAGGATGGCTGAGACATACAGTGTGATTATTAAATGATTTTATCGCATCAATAGAGCTTTTTGAGTCAGTATAAATGATGAAATAATACAATTAAATTAAAAAAAATAAAAAAACCCGACTTCGCAAAAAGAGAACTAATTAATTATTTCTCATCAATGTGAATTATATTACTTACCTAGTTTTTCATTTACTTGTATTGATGACTTTTAAGTTTTGTTTAATTGTTAGTTCCTATCTATAAACACTGTTTTGATGAGGTCTATAGATGTCTATGACGGTTAGAGTTACAGTAAAGCTAGAGATCCTACCTACACAACTTCCAGGTTGTATAATATTTGAACGGGGCTTCTGACTGTAAAATAGACAATGAAGCATCGTCTTCATTTTGAAAGACCTATCCAATGATAAATTGCGCCCGTCGGCCTAATCGTTCGGAGATTTCGTGGTTTTCTTCGAACCGTGGATCTTCCATGCGTTAATACGGATTAGGTTCCCTTAGAAAGACCCCCACGGAGGGCACTCCCCCCGGGCCTATATCCCTCGTGTAGATAATTGGCCGTCAAAAATCAACCCAACCCATCCAATGATAGGCCACTCAATAGGATGCGTACAAATTTTTTTTCGTATCTACCGCCATTTTTAATTTATAAAAACAAAACCTAGCCTATAACCATCGGGCTGTTAAGTCGAATTGATAGAGACTTCATTCATTAAAATCCATTCAGCCGTTGGTATGTTTCGAGGGTATAAAGAAATCCACATACACAGATACGCGTGAAACACATAACCATAGGCGTAGAATTTTCAAAATTATTGGAGGGGCTCGGGCAGTGGAGTTGCCAAGGGGGGGGGGGGGGCTCCCCCCTTGAACAAAGAATTAATTTACTAAATCATGAATACAAAAAGAGTAAAAAACTGCTAAGACAAAATTAAAACAACCGGTCAAATTTTCAGTTTTATAGAGGTTTTTTGTCTACCTTACCAGGTAAAATTCTAAGTAGTCCTTTCGTTAGGATCATGGAATGCTTGCCATAAGACAAGATTTCGTTATAGACAGGTTCCGTTTATACAAGCTAACCTTATATCGACGTAACCTTATAGACATACTGAAAAAGCAATCGCAAGCGATTGAAACAATATTCCATTGTAGACAGGTTTCTGGCTAATTAAGTATAGTTGTATGGCAATCTTTTCTTCTCGAGCATTAAAAGTGTTCATTTAATACAGGATTCTGCTGCAGACAGGTTCTCTTTTGACACGTTTTACTCTACATATAGAATATATCTATCTATAAAAATAAAAGGCAAGATCGCTGTTTGTGTGTGTCTATTGGCGATGACTAGGAAAATCTACTGCGCGCAGAGGTCTGAAAATTTGTGTGAGAATAGTCCAAGGCAGGTCCTGATGCCCCTGAGGCTCAGATTTTAAATTTTTGATAATTAGCCGAGATATTATTTAAAAATTCATCAAAAAAGCGATCTTTTTTTCGCAAATCAGCGGTGGTGCACTGCTGCATGACCAGAACTTGCTTTTTGCACGGAAAGAAAGGAAGAACTAAATACTATTTTTTTGCCATTTTTTAATGCCCACCAGCGGCGCAGTTTAAAATACGGAAAATGCATTCTTAAAGTTCGTACTTTTACGTCTTAAAAGTACGCTTAAAAGTATTTTGCAATTAGTTCTAAAAAATATGGTTGTTAATCCTTTAAATTTTTTTTTCAAAAGGGATTTCTCAATCGACTTTTTCTCACTTTTTTTAATGATTACTCAGGGAGGGCTCAATTTTAGAGGTACCGATTCACAAAAATAGGCATTTAAAGCTACCTTCTCTTCGAAGGTCCAATTAGTTTTCAAAAAGACTAACTTTAATTCTTTAAAAAAATTCGCTATCGCAGGTCACTCCGCGCCTCTCTCAGACTATCATTTTTCGCCGCTAAAAGTAACTAAACGTCCTTTGTTTTGACACAATCTTTTTAGAGCATTTCAACAGACTGGATTTTACAAATATGTTACATTGAAAATAAAAATAAAATCTGAGAAATTTCAACGGAGAAGCTGAAAAGCATTGTGTTTTAGCGCTGTTTCGCTTGGCTTTGCATCACGTTTTCAGTGCTAAATTTGTTTTATAGAGTGCTCGGATATATATATATATATGTAACATGTTCAAATTTCGGAAAGTTTGGGCGGCGAAAATTATTTTTTTGTTGTCCCTATAACATAAATATCTATCTATAAAAATAAAAGCAAGTTAGTTATTGTTAAAAAAAAACCACTTGGGGAAAAAAAAAAAGAAAAAAAAAAAAAAAAAAGTGAGAAGAAAACATATCTCTTGTAGAAGCAGATATCAATATTTTTTCACGAACTTTTTACACTGGCTGAAAAACCGTTACCGATGACAATTTTAAAGAGTTCGGACAACAAGAACTAATTTTTTAAAAACTATGAAACGACCCTACATGACAAAACATGATAAAACAGAATCTTACGAGTGCTCTTACCATTAAAAATCAATATTTGTTTGGAATATTTTCCTTTAAAAATATAAATTTGAACAACATCAGATTAAAGGTATAAAATCATAAAAATTTGAGATTTATTTAAGGTTATTATCACGGGCTCAGGCAACACCGGGCAAGTCAGCTAGTCTATAATACTAAGGAAAGAAGTTTGTCTGACTGTTTGCTGTTTTCTGAAGAAACTTCTGCAAGCAAAAGTTACAAAATTTGGTATGAAGGTACCTCTGTGTATGTAGTTATGCACCTCGAAGATCGATTTTGAATTTTTTGATTAGACTTTTTCAATTATTTTTTTTTTTTTTTACTTTTATTGTTTTTTCGCGATGATGTTTTTACATTAATATAAATCTGATTTCAGTTTTTTAGCCTAAAGTAGTAAATTTTGTCCTCTTTTCAAAGATGTTTATTCAAAATTCGTACAGCGATTTTTGAAAAATTCACGAATTTTTGTATAAGAGTTATTTTGTTTTTTGCAGTGATTAGGAATTCGATTTCAAACTTTTAGCCTTTATAGTAAATTTTGTTCTTCGAAATTTTTGAAAATTTTAATACTAGTTTTTGCAAATTTTCACTTTTTGCAGCGAGTTTTTTGCATTCATGAAAGAATTCCGGTAAAGTATTTTAGCGTCTTTCATTAAATTTTGTCCATTGTGAGCGATTTTTAATGCAATTTTCAGCGGTTTTTCGCATTCCGTAGTGACTTTTTTACATTCGTAAGAGGAATTTGGTTTTAAACTTTTAACCTAATATAGTAAATTTTGTTCTTCATAAGATTTGAACTCTTAGCAATTTTTCGCGTTCTGTGGACATTTTTTGAGATTCGTGAAAGAATTCTTGTTAAAATGTTTTAATTCACTATAGTGAATTTTGTTCTCAGCGATTAAAAAATTTTAATGCGCTTTTTTGTTTTTACGCGTTCCATAGGGATTTTTTTGGCATTCATAATAAGATTTCTGTGTCAAACTTTGAGCCTAATAGCAAATTTTTTAGCGATTTTTAGCGTTTTTATGCGTTCCATGTCCTTTTTTCACATTTTAAAAAGAAATCAATTTCTAACTTATAACACACTATAGTAATTTTTTTCCTCTGCGATTTTTATTTTTAATGCGATGTTTAGAATTCCGCTGCTATATTTTGACATTTGTAAAAGGAATTAGGTTTTAAACTTTTAGTCCAAGACAATAATTTTTTTAAATCTTCAATAAAGTTTTTTCGAAATTTATGCAGCGATTTTTCTACATTCGTAAAAGGAATTCAGTTTTAATCTTTTACCCCATAATAATAAATTTTGACCTCTGTGATTTTTGGCTTTTTAGCGATTTTTAGAGCTTTTGGCGATTCGCTATAATTTTTCCACATTAGTAAATGGAATCCGATTTATAATGTCTTCGTAGCCCAAAATAGTAAATTTCATTCTCTTTTCATTAAAATTTAGTTGGAATTCATGCAGTGATTTTTTAATATTTCGCGATTTTTGATTACAATTTTTCGGGTTTTTTTCGTACGATTTTTTGTCGGACCGGGCGACCTCGGGCCCATCAGGTAGTTAGTGTATAAATGTATAACGCAAATACTAGAGGGCTGCGCACGAAAAAGCAGCCCGTCTGTTCGCCATGAATGCACATGTGCAGATAGATACATTCAGGGGTGTAGTGGAGGGTATACGCTGTATACTTCTGGATTTTTTAAGAAGCACCGCATACCTTCTGTTTCTTCAATAAAGCTATAGCGTATACCCTTGGCATGACGTTCACGAATTTAGCGTATACCCTCTGGTTTTTTTACGACTACATCACTGGATACATTTATGTGAACATCGAAAAATTTGAACATATCCTGAAAATCGAATCAAATGTCGGGTCAACACGGCACGAAAAAAAAAAATGAAGTTTAACCTGGTCTGGGTTTACAGAAAAATGTAGACCCAGTCCCTACCCAAACTGATATTAGTGAAAGAAAATAAGTCTGAGATTGGGTTTCTTGCTCGGTCCGAGTAAGAACAATTCAATATGTACTGTTTTTTCTAACCAGATCCTGCTGAATCGTCAGTTACTGCAAGAGAGTGCTTGATAGATTGGACAATTTTAATAAATATAAGCTTCATGCATCATTTAGAGGAAAACAAATTCTCCCTTTATATTCTATGCTTTGGAGACACTGGTGGTTCTTCTGGTTTGGTCATTTGCAAAAATACTTAACCCCTCTTTACCTCCTCCCGAGTTCTTCAAATCTCGTAAATTGGAACCTTTTTAGGCCGGAAGCCCCTTTGCAGGTTTGGGGAATGGCAAGGCATTGTATGTGCTCTAATCAGATCATGTCAGACACCATTTGTTCTCCGTTAAAAACGTGAAGTTATTGCCCTGTATTTATGACACCGAATCAGAAAAAGAGATTCTTCAAGAAAATGTGTCTAGTAGCCAAAGAAGAAAAGAAAACCCACCATAGAGAGTGCTTAGTTTTTTCCCATACACCAAGCGAAAAATTTTCCGTTGTTTTACTTTTTTACAAAGAATAAAAGTAAACAGCGAATTTAGAGAAAGAACAATTATCCATCAAAAACATTATACGCTACAAGAAATTGTGAAATTCCTAAGTCTAAGATTTTTTTCTTTGTCAGTTCGCATAAAAAAAAAATATAGCACATCTGAAAAAATTATTGGGGGGGGGGGGGAATCCCTAAGGGCACATAAGCCTATGGTCTCTCTTTATATTCTATGCTTTGGAGACACTGGTGGTTCTTTTAGTTTGGTCATTTGCAATAAAACTTAAACCCTCTCCTCACCTCTCCCAAGTTCTTCAAAACTCTTAAATTAGAAACTTTCTTTATAGTTTCGGGAAACGGCAACTATGATAAGATCATATCGGACATAGTCATATTGTCCGTCAAAAACGTGAATTTATTGTCCTATGTCCATGACACGGAATCAGAAATAAAAATTCTTCCCAGAAAGTATGTCCAGTGTCTAAAGAAGAAAAGAAACCACACTATGGAGTGTGCTTAGTTTTTCCCCGTAAGCGGCGTTAAAAATTTCCAATTGTTTTACTTGTTTACAAAGACTAAAAGTAAACAGAGAATTTAGAGAAAGAACATTATTCATCGAAGATATTATATGCTAAAATTTTTTGTAAATTCTACGGAAATCCAAAATCTGAGATTTTATTTCTATGTCAGTTGGCGTAAAAAAATATAGCCCAACTAAAAAATTATTAGGGGCCCGAGCCCCACGGGCACATACAACTCTACGCCTATGCACATAAGCCTTCTTTTCAGTCGGGTAAAAAGTCTTATGATGATGAGAAATGTGCAACATGGCTCTCTCTCTCAATTGCTATCAATTCGGCCGTAAAAACAGAAATAGAAGGATGTAGCCGATAACTCAAAGTGGAATTATCACAGAAAACCCGTCAGACAACATTATCTTCTACACTTTGATCCACCAGTATAAATATCTGTATAGTTACTGTAATTAGAGAGGTGTGCAGCAAATAACTGTTGAAAGACAGTGGGTGCTAAGTTCTTTTTGTCATAATCTTTAAAAGGATGGAGGGTGGTAATATTAAGAGTTTCCAGTGAGGGAACTTGTGCAATGGGCATGGGCTCACCTCGATACTGCTTAGATGGCTATTGTTAATACAGTAGACTCCCTTAAATCCGCGACCCTAAAATCCGCGAACGTCTAAAATCCTTGTATTTAAAATGTAAACAATGAAATTTACAGTTAAGTTGCAGGAACAAAATTCAAGATGGCGCCGAAATCAGTGACTACCGCAATGTTTTTTTTTACTAATTTTTTTTAATCATTCTCTTTTGGTTATTACAGCTGATTTATTACTAATTAAATTTACATTACTTTTTAATTTGATATAAATTAGCATATCTATATGATGACGTATCGATCTTACGATCGCTTTACCACTAGATGGCAGCATAGGTCTTTTGGAATCGAATTGAATCGATTTCATCGGTAATAATTGAATATTTTTCTAAATTTTTATTTTACATAATTATTTAAAAAATTACTTACGTTTAAACTAATAAATTATTTTAATATTTTACTTATTTTAATGTTTCACTTATTGTAAGCATTCTTTATAATTTCCCTTGCTTAACTACTAATCAAGTTAATGTTTCAAATCTGTAAACATATCAATGACCAGAAATCCGCACAACCGCTGGTCCCAATCTGTGCGGATTTAAGGGAGTCTACTGTAATATTTCTCATTCTGACTCCAAATGATGGTGTGCAAGATGGTCGGTGCTGATAAAAAATATCCTTGTCGGTATTTAAAATATGGATATGAAGAGGATGGCCTGACGTGCTTCTAGGATAGATGCGTCAGTAATATATGGATTTATTTTTGTCATTTCAATTAAATTTTGATTCATAATGGAAAATGTTACTATGAGATTGTTAAATATTGCTTTTAGATAAATTCTATACAAATACAATACGATAAAAACTAGAATATAATAATTATAGCTGTTAATTACAAAAAGTCGGCTTTAGCTAAAGGTTTTAAGGGTGTATTCGAAAAAATATTTTCCCACCCTCAACAGCTCAAAATTTTCTGACTCATTTTTAAAAGCATAAACAGGAAACATGCTGAAGGGATTTTTGACGAGATGTATAAGAGGCCGTGTGATGTCATTTTTCACTCAATTCATTAGAATTTGATTTTCAAACAATTATTTTCTCAGTGTGACCATTTTTTTCATTCCCAGATCTCCCGCTTCGGAAAATTCGGTTCAAAACGTCCACTTTGACCGCATTTTTTTTTCAATATTTTCTGCTTTGATAAAAAAAAATCGACAAACACGGCACATTATTTAGTTTCTAAATAAGATATTTCTGCCAGTTTGATGCGTTTGAGAGCAAAAGGAATTTAAAAATAAATAAGAAAATAAGCAGTTTGGATCGGAATACACTCTTAAATTGGATTTTGGATTAGCAAAAATCCGGTAGCACTAACATCGATTCTATGGAAAGATGCGTTCCCACAAATATTTTTTTGCAACTACAGCACTGCATGTAATATGTTTAATTTCGGAAAAAGCATGCAATCGGTTTTAAAGCATGTAATATGTTTAATTTTGAATGTAAAAGACAATTCTCATTTTATGGAAACAAAAATTGCATTCTCCTAACAACTAAACACAGATCAAATGCTATCAAGTTGCTATCAGGAAGAAGATTAGCAAACGAGACAGCTTGTCGTAAATAAGAGAGCACAGAAAACACCTCTCACATCGCTCTTTATTTAAACTTCTAGGATAGATGTTTCAATAATTTAGTAGAGCGCCGATTATCGGAACTCCAAATAACCGAGCTCCCATTTATCTGAAAAGCCTGTTTCTCAAAAAAAAAATTTTTAACCGAACTTCCAATTTTTCAAACAGTCTAAGCTATGATATGGCTCGAACGGCAGAAGAACGCTGATCCTATTCAACTAAGGTTTCTAAGAAGAATTAGATGTACGGCAGCATTGAAAATAATGTCTTCTTTGAAGCAAACAGCAATCGGAAGCTTTTTTGTTTAAATTATAATCTCTGAAGTTCCAAATATGAAAAAAAAAATGCAATTTAACAAATTACAACGATCATTTGGAAAATGATTTTTTCAAAGACTAAAATTGAAGACATAAAAAATCGCACGGAGTGGATCATACATTACCGTACGCCATGGATTACATTTTTCGGTACTGTAAATTTTTAAACTTCTACAGAGCTGGTCATACATTACGTACGCCATGGATTAAACATTAATATACCTGAATCCATTTTAAATGAAATTTCATTTTTAAACTTCTAAACATCCCATATATTACTTTTTACACCGTCGTATAGAGAAAAAAATGCACTTTTATATGCAATTTGTTTGAAAGCTGTATCTCAATTTGTTACTGAATTAAAATTTTTTGTAGTTTTTATTATTTTTTTTGTTATAGTCGCAACAGAAGTATCCATCTCTGTTGAAAGTGAAGGGAAAATACAGATTACTGTATAGACCAATCAAAAAACGAATAAAATGCGGATTAAACCAATAAAAAGCTGTTCGTGTATGGATTTATTTCTGGTATTTGAATTAAATTTTTATTTGTTATCTATTTTCTAACATTTTAGTTAAAATAATGATAATTATTTTACTATAAACATAACTTCTTTAAAAAACACACAAAACATTTATTTAGACAATCACATTACAGCAACCACGAATACACATCTCCAAACCCTAATAACAACATCAATATTCTCGTCGAACATCTCACGTTTTTCGTCTGAACCCCCCAAAAAATTAAATACATGGAGTCAGGAAAAAATGTCTATTGTTCAAGAGTTTATCTTATGAAAAAATAATTTAAATATTGTCATGTGACTTTACTTACAATTCCCTCCTTTCGCATGTCAATAATCCTCAGTAATTCCGAGACTTGTAATATGTTTTTTCATGACATCATAACTCAAATTCTTAGTCATTATATCTGCTTCCAGTTCAGACGAATTTACATATTTTGTTTCAATTTCTCCTTTCGCTCTTTCATCTTTTACAAAATGATATTTTCTACCTATATGTTTGTTGCAATTATTCACTCTTGGGTTTTTAATCCAATCAATTACAGATTGACTATCAGTACTGATTTCTATTGGACGCTTCACCATTTCTTCCTGGCTTAACTCTTCCAAGAGACCCATTAACCATTTTCCTTCACAAACAGCATCACATAAACTTAAAAGTTCAGATTCCATTGTAGAAAGCGCAACCAGTTTCTGTTTATTACTTTTCCATTCAATCAGTGATTCTCCTATCTTTACGATATATCCACCAAATGATTTTGAATCCCGTGTAGTACACCAGCTAGCATCAGAACAAAGTGATAATTGGCCCTTTTTATTTTTAATTCGAAGTTTGTAGTTTTTAGTACCTTGAATGTACCGCAAAACTCTCTTCACTGCCTGTAAATGAATTTCTCTAGGATCTTTTGCATATTGAGACAAATTACTTAAAGTGAAAGCTAAATCTGGCCTTGTTCCTCTTACTAGATATCCTATACTTCCAAGCATTTCTAGATATAGTGTTTCATCAATTTTATTTTCATTTTCATATTCATCTAATTTTATTCCAGAAACACCAGGGGTTTTCACACTTTTACAATTTTCCATATCAAATCTTTCTAAGATTTTTTCTGCATACTTAGCTTGCCCTAGCAAAAATTCTCCATTATTTTCTTCAATATCAATACCAAAGAATTTAATGTTTTTCTTCAGCTCTTTAATTTTTGCTTCTTTATTCAATTTTTGTATCAATTTATTTATTAATTCTTCGGATTCACTAACGATTATTCCATCATCGACATATATTCCAACTGCAATAAATTTATTATCATTTTTATTAAAAAACACACATGGATCTGCTTTGCAGGGCTGTAACCCAATTTTATCAAATATATTAACTAATTTTTCATACCAGCATCTTCCTGCTTCTGGCAACCCATATAAATTTCCTGTTACCAATAATATTTTCCCTCCTTCAATTTGTAGACCTTCAGGCGGATCCATATAAATTGCAGTTTCTAGATCTGCATTCAGATATGCTGTTTCTACGTCGAAAAATCTAGTTTTGTAACCTTTCATCGCTGCGACTGCCAATAAAGTTCTAAATGATTCAGTTTTCATTACAGGACTATACGATTCTTGATAATTTGTTCCAAATTTAAGTCTTGATCCGTCGGCTACTAATCTTGCTTTATATTTTACATCTTCACCGTCTTCTTTTACAGTAAAAATCCATTTGCTTCTCAGTGCCTTCACATCTTTTGGTTTGTCAACGATTTTCCACGTTTTGTGTTCTTCTAATGAGTATAATTCCTTTTTGATTGCTTCTATCCATTTATCCTTATCTCTAGAATTTAATACATCTTTGTAATTCTTTGGAACTTCCTCGTGCACTAGATTCGCTAAATACTTTGGATTGGGTTTCCTAATTCGTGATGATCTTCTAGGTTCTTCAAACAACTTATTCTCATTAGTTTCTTTTTCTTGCCGTTCCTTGTTTTCATCCATTATATGATTTACTTCAGATTCTTCTGTCGCAGAATCATTCAAATCATCTGACAACGCAATTGCTTCCTTTTTCTGATTTAACTCTTCTTCATTTTCATCGGAATTATTATCTTCTTGTTCATCTATTACATTTTTATTATTGGTAATATTGATGTATTCAAATTCATCAGTCATTTCTTCCTTGTTAGCTATATCTTCATATCCCATTTTTTCTTCTATAAATACTACATCTCTGCTTTCACGTACTCTCTTTTCTTTTAAATCATACAATCTGTATGCTCGCCGATCTCTTGAATATCCGATAAACACTGCTGGTTTTGCTCTTACATCAAATTTCTTTTTATTGATATCATCGTTGCGATAAAAAGCTTTACATCCAAATACTCTCATATGCTTTACTGTTGGTTTATTATTTGACCATAATTCTAATGGCGTTTTCTTTCTCGTAGCTGTTGGAGTAACATTATATATATAAGCAGCTGTCGATACTGCTTCGGCCCAAAAGGATAAAGGTAGTTTTGCTTCTATCAGCAATGTTCTTGCAGTATTAATAACAGTCCGATTAGCCCTTTCTGCAATCCCGTTACTTTGTGGACTATGAATTGTGGTTCTTTCATTCTTTATGCCCTTCCTTTTGTAATAATTCACGAGCTCTTCATTAGTAAATTCACCACCATTATTTGATCTAACCGCTTTTACTTTCTTGCCGGTTTCATTTTCTCTTCTCTCTATTATATTTATAATTCTTTCTTTTGCTTCATCTTTACTTCTTAAAAAATCTACAAAATATCTTCTACTATATTCATCTACTACCATTAGCATGTACTTACTCCCTCCCAATGAGTGTACTTTCATTGGTCCACATAAATCAACATGTAATCTTTCTAAAATGCATGTTGTTCTTTCTATCACATGATTAAATGGTGTTCTTGTTAATTTCCCTTGAATACATATTTCACATTTTGTTTCTTCACCATTCATCTTTTCTAATCCCCTTACAAGATTTTCTCTCGACATTCTTTGTAGGTATACATAATTTATATGCCCAAGTCTTCTATGCCATAATTCTTTCTTTAATTGATTTGTCTGTAAACAAGATTCATTTCTGTCTTCATCTGTTTCTCGTACAGCTAAGTTTATTTTAAATGTATTATCTTCGAATGTTCCTTTAGCTATTAATTCGCCTGTATTCTTTTCATAAATGGCTGCTCCTTCATTATCAAATATCACATATTTTCCTTTTCTGACTAAACTTGGAACTGACATTAAATTTTCTCTTAAATTAGGTACGCAAAGAACTTCTGTAAGTTTTATTTTTGTTTCGCCACTTTTCTTATCGTAAGACGTAACATGAACATTTCCACGATATTTCGCTTGTATTGATCGCTCGCTGTCAGCAGTTGCAATTTCTACATCTTCAGGTTTTCTTTCTACAACAATATCTTCTTTATGCGTCATATGCGAAGTGCAAGCTGAATCTAACATCCAGGATAGTTCCCTATTATTTTCAGATTCTTTACACTCATTTCTATTGAATTCATTTGACTCCAATGCATGTTCATTTGTAAAACATGTACATTCTTTTGCCTTCTTGTTTGAAACATTATTATTCTTATTATAATTCTTATTATTGCGTGAGTATTCTCTTACATCTTGAACTTTATTACTATAATAATTTTGAAAATTTTTCTTAGGTGAATACTCCCTATCATTTCGCGAGTGTGTCATATTTGATTTACTATAACAATTCCGCGCTATATGATTTGGCTTTCCGCAAGCAAAACATAAAACCTTTTTCTTTTCATTAGCCCTAAATGCTTTAGACTCGTTTTCTCGAAATTTATCATATTTTCTTTCATATCTCAACAAAGTTTCTCGCATTACTTCATAAGTTATATTTGGGTTTGATGATATCGCAGTTGTTACTTCGCTATATTTCTTTGGGAGCCCTTCTATAATAAATCCTATTAATTCGCATTCATCAATTTCTGTACCCAATTCTAATATTTCATTAGCTATCCCTTGAGCTCTTATCAAATATTCTTCTATTGTTTCTCTTTCGTTTTTCTCTATTCTCGCAAGATTAATTTTTAACTGAATTCTTCTCTGATTTTCAACTCCCGCATAACGCTTTTTCAGTAATTGCCATAAATCCTTAGCTTTTTTAATCCCTCTAACAGCCATTTGTTCTGCGGACAACGTCAATATAATTATACCGTAAACTTCATCATTCTTTTCTAACCATGTTTTATGCGCTTTCAAACTATCGGTATCCCCTTCATTTTTTACCGGTTCATCATTTTCGATAACATCAAATAAATGTTTTGATTTAATCAAAGCTTCAACTCGCATACTCCATAATGTATAATTTTTACTTGTTAACGGCTCTATTCTAGGAATTCCAAACATATTGGATTCACACATAATTAAAATACTTTATCTTCCAAACTATTTTTAAATGCATATAAAATTCTTACCTCTTAAATTTTTTCTATTGGCGGTTAGTCCAATGGAACAAATTCTTAACTTGTATTAGGCCTAGTTCATACAATTCATATTTATTTACTCTTCTTACTTGTACACTCAAAATATAAAATTCGCTTTAAAACCACGCTCTGCTACCAAATTGTTATCTATTTTCTAACATTTTAGTTAAAATAATGATAATTATTTTACTATAAACATAACTTCTTTAAAAAACACACAAAACATTTATTTAGACAATCACATTACAGCAACCACGAATACACATCTCCAAACCCTAATAACAACATCAATATTCTCGTCGAACATCTCACGTTTTTCGTCTGAACCTCCAAAAAAATTAAATACATGCAGTCAGGAAAAAATGTCTATTGTTCAAGAGTTTATCTTATGAAAAAATAATTTAAATATTGTCATGTGACTTTACTTACATTATTCATAACGGAAAATGTTACTAAGAGATTGATTAAATAGCTTTTAGATAAATGGTATACAAATACAATACTATAAAAATAGAATATATTCTAACTGTTAATAAAAAAAAAAAGTCTGCTTTTAGCTAAATGTTTTAAATTGATTTTTGGCTTAGCAACAATCTGGTAGCATCAACATCTATTCTATGGAAAGATGAGTTGTCACAAATATTTTTTTTCCATCTACAGCACTGCTCAAGATATGTTTAATTTCGAATGTAATAGACAATTCTCATTTTTATGGAAATAAAAATTGCATTCTCCTAACAACTAAACACTCAACAAATGCTATCAAGTTGCTATCAGGAAGAAGATTAGCAGACGAGACAGCTTGTCGTAAATCAGAGAGCACAGAAAACACCTCTCACATCGCGCTTTATGGAAACTTCTAGAATAGATGTTTCAGTAATATATGGATTTATTTATGTTATTTGAATTAAATTTTTATTCATAACGGAAAATGTTACGATGAGATTGATTAAATAGCTTTTAGATAAATGCTGTACAAATACAATACTATAAAAACTAGAATAGAATAATTATCACTGTTAATTTTAAAAAGTCGGCTTTTAGCTAAATGTTTTAAATTGGCTTAGCAAAAATCTTGTAGAATCAACATCTACTCTATGAAAAGTTGAGTTCCCACAAATACTTTTTCCAACTACAGCAATGCTCGAGATGTAATATGTTTCATTTCGAATGTAAAAGGCAATCCTCATTTTTATGTAAACAAAAATTACATTCTCCCTAATAAGTAAACACAGATCAAAACAAAAAACGAAATGAACAAATAAATAAGTAACAGACTGAATAAGAACTAAGCTCATTATGGAAGAAAATCCCCTTTTTTGATGGCGCCATCTCTGTTACAAACTGGTAAACATTGTCATTTGTCAAACTTTCTTCTCCTTTTCCTATTTGTATTGATTATGGTGCTGCCATCTTATAGCATATATGTAAAACATAATCTTTGATATTTTCTGCATTAAGGCTGTTCTCAAATCCAAGAGGTCAATTTTATGACATAAGCTTTCACTTATTTTTGTTCGAAACTAGGTCATCGAACTGCGTTTATCGTTTTTTTTTTTTGCAAACGCAATAGATCTTTCAGAAAAGAGTGTGAAAGTGGGCGTTTTGATCCGAATTTCCGCGCAAAAGTAGAATAACCAATCAGTGAAGGGCGAAGTCTTTGTCACGGGATCAAAATCGCTTCTAACTCAAAAGATAATTTATTTATCAAAAAATGGAAAGCACAGTTTGATTCCAAAGCGCTTTTCTAGTCAGTCCTTCCAATTTGATATCTTTCCGTTAAAAAATGAATTTGTAAATGTGTTTAAAAAGTTTTGCGCTTGTTGAGCAGAGCAGTTGAGAACAGCCTTATATAATACTTTAAATTTCAAATGTAAAAGGCAATCCTCTTTTTTTTTTTTTTTTTTTGAACAAAAATCGCCTTATATCGTAATAATAACTGGAAACGGGTCAAAACAAAAAACGAAATAAATTAAAAGAAGCGTTAATTAGTAAACTGTTAGTAATCTAATGATTTACACACACTGAATAGGAACGGAGTTCATTACAGAAGAAAATTCTCTTTTTTGATAGCGCCATTTCTGTCACAAACTGGTAAACGTTGTTATTTGTCAAACTTCCTTCTCCTCTTCCTCTTTGTAGTGATTATGGTGCTGCCATCTCTTAGCGTATATGTAAAACATAATCTGTGATATTTTCTGCATCAACTTTTCGTTTTATCAGAATGATTTAGGTTACGGCATGACAGATGTGTCGCACTAGTTCGCAGATTTTTCGAGATTGCTAAATAAAAGGAGGATGAAGCTAAACATTTTCTCCCTAAATCTTCATACCTCGAAGAATGAGTAGTTTAGAACGTCGGTTCCAAAACTTTAATGTTATGTGAACCACATTAACACGTTGAGGTTTGAGTTATTTCAACTGCATATCTTCCCCCTGACTGAAGGTATTTGGTACTTTTCATGATTTTTTAAAAAATACTTCCAAGATATGTATTTTGATATTTTTTATTATAAACTTCGGCTAAGATGTGTTATTATCCCACCCTCCGCGATGTTGAGTATTTGGCGATTTTTATCGCTCTGGCAACCCCGGCGTTTGGCGTCTAGTAACTTATTATGGCAACCCCCTTTTTTACGACGTGAGAGCGTGCTTTTTGCGTGAACATCTCTCGTGCTTGACTCTTGTACCAGGTTGTATCTTTTTTTTTTTTCATTTTATTTTGAGGATACGCGACAGAGAATTGTTTTTTAGTTTTTTAAAAGAGATTGGCTTATTGAAATCTAGCATGGGTTGTAATAAATGTAGCGGCGATTTGAAAATTAGAAAAAGAACGCAATTCTCTGACTGTTGCACGTGGGTTTGTCGTAATAGGAGAGTTGTGGATGGTCAGAATAAAAAGTGTAACACTGAAATGTCTTTTAGATATGGTTCCTGGTTTAGCGGTTGTAGTAAATTGACGATTGAGGAGATTTTTTTGCTAACGTTTGAAATTGTTATTGGGACAAAGACAAATCAAATTGTATCGCAGTATAAGTTTAATAGTCATACTATGGCCAATTGGAGGCAGTTTATCAACGAGTAGGTGTTGGAATATATTGAGAGTAAGTCAGATTTTTTTTTCATATTTTAAGTAATCGGGAGATACAACCTGGTATCGGAAATATAACTTATTATAATCCAGAATTTTCATTTTTTAATTTTTTCGGAATTTGTTTATTTAAAGTGTGTATTTCAAGTGTAAAAAAAAAACCAAAAAGGTAAGTAATCTTGAAAATCTAATATTTTTATGTGTATTTTTCCAGAAATATTGGTTTTATTACAGAGAATCTAATGTCATTTTTGTATTTTTTTCGGAAATATTGCTTTTAATTTAGAGGGGAATTAATTTTGGTTACATTTTCTTTAATGTGTTTTTTAGTGATTTATGTGTATGTTAGGCTTAACGAAAAAAAAATGTAAATTAGACAAATTTACATATTTTTTGTTAAGCCTAACATGCGCATGTTTTCTTCATTATTTACATTTTTTTTCGTTAAGCCTAACATACGCATATATCGGTACTTGGCGACATTTTCTACTTGGCGAAAAAGGGGTTTTCTCGCCAAAAAAATCCAAGATGGCGGAGGGTGGGATAATAACACATCTGTTCCTAAACTTCAAACTGTTCTTATTCATAATCAGGGAACTATTTAAATGAACTCAAATTTAATGTTTAATGAGAAATTATTGAAAAAAAAAAGCATGTTTTATATTTAAGGCTGTTCTCAAATCGAAAAGGGCAACTTTCTGACATAAGTTTTAATTTATTTTTGCTCAAAAATGCATGAAACTAGCTGGTGGTAGTGTTCAGAAACGATGTCATTGAGCTGTTTTTATTCTTTATTTTTTATTTATTTATTTATTTATTTATTTTGCAAACGCAATAGATCTTTCAGAAAATAGCATTAAAGTGGGCGCTTTGAACCGAATTTCCACGCGAAGGAAGAAAGAGCACACAAGAGTGGGCGAAAACCGTGTTTGTCATGTGATCAAAATCGCTTATAACTCAATAAGTAATTTATGGATAAAAAAAATGGAAAAAACAGTTCAATTCCAAATCGCTTCCATGGCCAGACTTTCCAATTTTATACCATTCCGTTAAAAAAGGAATTAGTAAAGGTGTCAAAACGTTTTGCGCTTGTTGAGCAGAGCAGTTAAGAACAGCCTTAAAAAATAAATTTGATAAAGAAAATATAAAATTTTACACAGACTTCAATAAAAAATTACCGAAATGTTTTAAAAATATCTGAAAATAGGTAGTATTTGTATAGAAACATTTAGTAAAATTTGCTTTTGTGTGGTACATTTCAAAGCACAAAGGGCAACACCAGAATGTTCACTATAAGTTCGAATTAAGCTCTGATTCTAGATATTTTCATATAAAACGTTCAACCACAAACATTTTATGTAGCAGGCTAATGAACAAAACTATTTCAATATTTCTTGAATATATTACTGATGCTTATAGTGGCACTAAGCACAAGAGTAAAAAAAAAAAAAAAAGTAAAAAAAGAAAAATAATAATCATTTTGCATTTTTTAACACGATACAGCCTGAAGAGATTTAACCTTGTATTTGTAGGCGTTCTCAGTTCTCATAAAATACCGAGCCGTTCTATTTTTACTTTCTTCTATCTTTACAAGAACAAAGTAGTGGATTCGTGAAAATTTTCAAGGGATTTCCAAGATTTAGGGATCAGAGATTCCGAAAAACATGCATTTACAAAATGTCTGTTTGTGAGTCTGCTAGTCTGTCTATCTGTATGTGACACAAATTTTGTGGGCGCTCTATCTCAAGAACTAATGCTTGGATTTTCAACAAACTTCAGATTCAGGTATACCTTGACATGAATTAGGGCTGTTTACGTTTTGGTGCCAATCGCTCAACAGGTGGCGCTGCAATGCTGCATTTTTCAGAATTTTCACTATAGCTCAATCTCCAGAACTAATGCGCGGATTTTCATCAAACTTCAGATTCGGGTATACTTTGATATGAATGGGTGCTAAATTGGTGTCATTTCTTGTACTATTTAAAAGATTTCACTGAAGTGATTTATATAGAAGAAAATTTTGTGATGGCCACAACATACTAGTTTTTTTTTTTTTTTAAAGGATTAAAAGCACTCTATGGAGTTGCGTTAGTACGAAATATAATAAGAACAAAATTTACATTGTAAAAAAAAAAAAAAAGACAAATTAGCCCGACGAATTAGCTCTTTGCATTTTGGCAGAACCCATGGATATTTTTTAACGGGACTACTGTATTAAAATGTTTAAATTTGGTATCCAACAAGACATCTGTGAAATGATTTAGATTATTCGTTTACTAAAATATACAAAATGAACTTTAAAAATTTCACTATTTTACTTAAAAAGCGACTACAAAAATAAAAGAAATGTTACAAGTTAAAAATGTACATTTTATTTAAAACTTCTTAGTACATTCAAACATTTCCAAGCCCTTCATCAGAGAATATATTAATAACTGTTATTAGTTATTAAAATATTAATAACATCGTATATAATACAAAATTGACATATACATTTTAAAAATATTAAAGAATTGTAACACCATTTTCAACACTGAGATATATAATAATCAAACAGTTCGTTTAATAAATTCAAGTAGGTTTATTGCATCATTTTATACAGTAAAAAACAGTACATTAAGCATTTGTAATACATTAAAAATAATTTACACTCATATTCTTGTGATATACAAGAAATCGCAAATAACATCGTATTTTGAAAGGTTTCACTCCATAATATTGATCAGTCAGTATGGCAATTCAAAAGAAATATGTAATGGATTATACATGCATTTTTAATTTAATAACTTCTTAAATTGCAACAACTGATAACAATTATTTCGATGAAATATATTTAGTGCCTCCACATCATTACAAAGCATTTTGAGCATAAGAAAGACATTCACAAAAACATACATTTTAAAAGATTCTTATATGAAAAATATGATAGGAATATAATTTAATCATGAACACACTTGAATGATTTTGCATATTATATGAAAGAATTTGCACGTGTCATTACATAGCATTTTGAGCTTAAGAAAAACAAACATTCACAAATAAGTACAGATTCTCAATATTATATATATATATATATATATATATATATAAAATTGAAACGTAAAATGAATAAAATATTTCTCAGTTATTTTAATAGATTTTCCTTTTAAAAATAGGATAGAAATATAATGTAATCATGAAAACATTTGAATGGTTTTGCATATTATATGAAAGATCTTTGCATGCATCTTGACAATGCTTTTTTAGCATAAGAAAAAGATAAACGAATAAATACATTTTTAATAGAATCTCATTTTAAAAATATGATATCAATACAATGCCATTATGGAAACATTTGAAAGATTTTCATGTTACATGAAAGATTTTGAAAGCATCATTACATAGCATTTTGAGCTTAAGAAAAACATTCGCCAATAAGTAAATTTTTAATAGATTCTCATTTTAAAAATATGATAGCAATGTGTCATTACAGAATCATTTCAAAGATTTTCATGTTACATGAAAGATTTTGCATGCGTTATTACATATCATTTTTAGCTTAAGAAAAACATTCACCAATAAGTACAGATTCTCAATATTATATACATAAAATTGAAAAATATAAAATGAATAACATATTTCTCATATTTTTTAATAGATTCTCATTTAAAAAATATCATTGAAATACAATGTAATAATGAATACATTTGAATGATTTTCATATTACATGAAAGATTTTGCATGCGTCATTACATAGCATTTTGATCTTAAGAAAAACATTCGCTTATAAGTACAATTTTAATAGATTCTCATTTAAAATATTATAGCAATATAATGTAATCATGAAAACATTTGGATGATTTTGCATGCGTCATGACAATGCATTTTTAGCATAAGGAAAAGATAAGCGAATAAATACATTTTTAATAGAATCTCATTTTAAAAATATGATATCAATACAATGTCATTACGGAAACAATTGAAAGATTTTCATGTTACATGGAAAATTTTGCATGCGTCGTTAGATGTCATTTTTAATTTTTGGAAAAAAATTCACCAATAAGTACAGATTCTCAATATTATGTATATAAAATTGAAAAATATAAAAAGAATAAAATATTTCTCGTATTTTTTAATAGATTCTCATTTTAAAAATGTGAAAACAATATAACGTAATCATGAAAAGATTTGAAAGGTTTCCATATTATATGAAAGATTTTTGCATGCATCATGACAATGCTTTTTTAGCATAAGAAAAAGATAAGCCAATAAGAAAATTTTTAATTGATTCTCCTTTTAAAAATATGATAGTGATGTAATGTAATCACGAAAACATTTGAATGGTTTTGCGTATGATATGAAAGATTTTTGCATGCATCATGACAATGTTTTTTTAGCATAAGAAAAAGATAAGCGAATAAATACACTTTTAATAGAATCTCATTTTAGAAATATGATATCAATATAATGTCATTATGGAACCATTTGAAAGATTTTCATGTTACATGAAAGATTTTGCATGCGTCATGACAATGCATTTTTAGCATAAGGAAAAGATAAGCGAATAAATACATTTTTAATAGAATCTCATTTTTAAAATATGATATCAATAGCATGTCATTATGGAAACATTTGAAAGATTTTCATGTTACAAGAAATTTTGCATGCGTCGTTACATGTCATTTTTAGATTAAAAAAAAAAATTCACCAATAAATGCTGATTCTCAATATTATGTATATAAAATTGAAAAATATAAAAAGAATAAAATATTTCTCGTATTTTTTAATAGATTCTCATTTTAAAAATGTGAAAACAATATAACGTAATCATGAAAACCTTTGAATGATTTTGCATATTGTATGAAAGTTTTTGCATTCGTCTTGGGAATGCATTTTAAGATTAAGAAAGAAAATTCGCCCTAAGTACACTTTTAATAAATTCTCATTTTAAAAATATGATAGTAATATAATGTAATCATGAAAACATTTGAAAGATTTTGCATATTATATGAAAGATTTTCATGCGTCATTATATAGCATTTTTAGCTTAAAAAAGATAAGCTAATAAGTACATTTGTAATAAAATCTCATTTTAAAAATAATAGCAATATAATGTAATCATGAAAACATTTGAATGATTTTGCATGCCTCATGACAATGCATTTTTTGCATAAGGAAAAGATAAGCCAACAAATACATTTTTAATACATTCTCCTTTTAAAAATATGTTATCAATGTAATGTTATTATATAAAAATTTTGAAATATTTTCAAGTTACATTAAAGATTTTGCATGCGTCATCACACGTCATTTCTAGCTTAATAAAGCATTCAGCAATACGTGCATATTTAATAAATTTTTGTTTATCAATTATGATTGAAATATAATATAATCATGAAAACTTTTGAATGATTTTGAACGATATATGTAAGATTTTGCATGCATCATTACATAGTATTTTGAGCTTAAAAAAAACATTCGCCAATAAGTAAATTTTTAATATATTCTCATTTTAAAAATATAATAGCAATGTGTCATTACAGAATCATTTCAAAGATTTTCATGTTACATGATTGATTTTGCATTCGTTATTACATGTCAATTTTAGCTTAAGAAAAACATTCACCAATAAGTACAGATTCTCAATATTATATACATAAAATTGAAAAATATAAAATGAATAACATATTTCTCATATTTTTTAATAGATTCTCATTTAAAAAATATCATTGAAATGTAATGTAATAATGAATACATTTGAATAATTTTCATATTACATGAAAGATTTTGCATGCGTCATTACATAGCATTTTGATCTTAAGAAAAACATTCGCTTATAAGTACAATTTTAATAGATTCTCATTTAAAATATTATATCAATATAAGGTAATCATGAAAACATTTGGATGATTTTGCATGCGTCATGACAATGCATTTTTAGCATAAGGAGAAGATAAGCGAATAAATACATTTTTAATAGAATCTCATTTTAAAAATATGATATCAATACAATGTCATTACGGAAACAATTGAAAGATTTTCATGTTACATGGAAAATTTTGCATGCGTCGTTACATGTCATTTTGGGATTTAGAAAAACATTCACCAATAACTACAGATTCTCAATATTATGTATATAAAATTGAAAAATATAAAATGAATAACATATTTCTCATATTTTTTAATAGATTTTCATTTAAAAAATATCATTGAAATATAATGTAATAATGAATACATTTGAATGATTTTGCATATTATATGAAAGATTTTACATGCGTCATGGCAATGCATTTTGAGCATAAGAAAAACTTTCACCAGAAAGTGAATTTTTAATAGATTGTCTTTTTAAAAATATGATATAATGTCATTATGGAAACATTTGAAAGATTTTGCATATTACATGAAAGATTTTGTATGGTCATCATGACAATAATTAAAATATTTTTAATTTAACAATAATACTTTTTATCATTTGTACATAAAGTTTTTTTTAAGTGTAAAACATTTATTTTTTTCAATTTCTTAAGATATTCATAAAATTTTAAATTATGTTTAATTTTAATAAATTTAGATTTGTTTCTACTCGGTACATTTATCAAACAATAATTCTTAAAGTTTTAATAAATTCATATTTTCTGCATCAGACAAGATATAAACATAATGAATACCAATTACTTTTTTATTAGTTAAATGCACTTGAATGACTTTTAATTTTACCATTTTTTAACGTGTGATTTTACAATCTTCTCTTTAAAATTTTAAATAATAAATAATTTGCAAAGAACTTTTTTTTGCATGGATTTTACTGAAAGGGATTCAAGAAATCATTTGACAAGTTTGTTATTTTAGTTATTAAAATCAAGTTATAAATTCTATCAGCTAATAAATAAATAATGTTAATCAGCAACTCTAATGAATATTTTCTTTATTTTGAATAAGAAGCGAAACCCATATTTCACACATGCGAAGCATCAACATAAATTTCAATTTTAATATTTTCTAACGATTTTCATAAATTACAACCATTGATAAAATTTATTTCGGCGAAATGTTTTTAGTGTCTTCGCCTCATTATAATGCATTTTGAGCATCGGGGAAAAAATATAATAGTCAGTACGTTTTTAAAAGATTCTCATGATAGCAAGTTAAGTTCATCATGATAACATTTGAAAGATTTATAATTTAACAATAAGACTTTTTAATCTTTTGTACATGAAAACAGTTGGTTTAGTGTAAAACTGTTTTTCATTTTCTTAACGTATTCATAAAATTTTAAATTATGTTTAAATTTAATAAATTTACAGTATTTTGAATAATTTTAGCACTTAAATATAGTTTTACAGTCGTAGAAGATTATTTTCTTTATTTTCAATTATAATTTGACTCAATACATTGAAATAATAATAATTCAAAGTTTTAACAATTCATATTTTCTGCATCGAACAAGTTACAAACGTAATTAATACCAATTATTTTATTATCATATTAACGTATATCATATTATCATGGTTGTTTTAATTTGAGGATATAAGAACATTGTTAAAACAGCAGAAATATGTAGAAAACGTGACATGGAATGACCCATTATCTTTTTCATTACTTTATTGTACTTAAGTAATTTTAAATATTATTTTTTAATATGTAATTATACAATCTTCTCTTAAAAATTTTAAATAAAAAATCGTTTTAGGTAACAAATTTTTGCATGAATTTTGCTAAAAGAAAATCAAGAAATCATTTGACAACCTTGTTATTTTACTCATTTTACATTTATTCTAATGAATAATTTGATTATTTTGAAAAAATAGCGAAATACATATTACACACATGAGAAGCACTAACATAAATTTCAATTTTAAATTTTCATTTTAAAATCATAATACACTGTAAACCAATTTATGTATATTTAATTTTTATAAATTGAGACATTTCAAATATTTCTGTAAAAAATCAAATGACATTATGAAATGTAAAATCTTTACATACTTATTGGAAATAAGATAATATTTTTAAAAATATAAAAAATGCATATTACGTACATGAAATATTATTACATACATAAAAACGCATGAAATAATTCATAAAATTTTAGTAGATTTCATATAAATTATACACAGAGCATTTCAGTAATGACATTGAAATTCAATCAGAACTTTTAAATTAAGATATTTTTAATTTTCACATTTTGTTTCACACATCTGAAATATTTCTGCTAAACATTGTGTAGGAAAAGAATTTATGAAATGCGAAATCGTTGTATATTTGCAGTGGATTAACAATTATCGTATAGAGGAATGATATTCTTTTATGTAAATATTTTGCATTATCGATACTAATCTTTATGCGCAAAACGAACATCTGCACTTTCTTTTATTTTAAGGCAACAATTTACCTTAAAATTGGTCAAATAGTCGATTTTCTTTTTTAATTTTAAGTGAAAGCTTTTTTAAGGGAGAGTCCGGGACACATTTTTTAATATTTTTTATTTTTGCGTTAAAATTTTGGATTTTTTTTGTGATGGTTAACCATATCATTTGTAAACAAAATCACATGATAAATCTTCTTATAATTCTTTTTTTAATTTTTAATTTAAAAAATTGGGGTAATTTAAAATCGTTATAACTCTAAATATTATTTGCAGAATTTCAATTTTTTATCATTTAAATATACAGAAATATATAAGTTTTAATTTTGATTCAGCATTTTTAAAAATATTAATTAAAAAAAATTAAAAAGATTTAAAGTAAAAAAAAAAAAAAAATTAAAAAATGATGTAACTTTTTTTTTAAATTATATTTTCAAAAGTAAATGCTTTTTTCGAATTTTCTGAATCAAAATTAAAGTAAACTAATTGAAAAACACATGTTCCAAGTTTGAACCATTTATTTTTAACGGTTCTTGAGTTATAACAATTTAAATACCAGAAATGTTGAAAAAAAAGCCATCATGAAGAAAAACGCATTTTCACTAGAAGTCGTTTGCATGACAGCCATTGCTTGAAAGCTTGATTTTGAAAACAAACCAAAACGAAAAAATTAATATAATCTGTTCTAATTAAGACAGAAACATGATTTAAATGTCATTTTAAGCAGAAAAAAGCAGAGAATATTTTACTGCAAAAATATATTTTTAGAAAATTGGAAGATTTTTGTGTCCCGGACCAATTTGGAGTATTTTGACACGTCATTTTTATCCATACGGCAGTTATATATCGCGAGATATTGCATATTTTGTTAATACACCCTACGGAATGACCCACACAAATTTAAACTTTAAATGTTTTTTTCTTCATGTTCCTATTTTCGTCACTTTCCTGTTTTAAAAATGCTGAGGCTTTTTTTGTATTTTAGATACAGATTTAAACATTTTTGTGTATGTTCTTTATTATGTATGTGATAAATCTGCGTAAGGAACGAGCCTTCAGATTTGTTGTTATTTAAAAGAAAATAAAAGAAAATAAGATGTGCCAGATTTCATCGTTTTTCACTGTATCTATCAGTAAAAAAATTATATTAAATGTAATTTTAGATGTATCTAAAAATAAATGCGCAGACTTGTGTAATATACATTTGAAAATCATATAAATATATTAGGCAAAAATATCAATATTAAAAAAAAACAGTTGAAATTTTTAAAAATGCAATTTTTTTTTTTTTTACTTTTCAAAAATTGTAATTAAATATGCAGTTGAAAAAGAAAATTCTTTCAAAATTCACTGTTAGTTGAACGTTGAAATGCAGTGAGTTCACTATTTGAACCATATTTTCGAAAATAAACAAAATTGTTGAATAGGTAGACTGTCCCCTTAATTTTGCGAAATGTGTTTGCAGCTCTCAAAATCTGGGGTTAGATATTTTAGCTGTGATTTTATGCAAATTTGGTCAATCTGCTGAGTACAAAAGTGGGATCAAAAGTTCGTATTAGCGGATTTTGGGTCCAGTGTCACAAAAGACTGGGACAAGAAGATAAACGAAGTGGGACAGCGGCTTCTACATAGAGACATAAAAATACAGTAAACTCTATGAAAATGGGACCTGTTTATAATTGAAGCTTGTCTTAATAGTGAAAATTTCATTGCACCTATGGTATGATTACAATACAATTATACATTTTAATACAAAAGCCTGTTTAAAACGGGATTTTTATCCTGTCTCTTACGATTCCGTTTTAGCAAATTAAAATATTCTCAATAAATCCCGACAATGTTATATGCAGTGATGCCAGTTAAAGCCCGATCGCTAGGTACAAACGAAACTTCAATTTAGTATGCTTAATTGTATTGTATGCGTATTTTAGAAACTATGATAATTTTACTTTTAACACAGAACTCAATTATAAAAAGGCTACCTTTTACAGACTGTCTACTGACCAAATATAGTCAAATTTGTAATAAAAAATCGTTACGAACAGCAAAATATTCCGTTTTAGACATGTTTCCGTTTAAGCAGACTTTTGTACGGTATTCTTTTGAAGGGAACAACTGGCAACAAGAGTTCTACCATGGAGTTTGAGTAATTTCCGCATGTGTCCAAGGGCGGGTCGAGCTTTCCATTTAGAGGGGATGGTCATGTCTTTCTCTAGGAACGTGACGGGGATCACAGCTGTAATATCAATTCTGATATCTTATGTTTGCAACATTTCTAAACTGCCTGTTACATGACACATTAACGAAGTTGTATTTTCATAAGTAAATGTATAAAATTTGCAGGTACATTCGTAAAGGCATAACATTTGGCGACATTCGTAAAAGCCTAAATTTTACAATTAATAAAAAAATTTCAAAATAACAGACATTACATTACACCACATTAAAAGATAAAAAAACAATTTAAAATGACGTTTCGGATTCATTCTGAATCCCTCATCAGCTAATTCCTAACGTAAAAGTCATACTAGGTTTTTAAGTTCAACAAGTAGAAAAACATTACATTAAGTTGCCAAAAAATTATAGTTAAAACAAAAGTGAATATTCTATCGGTAGAGATGCAGGCCCGTTAATTGCTAAATCAGCAGTTTTCGTGTACCAAGCTTCCAAAAGAATACGACTTGCATAAATGCTTCAGTCTGATCTAATTATATGAGCATTCTCAAAACTCGGAAAATGATCAGTTTTCATGGCGTGGTCAACAATTTTAGAATTTAAATTTTTATTTCTAAAAGCATGTTTATGCTCTTTAAGTCTTGTTTCAAGTGTACGGCTGGTTTCACCTATGTAGACTGCGTTACACAGTTTGCACGGAATGCCACAAATAACATCTTTAAACTGTGAGCTTGGATATCTATGCTTAAAATTGCTTGAAAGATGCTTAAGTGGTTTTTGTGGGATGAAGGACGGATGGAGGACGAAGTGGATTCAAAAAATGCGAAATCTTCTCTGAAATATCTTTGTAATACAGAATGCTTGCAAATTAACTTTCATACGTTGGAAGGGTGAAATGTTTACAATGTTACAAGTTCTATTCAGATAGTCAGAAATCGTTTCCAATTTTTCTATAAAGCCACAAGATATTTCAGAAAATTTGGTGACAAAGCTAGGCTTATAATTTGATTTTCGTGAATCAACAGTCAGGAAAAGATGATCAAAAGGGAACAATTAGTTATAATTGAAGCACACATATATAAAAAATTAAAACACTGATTGATTTTTGGCGCTTAATGAACAAATTTTATGCATTTGCATTTTTTTTTTTTTAACTTTCTGTGTGTCAGAAATATCTGCGGTGTTGAGAGAGATTTTTTTAAAACAACCCTATTATGTATTTTCGTTTAAGAAATATATTTTAGTATATTTCTTTGTTTAGGGGGGGAGGGGGTCATGACCCCCATGACCTTCCCCTTCGATCCGCGCTTGCGTGGGCCGCGAGAAATCCAAACGTATAGAATTTATCAGAGTCTCGTTTGTTAAGCATGTAGTTCGTTCATACTACAAACAATTGAATCGAAAACCACAAGTTGCTATTTTTAAAGAAATTTGTATTTATGACAAATATTAATTATTTGCAGCATTAATCTTGCTGGACTGGTTAAGACTGTCTTTGAAGTAGCCAACAATCTTCGATACGTCTGTTTCGAATTTTGTAATCTTGCATTTTTCTTACAAGGACTAAATTGCTCTTACGTGTAACGTAGAATAGATCAAATTATCGAAACTCCATCACAGTCCTGGCCAATCAGATTTAAATAAGCACTACTTTTAATAAAAGAAATCACTAGGGACAGTAATAGATTCCGTTTTAGGGGCGTTTCTGTCTAAGCAGATATTTGTATGGTATTCTTTTGAAGGGGACAACTGGCAACACAGAGTTCCATTGTGAAGGCATCCTAAATCATTCGACTGGAGTTTAAGTAATTACCGCACGTGCCAAGAGAATTCCAAACGTATAGAAATAATCAGAGTCTAGTTTGGCATAAATGTAGTTCGTTCATACTCCAAAAAATTGAATCGAAAACCACTTGTTGCTGTTTTAGTGACATTTGTATTTCTGCCGCATACAAATTATTTAATCTTGTTGGACTGGTTGATACTGTCTTTGAAAGAGCCATCAATCTTCGATACGTGAGTTTAGAATTCATTAATCCTGTATTTTTGATATAAGGATTAAGTGTAATGTAGAATAGACCAAATTATCGAAACTCCATCACAGTCCTGCCCAATCATATTTAAATAAACACTATTTTTAACACTTTTCAATAAAGTTGAAAAGAGTAAGAATTTGGTTTGTCTGTCCATGATTCCACTCGCTTAAGTCCGATTGCCATGAAATTGAGAGAAAAATCGTTGGTGGTGTATTGTAACGCTTTTACACTAATTTAAACATATTTAAATTGATATGTATCCCTGAGGTGAAGTTTCTTACTGTACACTGGGGTATGCATAGAATTTATTGTTTATTGACAGGGGCATACAAACGTATTTAGCTACTGAAAAAAATAGACAATAATTGAACTATTGAAGCCTACAAACAATTGCTGGAAGTGCATTTTTCAGCTGTGATACGCATTTTTAAATTTAACTATTACTTGGTGTGTATTAATTCTGTAAATCGTATACAGGGCCGCACAAAAATTCTCAACAACATCCGTTTATTGGCGGAAATGGCTAAATGGAAATTTTCAACTGTGCTACTTGCTTAACTGAATTCACTTTTAGCACATTATGTAATACACATACATATCTATAGAACAGATACAGTTTTGCACAAAAGAAATCTTATATTTTACCGACTATTCACGGTCACAGAAGAAATTGACTTTTCAAATGGCATAAACATACTATGTAATATAAATAGATAACTATAGAACAGAATCAGCTCTGCACAAAAAAAAAAAAAAATTCTTCACAGTCACAGAACAAATGGACTTTTCAAATGCGTTATGTATTTTCCAAATTGTTCATTTAAACATCATCTTTTCACCTTAGTAAACTGAAGTTTTGTTATAGTATTCTGAATGTGTTGGAAAATGTTTCATAATCCATGTTGTACGCATGAGTTTTCGTTCGCTTGTTTAAACCTAACCTTGATAATTGTCTGCATTTCAAAGTAGCGGCCTTGCCGGCTACGCTGCACGTTTAGTACATCAACAGACTCAAATCATTTAACATGTTGAGTTTATTGATTTTTAATTTCCTTTATGACATTTTGTAAACATAAATAGAGCATTTAGTTAAATAACTAAAAAGACATTTTACACTTATTAAAATCAAAATAATGAAATCATTTAAATTATTTTCCTTCTATTATGAGACATATTTCGAGTGTCTCCGTAAATTAAATATATTTCAAACTTTCCTTTTTAAGTATTTCTCGGGCTTTTTATTATTTTATTTACTTATTTTTGACAAAATTAGTCAATAAAATGTATTTATTAAAACTGTAAAATAATTCGTTTACGCACTTATATGGAAAAACATTCAAAAATGTCACAGAGCGTATCGAATGCCTAAATTTTAACGGCATTTGAGAGGGAAAAGCACTAAGTCCTGGAAAAAAAGATCCCAGATCATTACTGGAAGCGAGGTAAACCGGAGTTTTCCCGTAAATACAAAGATGCGTGTTTTGTACTTTAGAGATTTCAAAATCATCGATTCAAAACACTTTATAGATGACATTAGATTTAATGTCTGTGAATTGGAAAATTAAAAAACGATGAAAAAGAAAAGTGCCCAGCTAAACTGATGGCATTGACTCACAGGCTATTCACACTAATTGTATATTATACTCTTATTTCAAAGAGTAATGCCCCCCAAAATTAAATTAAGGTGGAATTAGCTCCCCCACCCCCTGTTTCACATCTTCATACTTAACAAATGACCCTCCAAATCTCACCAGGGAAGCATCTTATCATAAAACGGTATACCAAATGTGAAATCGGATAACAACAACCATTTATCTAAGTTAAAAGGGGTATTATCCGCCCGTTCCCCGGTGTATACTTAACCAATGAACCTCCAAAGTAACTGGGAAGCGCCTTATCAGAATAAAACGGTATACCAAATTTGAAGCAAATCGGATAGAAAAAGCCATTTATCTAAATGAAGAGGGCGTATTATCCCCCCCCTTCCTACCTTTACACTTAACCAGTGAGCCTCCAAATCTAATAGAAGCGTCTTATCAGAATTAACCGGTATACTAAATTTGAAGCAAATCTGATTATGCAAAAATGCATGAATGCATCTGCATAAAAAATCTAGTAAAGTTAAGGGTGGATTAGCCCCCATACTCCCTTTATACTTAACCAATGAATCCTCCCCCCCCCCCAAAAAAAAAAAAAACTAATCAGGGAAGAGCCTTATCAGAATGAACCTAGAAATTTTTTTTTTGAAGCAAATCGGATATTTCTATCAAGAGTAATCGCGTTACATACATACAGAACCTGCGCGCACATTAGCTCTCAGGCTTTGATAGTCTGTGAGCTAAAAAAGTATGTCTAAAGTTTTTATCAAAGCGTTTTATAATGCTAATTTTTCAATGTTTCTAGACGTTTTTTAGACTGTATATGTAAAATATGGTAAGTTGTAATTTTTTTAACAGATAAAGTATGTTTCAAATTTTTAAGACTCTCGAAAATACAGGAAAATGTTACAAATTCAAAAATCTCTTCATAAAGAATTTACGATTTTTTAAACCCCTAGGGGGCTCTGCCTCCTACGAGCTACGCTCGCCAACCCCCGTTTAGACACCGCAAACTCTAAAAGCACGCTAATATGTTAGGCTTAAAAAAAAAATTCGGAATGCTGAATTATAACAAAAAATAGTGTCGATCTCTCTGTTAACTGACTGTTTTAGTCTTTGATTAAATCAGATCAGTGAAAAATTTGAAAATTGTCTCCCGGTATTTTTTAACAACGCTATAAAGAAAGTTCTTTTAAATAAGACATTTTAAATGAATCGTTTTAAATCTGAAGTATTTTTCACAAAAGTTGACTATCTCTTTTTAATATTCACGTACAAATACTTTTGTTAGAAAAAAAATATTTCCGCTGTCTTAGAATTCATAACAATAGATGAAAAGATTATCTCAAAATATGAAATAAATGTGTCGAGCAAATATATTTTTAAATTTAAACTGTTTGACAGTGTTATTGTTTGGACATTTTAAATAGGACGTATCCATTCTATATATAACTTTATATAACTATGGACATATACTCTCTATTTATGAATTGGAGCATGTTAATTATTTTATTATCTACAATTTTCTTTTTCTTTTAAAATTCACGTGTAAATATAGTTTTTATGACTTAATTTTCCATATTTTCCTGCTTTTAATACGTAATCATTTAATTCTCACTTGAAAAAAAAAATTCTGTTTATAATAGTCACGTTTAAATAAATTTTTGATTTGAAGGAAATTTTATTCTTTGTGCTGTTTTAAAAATCGGCAACAATTTATAATAATACCTTTCTCTAAAAGATGTAAAAAATATTTCTCGAAGTGCCAAAATTTTTAATATAAAAAAATGGAAAAAAAAATCCTCAAAAAATGAATCGAATTTAAAAAATATATGCAGTCTGCACACCGAGAACATATAATGTATAAAAATATCTAAAAATGATTAAATTTCTATGTATAGTTTTTGCTCATACAAAACTTTTTTAATGGAACGATTTTTACCAACTTTAACATTAAATATCTCTTAAAATAATTATTCAATTTGAAAACTGTCTGCATCAGAGTGTTTATCCAACATTTTTCTATAATACCACTGATTTTGATATTTTTGTATGCAGTAGTTTTCTTAATATTAACGAAGAAAGACACCCGGTCACAAAAAATTCAAAAACAGCGGCGCTGACAACGTTAGTTACTTTTTATTTACTTCTATGTTTACAAGAAGAAAGTATTGGATTCCTGAAAAATTTTGACTTCCGGTTTTCGACGGATTTATACGTTTTAGAAGGTCCTGAACACGATTTGATGGTTTTTAGAAAATCGCTGTCTGTCATTCTGTGAGTCTGTATATTACAAAAATTTTGTGGGCGCTTTATCTCAAGAACTAACGTACGGAATTTAACTAAACTTTAGATTCAATTAGACCTTAATATAAACTGGTTCTGATTATTTTTGGTGTAAACCGCCCAACAGGTGGCACTGCTGTGCTGCATTTTTCACGATTTCCGCAATAGCTCTATCTCAAGAACTAATGCACGGAATTTCATAAAACTTTAGATTCAGTTAGTCCTTGATATAATTCGGTGCTGATTACTTTTTGGTGAAAATCGCCCAACAGGTGGCGCTGCTATGCTGCATTACTCTTGATCATCGCAATAGCTTTTTCTCAAGAACTAATGCACGAATTTTCATCAAACTTCAGATTCCGTTAGTCCCAGATATAAATTACTGCTGTTTATTTTTTGGTGTAAATCGCTCAACAGGTGGCACTGCTGTGCTAGATTTTTTTCAATATTTCCGCAATAGCTGTATCGCAGAACTAATGCATGAATTTTCATCAAGCTTCAGATTCAGTTAGGCCCTGGTATAAATTAGTCCTAATTAGAGTTTGATGTAAATCGCTCAACAGGTGACGCTGCTATGCGGAATTTTTTACGATTTCCGCAATAGCTCTATCTCAAAAACTAATGCACGGATTTTCATTAAACTTCAGATTCAGTTAGAAGATGACATAAGTTGCTGATAATAAGATTTTGGTATAAATCCCCTAACCGGTGGCGCTGATTGTCTGCATTTTGCATGATTTAAACGATTTTAGTGATAGTCCTATCTCAAGAACTAATGCACAGAATTACCTATCTTTAGCATTCTCATGATGGGCATAGATTGCCATTTAAAATTGGAACTGTACTAGAAAATTTTTAAGTATTAACATGTATGAAATGGAAGAAAGATTTGGGATTGGCATATCCGACTAGTTTTTAGAATAGAGAGATTTCTTAATTTTACAACTCCTCATATGCTTAGGGGTAAGGAGCCTGGGTACCCTTCATTCGGCGAAAAATGCCGAAAATATCGATTTTCTAATTTTTTCTTAACCCTTCACTGCACAACGTGCCATATCTGGCACATACCTAAAAACACTTTAATTCTTAGTATGTGCCAAGAATTTGGCCAATATGATCTTTATTACTCATCAAAAACAGTCCAAAGAATGGAATAACACATATTTTGTCCATGTCAGATGGCTGCATTTGACAAAAAAATTAGAATTTGGTCTTCGGAAAAAAAAAAAAATTAGATCAAGCTATTATGGTAAAATTTACTTTCATTATTTTTACTGAATACTTAAAAATATTAATATAAAAAAAGTTCCAGAGTGTTAAGCAGATAAAATTAGCTCACTTAGTTGTAATATATAATAATACGATAATTTAAAACCCTAATTGTGTACATAGGATACACGCCATAAAATATCAAATTTTAGCTGAAACTTTGAAATTTAATTTTTTTTACTATTTTTTCCATTGTTAGACCGATATATAGATTTCAAATATTTTTTTTTTCATAAAAATAAAAAAAATCGTGCAGTAAAGGGCTAAATTATACTTTATTATCCCTAGTATATTCAGATAAATTTTCGTACAGATCAGAGTATTATAAATATAAGTTAAAAACGATTTTATGACATCGCTATCCCTTTAAATACCCCACCCATTTCACTTTAAAATGATTTTTCTCAGTTTGTGTTTTTTCAACAAAGTAGCACGTTCAAAGTGGTAAAACTTTTATGTATGTTTTTCAACTGACTTGCATTTTAACCGACTGAAAAGAAGGGTTATGTGTTTTACGCGTATCTGTGTATGTGGATTTCTTTATACCTTCGAAACATTCCAACGACTGGATGGATTTTAATGAATGAAGACTCTATCAATTCGTCTTAACGGCCCGATAACTATAGGCTAGGTTTTGTTTTTATAAATTCAAAAATACGGCAGTAAAACACAAAATGGCGGTAGAGACGAAAAATAATTTACGCAACCTATTGAGTGGCATATCATTAGATAAGTCTTTCAAAATGATGACAATGTTTCATTGACTATTTTGCAGTTAGAAGTTCCGTTAAAATATTATACAACCTGGAAGTTGTGTATGCAGGATCTCTAGCTTTACTGCAACTCTAACCATCATAGACATCTATAGACCTTATCAAAACAGTCTTTATAGATAGGAACTAACAATTAAACACAACTTAATAGTAATCAATACAAGTAAATAGAAAAAAATAGTTAAGTAATATAAACAAGTAATATAAAAAAATATTTTAAGTCAATTCCTACTTAGGTCAATAAGAGAAATTTTTTTCTCCCATTCTTCTTTCCTCTTGAGTGGCGCTTAAAATGCCTTGATCAATAAGAGGGCTCTCTCGGTCTTAAAATACCTTGATCTAGAAGAGGGCTCTCTCGGTTATTGAAAAAATTAATTTAATTTAATTTAGGGATTAATATTTGAAAAAACTGGATTAACATAAAGTGTCATCCACTACAAGTTAAAAAAAAATTATTTGAGCTTGATTGGATGAATAATAAGTATTTTATAAACGATTTAAAATTTTAAGAAGATATATATAGCGAGAGTGTGAGCTAATAGTAGGAATTGAAAAAAAAATAGTTTCACATTGATGAGAAATAATTAGTTCGCTTTTTAAGCAGTCGGGTTTTTTTATTTTTTTAATTTAATTGTTTATTTATTTAATTGTTCCTTATGGTCTGTTTGATAAAACTAAGTACTGGATTTACAATAAAATAAAAAGTTTTTTTTTTACACAATAGGGGGCTGTGCACCCTACGAGCTACGCTCGCCAACACCCGTTCAGACACCGCAAACTCTAGAAGCACCCTAATTTGATCGGCTTTCAAAAAATTTCGGAAGAATGAATTATAATTTAAAAAAAAAAAACAGAGTCGATCTCTGTGTTAACGGATTGTTTTCGTCTGTGATTCAATCAGATCAGTGAATCATGTAAAAATAAGCTAATATAAAATGAAGTAAGTAAACAGAGTCTTTGTCTCAGTTTTTTTTTTAACAACGCTATAAGAAAGTTCTTTTAAATAAGACATTCTAAATGAATCGTTTTAAATCTGACGTCATTTTCACGAAAGTTCTCTTTCTAATATTCACGTGAAAACACTTTTGTTGTTAGAAAGGAAATATTATTTGCGCTGTCTTTGAATTCTCCACAAAAGTTTACTAGGTTATCTCAAAATATGAAATAAATGTTTCACGCAAATATATTTTCAAATTTAAACTGTTTGGCAATATTATGATTCGACAATTTTAAATAGGACGTAATATCCTCCATTTACAACTTTTAATGCATATTAATGAATTTATTATTTTAAAATTTTCTTACTCTTTTAAAATTCACGCGTAAATATATTTTTTATGACTTAATTATCAATGTTTTCCTGCTTTTAATACGTAATCATTTAATTCTCACTTGAAAAAAAAATTCTGTTTATAATAGTTACGTGTAAATTAATTTTTAATTTGAAGGAAATAGTATTATAGTACTGTTTGCGCTGTTTTTAAAATTGGCAACAATTTAAAATTATACACTTTTCTAAAAGTTGTCAAAAATATTTCCCCAAATGCTGGAAAATTTAGATTTAAAATGGAAATAAATCCTCCAAAAATGTGTCAAAAAAAAAAAAAAAAAATACAGTCTGCACACCGGGAACTTCTAATGTATAAAATGATCTAAAAATGATTAAATTCCTATATATAGTTTTTGCTCCTATAAAACTTTTTTAACGGAATTATTTTGACCAACTTTAACATTAAATATCTTTTTAAATAATTATTCAATTTGAAAACTGTATGCATCAGAGTGTTTATACAACATTTCTCTATAATACTACTGATTTTCATATTTTTGTATGCAGTAATTTTCTTAATATTAACGTAGAAATACACCTGGTCACAAAACATTCAACAACAGCGGTGGTGACAGCGTTAGTTACTTTTTTAAGGTTTCTTTCATCTGACGAAACCCTATTTGTCTCACTTCTTTGTCTGTCTGTCCGTCACAGGGCCCGTTCTCAAAAACTGTACATGTTAGAGACTTGAAATTTTGGGTACTTATAGCTGAACACCTCACATCAAACAACAATTCATAAAATTTTGAAAAAGTCGGTAATTCACCGAATTACGGGGTAATTAACTTTTAAAATTAACCAATCAACCTTTTGAACGCAGCTACGAACGCACCTTCTCCAAATCAGCGGAGTTTCTCCTAAGGATTGACAGTAAAATCAGCGGATGCACCGTAAAATCAACGGATGCACGGTAAAATCAGCGGATGCAGTTACCACGGAGGAAATCAAGCTATAAATGAAATGGACATTTAAAAAGGAAAATCGCATCTCCATTGGTCTTACAAATTCGTAAAAGGTATAGAAATATGCGGAAAAAAATTCTACTTTATGTTGGTATAAAGTTCAAATTTCTGCGTTTGGTATAACGCAAAAAATCCACTAAAAATCGATCGATAAAAATTTAATTTCTGTATTTGAAAAAACAATGAAAAGAAATTTCATTTCAGCGGAAAGAAGGTGTCATCTTTCAGACGTATCTGTGCTGGAGAAATTTAAGCAGAGGATATTTTAATACGAAATTTAAACTTTTAAATATTAAATTTTTAGATTAATTTTTTTTACATCCCGACGTAAAAATTTTCGTTGATTTCATACATACCCAGTTAAAACTCCTAGCTTAATTACAAGCTGAGATATTAATTATTATTTCATTAATTTGATCATTGCTTTAAAACTTTCCTTTCAACGGTTTTTTTTTATCTCAGGCATGACGATGCACTTGCGGTTTTTATTTTAATACGAAATTTAAACTTTTTAAATATTAAATTTTTTGATAAAATTTTTTGACATACGGACGGGGAATCTCTCGCAGATTTCATACATACCCACTTCAAAGAGCTAGCTTAATTAGAAGCTGAGATATTAATTATTATTTAATTAATCTGTTTCATTTCTATATAATGCATAGATTAAAATGGGGCACGTGCTTTTTTGCCACGTTTGAAAGGAATATTAAACGAAACCCTTTGTGCGATCTATGATCACACTTACCCACTTGTTTTAGAATAGAGAGATTTCTTAATTTTACAGCTCCTCATACGCTTAATAGTAAGGGGACTCGGTACCCTTCTTTCGGCGAAAAATTTCGAAAATACCGACTTTCTAATTTTTTGCTTAAATTACATTTTATTGCTTAAATTATATTTTATTATCCCTAGTATATTCTGATGAAGTTTCATAAAGATACGAGTATTATAAATACAAGTTCAAAACGATATTATGACATCTCTATCTCTTTAATTACCCCACCCATTTCACTTAAAAGCTATTTTTCTCAGTTTGTGTTTTTTCAACAAAGTAGCATGTTTAAAGTGATAAAACTTATGAATATTTTTCAATTGACTTTGATTTTTTTTTTTAGTTGTTACTTATAGTCTGTTAGATAAAACTAAGCACCGGATTTACAATAAAGTAAAAAAAAAAAATGTACACATAAAAATGCAAAATAAATTCAGTTTTTAGCCCCCGGTACGGTATGCTATTTTTTTCTCCCAGCTTATTTTGTGTCCTATCCAAAAAATAACGTTACCTTACAGAAGGCAGCAGTAAACAAAGCAGATGTATCATTGTACGATTAAATGCTCTATAGCAATTTTTTTAATTTCTAAGCATCGCACATTTTCAATTTTTATACTGTCGTATTGGGAAAAAAAGTACTTTTAAATGCAATTTGTTTGAAAACTGCATCTCCATTTATTTTTGAAATATTATTTTTTTGTAGTTTTTATCGCCATTTGTTTAATTTTGGCAACTCAAATACTCCATTTATGTAGAAAGTAAAAGGAAAATAGTTGAAAAACAGCAATTATATCTTTTTGTTGTCATTTTCTCATAACAACCGAAAGAAATTGTAATTAAAATACGTGCTATTTTGAAAAAATAAACTAATAATTTCTGTCAAAACATGGAGCTATTAAAACTATATTTAATTTTAAGTATCTATATTAATGTTACAAACAAATGAAGGCCTATGAATCATTAGACAGCCGGGTTTTTTTTTTTTTTCGTCGAGTTACTTTAATGACGACATCTTTTTGCTGCATTTGTGTATTATTTCGCAATAGTGACGTCCTATGCATGCTTTACTCTAGATCTTTAAGAGTGGATCGTAAATGGGGAATTCTTAAGCGGATGCAAATGACGTCATTTCACATAAAATAAAAGCGTATTCTGTAAGTCTTAAAATTGGAATATGTTTTGTACTATTTATATATACATTTTTTTTTAATCGGGGGCGACAATAAATTCTGAAAAATTAGAATTCCTGTCTTCTAGTTACTGTAATTTTACACGTATTTGCACATTTTTTTTCTCCCAAACTAATTAAATTATATGCTAAATCCGATACTTAAAATTATACAGCACTCTTCTAACAAGGAAGATCTCCATACGGGCATGCTCAGAAAAATCTGAAAAAATTACAGAATGGTTTTCTCATATGGATATATATGTTTATAAAACATTTTTTGGCGGAACCCCGATACAGCGTCCGTAAAAAAATAACGAAATTTTCGTATATTTGGCGATTTGTCACCGGTTGGCGATTGAAAAAAAAATACTCTTTTATGAAGGAAAAAACTTATGTTGAATTTGTTTATGAGTTTAATTTAAATAACTTCAGTTTTGTCATTTTTTATTTGTTTTATCTATAGTTTGTCATATATATTTATAGCTAATTATAATAAAATTTACATATCATTTTTATTATTTAAAACAAAATTTAAATGGATTTAAATTATTTAAAGCTCAAAAATAAAGCAGATAAAACACTGTCGATTTGATTTTGTTGCTATGGAAACGACTTCGTCTTCGATATGGAAATTTATTATGGCTATCAAATGTCAGCTGAGTATAACTTAAAATAGATATTTGCAACTTGAAAAGCATAGAAAATATTTTTACAGTGATAAAATTAAATAACTACAGCAACAAGCAATATATATATATGATACATAAAAAATATATAATAACCTCTTTCATTGATTAAGTTAAAATTCATTAAAAACCGTGCATTCTAAAAAACAATAAAATATTTTCAGATGCATTAAAATCGTTTGCTTTTGACGAGAAAAAATCCTGCTCGCCAAATCGAGTGTCACTTTTGTATTTTCGCGCCAAATATTCGAAAACAGTTTATTTTTTTACGGACTTTCTACTGAAATTCCGCCATTAAATTTGATTGATCCCTTATTACATACATGAGTAGTTTCACTAGCATTTTTTCCAACATATTCTGAGTATGCCCTGTAAGGAGACCTTCCTTGTAAGAATAGTTTAAAAAAATTTGCGTAAATGTTCAAAATTTTCAAATCTTGCCGGGAGAATGAAACGATTTCTTGATAGAATCATTTTCCTTCATCAAGTCCTTTATTCTGCCAAAAAAGTACCTTAAAATGCTTAACCCATTTATGCCTGAATTTTATTTTTCTCAAATTTGTTGATCAAATCACTTTAAAATGTTGCAAAATGAACTGGATAATAATGGAAAATAAATACAAAAAAATGCAATTTAGCAAATTACAACGACCATTTGGAAAATGATTATTTTTTCAAAGACTAAAATTTAAGACATAAAAAATCGCACGGAGTGGATCCTACATTACGTACGCCATAGATTAAACATGAATAGTGTTATTACACGTAAAAATTGCAAGCTACAAATATCGCTTGCGACTCGGCAGATTTCCTGAAACCTACATATTATCCAAGCATTTCATTGGCTATTCGGGAAAAGGCGTTTCCATCGTCCAAGAAATCTGACGACCAATTTTAAATGAAATTTCATTCTTAAACTTCTAAACATCCCACACTATTACTTATTATACCGTCGTAGAGAGAGAAAAAATGTACTTTTAAATGCAATTTGTTTGAAAGCTGTATCTCAATTTGTTTCTGAGTTATTAATTCTTTTTTTGTAGTTTTTATTACTTTTTTGTCATAGTGGCAACAGAAGTATCCATCTCTGTTGAAAGTAAAGGGAAAGAACAGATGACTGTATAGACCAATCAGGAAACGAATAAAATGCGGATTCAACCAATATATCGTCTCAGATATGTTTTTGATTTCCTACCCTGACAGAGAACAATAACCCTTTTTCCATATTGTTAATAAACTAAAAAAAAATTACGCTGAAGTATTTTTGTATTTATTTGATCAAATGTAAACGTACTACGTATGAAAATATCCATATGTAGAAAAATGCATAATTATATGTTTCTTTCTAAATTTATATAAATTAAGCTTTTAAATTGCATATTACACACCATAATTAGTATTTTTGTGAACTATTAAAAAAATGTGTATATTTCTTTACAGAGATTAATAACATTATAAGTATTATTATTAATAAATTAAGAATAATCGTATTTGAGGCTAAAAAACAGTTTATTTCAAAATCATCTTGAAAAGGACTTTACATAAATAACTGTTCCCTAAATAGCTAATAGAAATATGTAAGCATTTGCGCCTAGCGCCCTATATTTTGTACGTTACAAATATGCATAAAAAATAGGCTTGAACATATAATTTCGCAATTTTAAAAAATACGTATTTCAAAGAAGCCAAAAAGCTAAGATTATGACTTATTTATTTGGATTCTTGATACAAAAAATACAAATAAACTTCCTTTTTACATTTCGCTACCTTGAAAAAGGAAAAATCTATAAACACCAAAAAGGCCTTCATTTAAGCAAACAAATAATCTTATTAGACCGGGAGCCGACAGCACTGAGAATCAGCTCATCGAGTTCACGGATAAAATGCTAGGATTAGTTATATCACGATTCGCGTATTAAAACGCAATCGGTGTGCCAAGTCCTCTCTTGGTGGAAAACACCTGAAAACTCGATTTTAGCGCCTAACTAGTAGGTTTACCATTGTGTTTTCCTGCACCGAAAGGTATGAAAACATGGAGGACTGGAAGCAGGAAAACACAATGGTAACCCTACGACTCAGCAGCTAAAATCGAATTTTCATGTGTTTTCCACTAAGATAGGACTTGGCAGACGGATTGCGTTTTAATAGCGAATCAAGATTGAACTAATCCTAGAATTTCATCCGTGAACTCGATGAGGTGATTCTCTGTGCTGCCGGCTGCCGCTCTAACAAGGATCATGATTAAGACGCCGATCAACGAAATCCCACACACTATCAATTGTCGACATATCCCGCAAACACGCATGCCACGGAAGATGCTGTATGTTTTCTGCTGGCAAGAAGTCTTGGACATTCCTTGCCACATGTGGGCGTGCATTATACTGTTGAAATAGAGTTCCAGGAATGCATTGAAGGAAAGGAACGACTACGGGCTCCAGCATTTCACTGATGTGCCTTTTGCTGTTCAGAATATCTAAAATTCTTAGCAACTGGGATCATCTATGATAGGCAATCTTCTCCCAGACCACAATTCCGGGTGTTCGTCCTCTGTGACGAAATGCACCCCAAAAGGTGGCGTTCCTCGGATTAGCGTTTAACACCAAGGCAACCATCATGGCATCACAAATTAAAGCGTTATTCGTCAGAAAAGACCGCTTGTTGCCAATCTGCACGTCTGTTTATGTTCATGAGCCCTTTGCAGCCGCAGGCGTTGTTGGTTTTGAATGAGGGGATCCTGTATAAAGGAGTTCTTGAAAACAGTCCACTTTGCAGCAGACGTCGACAAATTGACGAAGCAGACAGTGATACACATGTTGCAGTTGGCCAATGTGCTGCCAACTATCTAGATGAATATGTACGGTTCGTCAGCGTCATGCGAACCATGTGTATCAACGCGCATTGACGTTACCGTTCGGGGTCCACTCCCCTATTTCCGAGTGGTCCGATCGTCGTCGGTCCACTGCTCCCAAATTCGCATCACTCTGCTGCTGTTGCGCTGCACACGAGCTGCTTTTGCACGATAGGAAAATCCACGGTAAGTAGAACACACGGTAGGGTTCACGAAAAGATGCGCAGTAGTTTGTGACGTCACTGGCACCCTCCGTCCAGCACTTTCTGCACCTGAACATTCATTTTTATTCCTCTCTTATCTATTTTCACGATAACGAGTGTTTTTTGTGTTAGTATAATCATTTTATGCCTTATGCTATTTCCTATTTTTTGCAAACGGTGTTTAATTAATTAAAATAGAGATGCCTTGCTGTGACATTTCTGGTTGTACTAATCATATCAGAAATTCCGAAGTCTCTGCAATTTATTTCATCGATTTCCAATAAATGACGCGGTGCGAAAACAATGGCTACAAGCTAGAGACCTGAACGGGCCTTAATTTTCAGGTCTAGGCCCGGACACGGCCCGTTTATATTTTCACAATTCACGGCCTGACCCATACAAAATTCAGTGGAAGCAGGCCCGACCCGAGCAAAAATCAATTCAATCAAGCCCGATCTGGCTAGACTCAATTTCTACAAAAAATTCAGATTTTTCTTAGCATACAATTAAGATTTTTTTTAAAAATACGGCATACATATTTATGGAATAATTTTACAGTATATTGTAAACTTTTATCTAAAACAATGAAAGAGAGCCAGGAAAGTAGGAAACCGAAAAACTCTTTGCTTTTTCCTCAGACGTGTTAAAATAAAATATTAATAACTGCATCGAAAGTTAATATTTCCAAAAACTAAATGTAAACAGAAGATTGACCCTTTAAAGATTTCTAAATAATAAACACATATAAATAAGTCAACTCTAATTTGAAAATGTTCAGTTAGTAGATGTTTCAAATGCCATTCATCTCAGTAATATCCCATACACGATATTAAATAAATATATAATACTTTTTTATGAACGGAAAACTTTATACAAAGCGAAAAGTGCGTTACTCCAAGATTGGAGATGGATTCCAGTGACGTCATGGGAGAAAACGAAACCTGCGCGTGAAACCTACCGTGAGTTCTACTTACCGTGGGAAAATCCTTCTTTACGAACGCCGATGATTCTCCCCCATTCAAACTTCGTCAGTTGTTGAAATGTCGCCTTCTTTCGTCAAAGAGGCATAGTTATGTCTCACCTAAAGTTTACCACTAGCAGATACGTCCAGCTACAGCCGTCTATACGGCTTCAGCAGCAGCCCAGAGGGCGCTGCTCAGCCCATGCATACATGGTGACTCTGAATTTGGAATCACTTGCATAACACAGTATGCTTTGCATCATCTGAAATTTTCAGCTCAATCACGTCATTCCTTCGTGGTGTTGCAATTTTCACAAACATGAGTGTACAACATAAAAGACGATCCACTTCACCTCAACAAAACAAAGTATTTAGGAGATTAACGAAAATATGTGGTGGTGGTTTTCGCCAACTGGATAGAAATATTGCAAATGCTCCAATGGTGCTATCAGGCGATGTGACGTCACAATGACAAAGTCTCTCAGTTACAACTATGATGTCGTTAGTTCGCGCCGTTTTGAATCTATGGTATTCGTCAATTTGTAACTCATTTTTAAATTCAACATGATCAAAATCGTTACGAAATGGAAGATGTCGGCTGTCAGCCAACCAAAGAAACATATCGCGTTACTTCCATTGATCTCATGTTTTTCAGCCTACCAGGATCTCATGGAAAATTTCGCAGTTTGAGAAAATCAGGCTAGCTTGTAACGAGGCCAATGTATCTTGACAACATGGTACTTGAACAATTGGTGGAAATGAACCTACCTTGACAAGAAATTACGTGAACAATTGGTGGAAATGAACCTACCTTGACAACAAATTACGTGAACAATTGGCGGAAATGAACCTACCTTGACAACAAATTACGTGAAAAACTGGTGGAAATGAACCTACCTTGACAAATTAAATGAACAATTGGTGGAAATGAACTTACCTTGACAACACATTACGTGAACAATTAGTGGAAATGAACCTACCTTGACAACACATTACGTGAACAATTAGTGGAAATGAACCTACCTAGACAACAAATTGCGTGAACAATTGGTGGAAATGAGCCTACCTTGACAACAAATTGCGTGAACAATTGCTGGAAATGAACCTACCTAGACAACAAATTACGAGAACAATTGGTCAAAATGATCCTACCTTGACAACAAATTACGTGAACAATTGGCGGAAATGAACCTACCTTGACAACAAATTACGTGAACAATTGGCGGAAATGAACCTACCTTGACAACAAATTACGGGAAAAACTGGTGGAAATGAACCTACCTTGACAACACATTACGTGAACAATTAGTGGAAATGAACCTACCTTGACAACACATTACGTGAACAATTAGTGGAAATGAACCTACCTTGACAACAAATTACGTGAACAATTAGTGGAAATGAACCTACCTTGACAACAAATTACGTGAACAATTGGCGGAAATGAACCTACCTTGACAACAAATTACGGGAAAAACTGGTGGAAATGAACCTACCTTGACAAATTAAATGAACAATTGGTGGAAATGAACCTACCTTGACAACACATTACGTGAACAATTGGTCAAAATGATCCTACCTTGACAACAAATTACGTGAACAATTGGCGGAAATGAACCTACCTTGACAACAAATTACGGGAAAAACTGGTGGAAATGAACCTACCTTGACAACACATTACGTGAACAATTAGTGGAAATGAACCTACTTTGACAACACATTACGTGAACAATTAGTGGAAATGAACCTACCTTGACAACAAATTACGTGAACAATTAGTGGAAATGAACCTACCTTGACAACAAATTACGTGAACAATTAGTGGAAATGAACCTACCTTGACAACAAATTACGTGAACAATTGGCGGAAATGAACCTACCTTGACAACAAATTACGGGAAAAACTGGTGGAAATGAACCTACCTTGACAAATTAAATGAACAATTGGTGGAAATGAACCTACCTTGACAACACATTACGTGAACAATTAGTGGAAATGAACCTACCTTGACAACACATTACGTGAACAATTAGTGGAAATGAACCTACCTTGACAACACATTACGTAAACAATTAGTGGAAATGAACCTACCTTGACAACAAATTACGTGAACAATTAGTGGAAATGAACCTACCTTGACAACAAATTACGTGAACAATTAGTGGAAATGAACCTACCTTGACAACAAATTACGTGAACAATTAGTGGAAATGAACCTACCTTGACAACAAATTACGTGAACAATTAGTGGAAATGAACCTACCTTGACAACAAATTACGTGAACAATTAGTGGAAATGAACCTACTTTGACAATAAATTACGTGAACAATTAGTGGAAATGAACCTACCTTGACAACATGGTACTTGAACAATTGGTGGAAATCAACCTACCTTAACAGCATGGTACTTGAAAATTTGTGAAATCAACCTACCTTGATAACATAGTAATTGAACAATTGGTGGAAACTAACCTGCCTTGATAACATGGCACTTTGTGGAAACTAACCTACCTTGATAACATGGCAAATTTGTGCATAGCCAAATAAACCTAACTTTCAATGTATGTTTTTGACTATGGACGTTATGTCCCAGCTGAACAAGGTTTGCCCGGAAGTGAGCGAGGTGATAGCGACTTTTGTGCAATTTTCTCGGTTTTTATTAGTTCTGTTGTATATTGGCTTCTTATGAAGCGACGGGCACTTCGCATAGAGCTAACCCAGCGATTCCCAAGCAGCTGATGTACAACAGAATAAATATAATATTGATTATATTAAATATCAACTTGTTTTTACTACCAGAAATGTAAGATCAAAATCAATGTTATATATTGTTGAAGTATTAGTAAGTAACAACATGCATAAGATAGAAGAAAGTTTTGAGATTGACACATCAGACTAGTATTTAATTAACTAGGGGGCTCTGCCCCCAACGAGCTACGTACGCCAACCCCCGTTCAGACACCGCAGACTCTAAAAACACGCTAATTTGATTGGCTTTAAAAAGGATTGTGGAAGATTGAATTATAATTTAAAAACCAGTCGCGATCTCCCTGTAAATGGGTTTCCATTCGCCCTTTGATTGGGGAATTTTAAGACCGAATCAGCGGCTGTTACGAGATCCAATGGCCGTTTCAGTCTTTGATTAAATGACATGAGTTAAACATTTGAAAATAAGCTAATATAAAATGAATTAAGTAAACAGAGATATTGTCCCCGGTATTTTTTAATAACGCTATAAGAAAGTTCTTTTAAATAAGACATTTTAAATGTAATCAGACGCCATTTTCACCAAAGTTTTGTTTCTCTTTTTAATATTCACGTAAAAAAACTTTTGTTGTTAGAAAAGAAATATTTGCGCTGTCTTAGAACTCACAATAATACTTAAAAAGATCATCTATAAATTAAAAAAATATTTGGACAGGACACATTTTCACTGTTTGACAGTATTATTATTTGGCCATTTTGAATAAGACGCAATTTCCTCCATTTACTGCTTTTTAATGCATATTAATGTATTTAAAATTTTTCTTTCTCTTTTAAAGTTCGCGTATCAGTATCGTTTTTTTTTAACGTCATTTTCAATATTTTGCTGTTTTTAATACGTAATCCTTTCATTCTCAATTGAAAGTTTTATTTCTGTGTATAATAGTCACGTGTCATTTTTTTTATTTCAAGGAAATATTCTTTGCTCTGTTGTTACAATGGGCAAACCTTTAACATAACTTTCTAAAAGATGTAAAAATTATCTCAGGAAAGGCTGAAAATCTTAATTTAAAATAGAAATTAACCCTCAAAAAATGAGCCACATAAAAAAAATGCAGTCTGCAACCGGGAGCTTCTAATGCGAATGTCTTAGAAAAAATGATTAAATTCTAATGTATAGTTTTTGCTCCTGCAAAACTTTTTCAATAGAACGATTTTGACCCACTTGAACATTATATATCTCTTAAAAATAGTTCTCCGATTTAAAAACGGCCTGCATCAGCATGTTTATCAAACATTTCTGTTTAATACTACTCATTTTCATATTTCAGTAGGGGAGGGTAGTACAAAGTGAGACGAAAATTATTATTACTTAACGAATGGCAACCATTTTTATTCTTTTGAAAAATTTTTTGCTACATCTTTAAGTTACACAAATACGCTACACATTAATGCATAAATGATTTTAAAAAACTTATTTATAAAAGCACAGAAGCTGCATAACGGAGTATCGAAAATTGTCTCACTGTGTACCGCAAGTGGTACACAGTGAGACAATGCATATATTTTCATAAATCATACATTTTTACACTCTGTCACACATTTTCTGCAGTTTATGACTTCTAATTAGTATTTCTAGATTAAATTTTTTTTTAAATATGAGCCTCGGGTAGACAATGGCAGACATTGGACTACCTTCATGCAAATTTTCAGCCTCTTACGTTTAGTAGATTTCACTAGCCATCGCACGCCCCCCTCTCCCCCCCCCCACGCACACAGAGAGAGAAGAAAACCCTTTTATTAATAAATAACTTTTTTTTAAGTCAGAACCGCATAGTAGATACACACTGAGCCACGTCTCACTGTGTACCACAACTGTGTGTGTCACTTTGTACTTTCGTTACGTTGTAACAAAATGGAGACCCTATCTGTTTCATCATCGATTTCATAGCTTTGAATGCCTGTGTCGTTTTGTCGACATAGTCTATCATTAGATATAGCTAAGTTTGGTTAAGTAAATATATGCCATAACAAAAGAAATGAACTCTAAAATGGACGTTTATGTAACTTTAAACCCTGTAAAATAAATAATTACTTACTATTTTGTTGGACGAGTAACCGAAGTGCCGAAACTACATCCACGTATTGCATAAGATGAGGTGGTTCAGTGTATGTTCCAGCTCGGAGAAAAAGTTATAGCTATATGTCGAAATGGCTGCTGTCTCTCTGTGTACTCCCCTACCCTAATGCAGTCGTTTTCTTAATATTAACGATGAAAGACCCCCGATCACAAAAAATTTATTGACAGCGGCTGTGACAGAGTTAGTTACTTTTTTTTAGAATAGAGAGATTTCACATTCATTTCAAAGGCACACAAATACAACTTTTGCTGGGTTTGCGTGTTATTCCGCGATAGTGACGTCCTATGCCTACTTTTAGGTAGATTTCGTATGAAATACTACCTATTACATTCTCCCCTATGTTGGAATTTCTGAAAAATGTTTGCAGATCTACACCGATCATGACCCCTAGAACCCAAAACCACCCTCAGTAAAAAACTTCATATATCTATCTATCTCTCTCTATATATATATCACTTTCTTCGGGACACGATAACTTCCGCAATTCTGCACCAATCTCTTATAAACTGGTACATAAAATCAAGGGGCAGAAAATCTCGGTCAAGTTCGTTAATGGGCAAAATCGGGCCAAGGGGATAGAGATACGAAGGGGTTTTGTGAAAACTAAAAAAGCCCATAACTTCTTAATTTTAGTACATATCAAATCAGTTTAAAGTTTTTATAACTTCTAAAAATAGGGCAAAAAATTTATGTATCACAGATTTTTGATAAAATTAAAAATGGGCTCAAAGGCAGCAAAAAATAGGGTTTTTAGGAAATCATCTCTTCAATTTATATTTTGAAGTAAATGAATATATTTTCAATGTTATAATTAATATACTGCCATTTAAAAATATTTGCATATTAGCAATTTACGCTCATCTTATTATGAAGTAAGAATTAGACTTGTCCCATTTCCCCTTTTACTGGCATGACCCATTCCTCTCTCTACCTTCTTTTATATTACTAGGGGGCTCTGCCCCCTACGAGCTACGCTCGTCAACCCCCGTTCAGACACCGCAGACTCTAAAAGTACGCTAATTTGATCGTATATTGATCGTATTTGATCGATTGATAATAAAATGAGACTATAAGAATGGTTAAATATTGTTGATAGATTAATATAATATTGAAAAAACTGGAATGTAATAATTATAACTATTAATAAAAAAATAATTTTAAAAGAAATTCCTTAAGAGTGTCCATTACTGGCACATCTACCCTATTTAATTGTTGCAAAATTTTGTCGAGTCGTTTCAAATTTTATGAAAATCGCATGTACAGTTTAATTACAGGGAGTCAAAAGCTTTCCGTTAACTTTAAGGTCAATGGGAAAAAATTATTTCAAGTGCATTTTAATGATGTTACAGTCTTTTGAACAGAATGAAATTGATATGCACTTACAAAGTTCACCAAAATATACATTCAGCACAATATGCGGTGCAAAAAATATTTATAAAATTAGTTATAGTGCGAACGCACCTCATTTGCCACGTTTGACGAGCAATTTCCGACTTGTTTCTATTTCCGAGGTCAATCTTTTCCTATAAAACATAAAATCTATTTTGCTCATATTCACGAAATACAATATCTACGCGAATAAAAAAATTAAATTAAACATGCCTTATCGAGTCATTTCATTAATAAGTATTGTATTAATTTCATTTTTTAGCAATGACGGACGAAAATTAGAAATCATGATTGAGTTAAGGAATATGTTTAAAAGAAAAATATATACATATTCCAGAGAATTTAAAAGTTTAACTTTAGACTCCATGTTCATATTAAATAAAACAAAAGCAAATGACAGCGGATAAAATATATATATATATATATATATATATATATATATATATATATACATTCTTAATATTTAAATCATGCTTAGAACTTATTTAAAAAAGATGTGAGTTTATAAGTATTGTTTTTTTAAATGGAAAAATTAAAAATATTTTAGAACAATAGGACTTTGCAAAAATAGCAATAATTTAAAGAAAAAGTACGGTTTTATATTTAAAACAAAAATTAAAATCAAATCAAACATTGTTAAACATATAACATCCGCTGATTAAAAAGTTATTAATAAAACTTTAAAAGTAATACCTTTATAGGGCATGCAATAAAAGCAAACACAAAGGATAAGATTGGAACAAAATATTTTAGTTTATTACTATTAGTAATCTAATTTAAATTCGTATGTAACTTTAACTGAATTTTTCCCTAAAAGTTCAATTAGTGTTACAAACTATGAATTAAATAAATATTGCTAATAAAGTATTTTATTCCAATCTTTACTACGCTTGTATGTATTTTCATTGCATGCTGTAAAAGATGCGATTCTTTTAAAATGACCATAGAAGCGAAAAAAAAAACGACTACATAAAAAATGAACATTCACTTTTATGAAAGAGTGACTATTCACTCCTACCAGGGGTGAAAAACCGCACTCCTTTAGCAAGAGTGAATAGTCACTCCTCCGAAAAAGTGATTATCCACCCCTGTTTAGAGTGAATATTCACTTTCCAGGAGTGACTATTCACTCTTTCAGAGTCAAAAATTTCACTTTTGCTCAGAGTGAATAGTCACTCTAAAGAGGTTGGGCATATTTTGACTCTGCGATAGAGTGACTATTCACTCCTCCGGAGTGAATAGTCACTCCTTTTTATTTAGAGTGTGTATTCGCAAATTATGTTAATATAACACAATTGGATATTTTTAAAATGTATGACACGAGGCTATCTAAAAAATATGTTGAATTAGTTAATCATATGTTTATTATAGTATTTATTTATAATTTTTCAAGTGTGAAAAAACCTTTATTCGAAACAGTGATACACGAAGACATATGAAGACTCATTCAAACACGCATAATTGTAACAGAGCAGGCAGGGCCTGATAAACTTTAACTGGAACCCGGGCACACAGACTGTGTCAGCCCCCCCCCCCTTTCTCAAAAAATTGCATTATACATATGACTAGCAGTTCAAAATATAGATCATAGCTTTATTTTTTTTTATGAATACATTATAAGACACATGTAAAATTGCATAAAAAAAATATGAAAAAGTAAAATATTCTGCACTATATGCTATTTGGAGTGCGTAAAACTGTAGATCTAAGGGGACGGATGAAGCATGTTTGATGTAATATCCGCTCTACACCTTATATTACTCTTACATTGCATTTTATTGTCGTTAGTGAAGGACACGGCGATAGTTTAGTTTACTTGAATGAAAAAAAAAAAAATCTGTCAACTGTAAATGGAAATTGGCCTTAATTTGTATCTTAAGAGAGTGAAAAAAATGTATTTTGGGGTCCCTTGAAAATGTGGGCCCGGGGCACACGCTCTGTGTGCTCCTGAGATAGTCAGGCGCTGAGTGCAGCGAAATGTTTTCACGAAAGTATGACCTATTTAAAGCATTGGAAGATTCATGTCTATAAAAAATAGGAAGGCTCGTAAGTCCTAAAATACGTAATCAGTATATAGCGAAGTAATTAAATTGCTTTATATATTTATATATATTGTTTAAAGTTGCACTTTTATATGCTTAAACGTTTGAATAAAATAATTTATTATATATTAAAAAAATAGAACTTTCTGTAAACATCGAAACCTATGTAACGCCTCAGAATTTCGTGTGATATATATTATTTAGAAAATTTATATACAGTTTATTTTTAGACTGAGTCTAACATATTATTTATTTAATGATATACAATTACTTTTTAAAACAATTTAAATAAAAGATATTTTCGATTCATACAATTTTAAAATCAGTTAAGAAAAATTATATTTTGATAAATACAATTTTATACTAATATATTCTCAATAATATATGACAATTGATGCAGTAATTTTAATAAAAAAAGAGATGGACGACTTCTGAGAGATATGTTTAAATTATTTTTTCAGGCATTTGTCGTTTGCATACAGGTAAAAGTAATGAGCCTTTGTTCAAAAGGACAGATTTAATGAGCAAATCGGTACAACTGACTAATAGTCTTCAAAATAGGCACCTCCTGCACCAATACACTTTTGTAGGTGGCATTTCCATGACTCGAAGGCGTCCACGTAGGTCTGTTCCGGTATGGCTGCAAGGGCTGCCTTGACATTTGCTTGGATGTCCTCAATCGAGTAGAAGCGTTTTTCTTTCAGTGCTGATTTTAAAGGGGTCCGGGACACATTTTCAAAAAAATTTATTTATTGAGTTAAATTTTGAATTTTTTTGTGATGGTTAACCATATTATTTGTAAATAAAATCAAATGATAAAACTTCTCATAGCTTTTTTTAAAAAAAATTTTAATTTAAAATTTATGAAAAAAGTGGTACAACTTAAAATCGTTATAACTCAAAATATTATTTGTAGAATTTAAATTGTTTTTCATTTAAATAAACAGAAATATATATTTTTTAATTTAGAGCCAGCATTTAAAAAAATATTAATTTAAAAAAAAACTAAAATTATTTAACGAAAAAATTAAAAAAAGTGTGGTGCAACTTTTTTTTAAAAAATCAGATTTTTCGAAAGTAAATATTTTTTTTCAAATATGCTGGCCCAAAAGTAAAGTAAAATAATTGAAAAAGATATGTTCCGAGTTTCAACCCTGTATCTTTAACGGTTCTCGAGTTATAAGAATTTAAATATGAGAAATGGTGAAAAAAACCTATCATGAAGAAAAATGCAATTTTACAAGAACTCGTTTCCTTGACAACCATAGCTTGAAAGGCAGATTTTGAAAACAAACTAAAACGAAAAAATTAATATTTCCTGTTCTAATTAAGATAGAAAAATGATTTAAACATTTTAAGCAGAAAACGGCAGAGAAATTTTTAATCCAATAAAAATAAAAAAAATTGAAAATTTGAAGATTTTTGTGTTCCGGACCGCCTTAAGCGAAGGGACATCAAGGACAGCTGGAAGCTTCATCAGGATAACGCGCCCAGCCACACCACCTTCATCGTGAGCGCCTGCGTGGCCCGGCTGAACGTTTCGGTGGACCTCCATCCTCCCTATAGTCTGGACTTGTCGCCTCCTGACTTCCTGTTTCCAAACATGTACGCAACCTTAATTTTATAAATGTGCACAAAACAAGTTAAATTATTCAGTATAGGTGCTTTTTATTTGTGACATCTGCGCGGTATTTTATGCGTTTAAGGGGGTCCGGGACACATTTTCAAATAATTTTTATTTATAGAGTTAAAAATCCGAAATTTTTTGAGATGGTTAACCATATCATTTGTAAATAAAATCACATGATAAAACTTCTCATAATGTTTTTAAAAAAATTTAAATTTAAATTTTATTAAAAAAGTGGGGTGTTTTAAAATCGTTATAACTCGAACTATTATTTGTGGAATTTCAATTTTTTTGCATTTAAATAAACATAAATATGTAAGTTTTAATTTAGATTCAGCATTTAAAAAATATTAATTTAAATAAAAATTAAAAATATTTAAAGTAAAAATTAAAAAAAAAATAATGTAACTTTAAAAAAAAAAAATCATATTTTCAAAAGTAAATATTTTTTTTTTTAATTTGCTGAATCAAAATTAAAGTAAAATAACTGAAAAATCCATGTTAGAAATTTGAACCATTTAACTTTAATTATTCTTGACTTATAAGAATTTAAATACAAGAAATGGTGAAAAAACCCATCATGAAGAGAAACGCATTTTCGCAAAAAGTCGTTTTCAGGACAACCATTGCTTGAAAGCTTGATTTTGAAAACAAACCAAAACTTAAAAATGAATATTTCCTATTTCAAATGAAAACAAATTTCAAAGTAATTGCTTAAAAAGCGTAAAGGCTAACACAGTGAAAAAGACCCCAAGCCGGGACTCGAACCCGGGCCATCAGTATAGCGCACTGACGTTCTACCGACTAAACCACTTGAAACAATACCCAGCACGGAAAATTTCTCACTGTAATATGTTGGCAAGGCTACAAACGCAGCACAAGATGGAATATTTATCGTGAGCCACCGACCTGGGGCGAACACGAAACATATTTAAATCCAGCATCGATAGAAACTATATTAATACATGGAAATTATTCCAGAGAGAAACATTCGCCTTGGATACAATATTTCAAATGAAATCACATTTCAAAGTAATTGCTTAAAAGGCGCAAAGTTCAACACAGTGAAAAAGACCCCAAGCCGGGACTCGAACCCGGGCCATCAGTACAGCGCACTGACGTTCTACCGACTAAACCACTTGGAACGATACCCAGCACGGAAAATTTCTCACTATTATATGTTGGCAAGGCTACAAAAACGCAGCACAAGATGGAATATTTATCGTGAGCCACCGACCTGGGGGCGAACACGAAACATAATTAAATCCAGCATCGATAGAAACTACAGGTTCTGTTGTTCCATGCAGAAAAAGGAGATGGAAATGTATTTTCCGGGCCACGAAGTACCAAAAATCGAGCCTGAATTTAGCCTCTATTGATCGCAGCGCCATCTATTGTTTGTAATTCGAACTAAAATTTAAAATCGCTGTAAAAAAACTTTTGACTTTATGCATAACCCTCCTGCAAGAATTTTTTTAAATATCTGTCGCCGTTTGGAAGTTATTGAATTTTAAAATCAGTCAGACCTTTTTGGGACACCCGGTATATTAATACATGGAAATTATTCCAGAAACATTCGCCTTGGCTACAATATTTCAAATGAAAAGAAATTTCAAAGTAATTGCTTAAAAGGCGCAAAGGCCAACACAGTGAAAAAAACCCCAAGCCAGGACTCGAACCCGGGCTATCAGTACAGCGCACTGACGTTCTACCGACTAAACCACTTGGAACGATGCTGGATTTAATTATGTTTCGTGTTCGCCCCAGGTAGTTGGCTCACGATAAATATTCCATCTTGTGCTGCGTTTGTAGCCTTGCCAACATATAATAGTGAGAAATTTTCCGTGCTGGGTATCGTTCCAAGTGGTTTAGTCGGTAGAATGTCAGTGCGCTGTACTGATGGCCCAGGTTCGAGTCACAGCATGGAATCTTTTTCACTATTTGCGTCTTTTAAGCAATTAATTTGAAATTTGATTTTCATTTGAAATCACAGTGTTTATGACAAGTTCGTCACAAATGACACATATTTCACAAATTGGTCACAGTCCTCCCGGACCTCCTTAAGTTAAACAATTACTAAGTTCAAATGCCTATTTTTCAATACACTACTTTGTTCGGTGGTAACGCATCTAACAGTCAAATCTTATCACTATATTTAAACATTCTAGAATGGTTGAATTCCTTATTTGATATACTTTTTATTTACGCTTTTAGACAATTCGTGTATTCGCAAATTATGTTAATATAACACAATCGGATATTTTTAAAATTTATGACACGAGGCTATCTAAAAAATGTTGAATTAGTTAATCATATATGTTTATTATAGTATTTATTTATAATTTTTTAAGTGTGAAAAAAACCTTTATTCGAAACAGCGATATAAGAAGATATATGAAGATTCATTCAAACACACATAATTGTGACAAAGCAGGCAGGGCCTGATAAACTTTAACTGGAACACGGGCACACAGAGTGTGTCAGCAACTCCCCCACCCCCTTTCTCAACAAAATTGCATTATACACATGACTAGCAGTTCAAAATATAAATCATAGCTTTATTACAAATGTAAATAAGTGCGAGCAGTAAGTCAAAATTACGTCCATTTCTAATCATATCACAATATTAAAATATGTATTTGCTTAAAAGACGTTATAAAATTGAATTTTCGTTGGGTTATACCAATATAATGATTTTTGATTCCTCCCTCCCTAATAAATGGAATCATATAAACTCCTGAGAGGTCATCTCTATTAATCGGATCAAATCGGATCCCAACGAAAATTCAATATCAGATGTAAAGAACATATAGCGGGCATAAAATACAATAGAGGCAATACTGCTTTATCTCGGCTAAACCAAACAGAGAACATTAACATATTTTTAACGAGAGTAAAATCATCTACAGGTCTAATTTTTATTTACAATTATTCATAAGAGAGTCTATTGAAATTTATTTAAGAGGTTCAGGAGTTTGCAACAATACATTACCTTTTCGTATCCCGAATTTATGGGTTGAATGGTTGGATAAATTACGGCATCGCGATATAGAAGAAACACGAGCAATCGCGAAAATATAGGGCGCGTTACATGATTACTTGTTCATTTCCGATGATTTTTTCCATTTTCCCTTTTTCATTATGCATTTGTAATTTTCTATTATACATTCTGACGATGACTCAGAAAATGAGTTGAAACATGTAAATAAAGAGTTTTTAATTTATTTTTAATGTGTTTTTATAACTTCTTTTAAGCAAATAAATATTTTAATATTATCATAGCTTTATTTTAAAAAAATGAATACATTATAAGACACATGTAAAATTGCATTAAAAAAATATGGGAAAGTAAAATATTCTGCACTATATGCTATTTAGAGTGCGTAAAAACTGTAGACCTAAGGGGGATGGATGAAGCATGTTTGATGTAATATCCGCTCTACACCTTATATTACTCTTATATTGCATTTATTGTCGTTAGTGAAGGACACGGCGATAGTTTAGTTTACTTGAATGATAAAAAAAAAAAAAAAAAAAAAAAAAAAAATCTGTCAACTGTAAATGGAAATTGGCATTAATTTGTATCTTAAGAGAGTGAAATAAATGTATTTTGGGGCCCCTTGAAAATGTGGGCCCGGGGAACACGCCCTGTGTGCTCCTGTGATAGTCAGGCCCTGAGTGCAGCGAAATGTTTTCACGAAAGTAATGACCTATTTAGAGCACTGGAAGATACATAAGTCTCTGTAAAAAATAGGAAGGCTCGTAAGTCTCAAAATATGTAATCAGTATATAGCGAAGTAATTAATCACATGTGATTTCTATTATCTTGTATGCAAATTTACATAACTATTCAAATGTATGACGTCATGTATTTCATTATTTTTTAGAAAACACGATTGGTTTAAACTTCATGCAATTTGAATATTTAACTGTACTGGATGCAGTTTTTAACCTATAACCGTGAATGATTTTATACTGCACATGCAATTTACTATTAACTTTTATCTAGACTGCACCTTTAACACTAGAACGACGGTGAGGGGGCAGTTTGCCCCGACCATATGGATATATTTCGGTTCGAACTAGAAATTTCTTTATAAAATGAGTTTAAAAGGCACAAAGGGAAAAAGGGCTAATTAAATAAGTTACGGTTTTATATAAAAATTCTGGTATTAAATATTTTTATAAAACTTGAGTTTCTAGTGTTAAGCTTTTGGGGACAAGCGATACGCATACGTGCCGAATAATGTGCTTTGAATCATCGATTTTCCCACCAGTTATTTTTAATTGTAAAATTTGACTTATTTAATCGTACCATTTTTGCGATTCAATTAGGCGATAATTTTTGTTTCGAAAAACCAGTGGTAAATGATTAAAAATTCTTCAAGCGACGCTCGTCGCGAAGAGGTTATGTAAGGAATGCTTTTTTTTTTTTTTTAATATATAAAATTACATATATACACATATTTTTAGTTCATTTATAATAAAGAATGATGAAAGAACATAAAATTCTAGCAATATCTTCATAACAAATTTTAAAGTTGAGGTTTTTTGGCCTTTTATTAAGCAAACTTTCATGCTTACGCCAGACAGCTTACAATCAATTCAATGAAACACATTTCAGTTTCATTTTTACTATATACTACTATTACATTTACCTGTACACCGAACTAAGAATTTTACTATACAGTGGAACTTCCCTTTTAACGAAGTTTTCTACTTAAAGCTGTTCTTAACTGCTCTGCTCAACAAGCGCAAAACGTTCTGACACATTTACAAATTCATTTTTTAGCTGAAAGATATCAAATTGGAAAGTCTGGTCTTGGAAGCGATTTGGAATTGAACTGTTTTTTCCATTTTTCGAATATTACCCATCGAGTTAAAAGTGATTCTGATCACGTGACAAACCCGTTTTTCACACGCTCGAGTGATTTTTCAACTTTAGCGCGGAAATTCTGTTCTATACGTCCACTTTGACGCTATTTTCTGAAAGATCTATTGCGTTTACAAAAAAATGGAAAAAACAGCTTGATGACATAGTTTCTGAACAACAACACCAGTTAGTTTCATGCATTTTCGAACAAAAATAAATTAAAACTTATGTCAGGAAGTTTCGCTTTTCGATTTGAGAACAGCCTTAACGAAATCTTTTGCTGAACCTTGACTTTGAACGCCATTAACATGTAAATTAATCTCCATATTACAAAAAATATATTCTATATAACGAAGTGTTTTCCCCTTTCGTGGTTGTCCAACATTCAAACGGGGATGAGGTTGCTTTTGCGATGGATGCGTGAATTTATTTCAGCGAATTGTACGAAAATAAAATATTTATTTATTTATTTAATCATTTGCATGTAAAAGAAAAATGCTAAAGGCCTTCGATGCAATAAGAAGAAGATTAAAGTTTCACAAAAATGTTACATATATTTTGTTTGGATACTTACAAAAGTGCAAAAATTCTTTTGAACAGTATTTTTTATAAGAGACCTGTGCAAAGTAATATTACAGATTTTAAAATTAAGGATTTGGAATACTAAAAAAAGAGGGAAAAGGTACACTACCGTTCAGTTTTTGTTTACCTTTCTTCATTATGTGTTCTTTTTTTTAGACATTATTCTAATTAAATTTTCCTCATAAGTCTACATTGCATAAAAAAGTTAACTGCCGGAATTAAAATACATTTTTCCAGTATTTTCATTTTAGGTGTATTTTTCATTTTATGAATGTGTATTTTATTATACAAATTTCATGAATTTGAGTGGATTTCTATTTAAAGAATTTTCCTTATAACGAAATGTGTAAGTATAACGATGAGACTTTGTTAAAGGGAGGTTTCACTGTATATTCAAAATTAATAAATATTTGTATGTAAAAAAAAAAAAAAAACACATTTTTATTAGAAATTATTTTTTTATTTCGAGTACCTGTAAAATACATGTAACATTATCACATAGAGCTTAGATTCTATTTCAGAACAGAATGAGTAATAAGGAAGACATTCTGATAAAATTTCACAGAAATAAGTTTAACACATTTTATGTAATGAAGATTGTCGAACATGGAAATAACGGAAAAATCGCTTTCTCAGAAATCACATTTAAAGATATCTTTTATATCTTACAGATATATACAAAATTAATTTAGAACTGTAAATTAAGGTTTATTAGTGTTTTTGTGTAAAAAACTAAAGAAAACTATTGTTTACATTTTTCATGGCCTTCCTACGCCTACTTCTGGTAGATGGCTCATTACTTCCTGTTAATTAAATTGACCATAACCCCTCTTTAAAAATCACATGAATGAAATTACTATAGATTTGGCATCTTAAAAGACTGCTCAAATAAAACAATAAAAAATCTTTCGAAAATGTTCACGAAAACCGCCATTTTAATGTAGGTAATGTTTTAATACCTTATGTGTTAGCTAGTCAAATGGAGGATATTCCATCTGCGTTATGATCACATGGTCAAGGTAAAAACTTCTAGTGTAAAGAATGGAAGGATCCTTAGACGTAATCTCCGTTAGCCAGTGAAACAGTTCATGCGAAAAGTAGTAGTAGCCTCCCTTCTTAACAGTTAGATATTTTTAGGGTAAATTACCGGTATCACGTGATTTTTTTTCAACCTCGAACCCAGATTTGGAATATAGTCCATTGCATAAAACTAGTTTGTGAATTCAATACGCAAAAAGGCGCCATGAAGAAGTTTTTTCGTCTTCAAAACACCAACGTTTATAAGTGCATATGCAAGGTAAAAATACCTACGCGAATGAGAAGTATGCCAAAATTATAAATTTCTATTATAAATTTCTATAATAAGCTTTGACTGTGTGAAAATATCACGCGATCTATCTCCTGCAGACGGCATACGTGCTATTGAATCTGAAACCACCAAGGACACTTCAAGCCATATACAGTAAAACCTCTCTAAAGCGACCACGCTCCAATCCAATAAAAATGGATCGCTCCGAGAGGTGGTCTCTTAATGGGGGTTATGTTTATATCCAGATTTTAATTGTTGAAAAAATGTAACAATTAATGTTACTAAAATTTATTTTTCATATTAGGAAAACATATGAAAATTTAAGTATCAAAACAAAAGTTAATTATCTAAGTTAATAATATATAACGGCCAGAGTTTAAAAAAATGAATACATTGATGTTTGCTTTGATTTTACGGTTTTATCTTTTATAACTTTTATTTCCAAGTCCTTTCGAAATTCTGCCAATAAATGCAATTTTTTTGGACGGGAACAAATAATGACAATTTTATTAATTTATCTTGACTTTCCCGTCAGAATAGGGCAAGGGAGTTTATCGACCGTCATTCTTAATCTATCATCAGAGTTAAATTCATTGCCTAAAAAGGCACAAAGGGGTTTATAAATACTTAAAAGTTACCGAAATAAAGAAAAAATTCCAAACTTAGTTTAGAGTTTGATGAATAATGCGCTCTCCGGAATTATTTTTTTCTTTTAAACTTCTTCAAGCGACCAGGAAAAAACGGAATTTTTTTCCTTTTCTTCAAAGAAATGGGGCGCTCATGGTGGGAGTTTAGATGGGATGGTCTCTGAATGAAGGTAAATTTAGCATTGAGCTTATGGGAATAAATTTCGTTCCATGAAAAAGGGTTGTTAAGGGAGGTGGTCGCACAGGGAGGTTTCACTGTACTTTCACCTATGATGATGACGCAATATCTTTTCCCGATTCCTGCAGTGGACATTTTGAATTAATGTTTGAAAACCTTTTCAGGATTTCGAATCTTCAAGCGCCTCAATCCCAACTAGCATTTTAAATTAATTGAATGTGTCATTCAATCAACTCAAGTACAAGTGACCTATTGCAGACCATAAACCCCCCTACAAATGTAATAAAACTATAAATCAATTCCTATGTGTTTCGTGAAGATCTTTGTGATAGTATCTTTTTAACTTTAAAGCTATGTAATAGGCTTTATTAGATACATATTTGAGAGTTTAAACTCAATGTCTTAATTAGTGAAGAATATTTCAGCCAAAAATGGAATTACAGATATCAACACCTGGCATTTTCAATATAAAATGTTTACATTTAATATAGAAAACCTCATCTTTATAAAAGGTATAAAATTTCACCAATGACAGTATTTTACTCTTGAGTTATAATTCTGCTATTCACATTAAAAATTAGAAGAATCTTTCTCATATGTGATTATGTCATGCAAAGTTAAAAAAAAAAAAAAACTTATGATTTGAATAAGAAACTTATTCATCATAAGTAAAGATCGATTGAAAATTCGGTTTCGTTTTCGGTCCAAAATATGAGTTTCGATGCAAATACTGCCGAAAAGTCGGCTCAAACTCGGACCAAAACTCGACCAAAATTATCTTTATTCCAAAAATCTCGTTTCTTCCTTCGGAAATTTTCAACATTGTTTAATTTGAGATGTATCGGGTCAAATGCGACACTATTGATTGCTACGAACTTCCTTGTTTATAATTATCAGTTATTAATGACTCAAGACATGAGTACAAATTATAAAGAAATCAATGCATGTGAGGACTAAACTTTGAAGATACTTGTCAGGTGCTCATTAAAAGCTACAGATTTAACAGTAGTAGGAAATGGTTAGTTTGAAAGTGTTTCGAATGTTCTTTGAGAAAGCCCTAGTATAACATATGATCATTTACAAAAATCTTTATAAAAAGATAAATCGAGGTATGCATACTAAAAACATTTTTTAATGAGATGAAATTCGTATCATTATAAAATCTTTCTGCGTCGTTGATGAATTAATTACATTTTATTTTATATGAAAAGAAACAGCTTTGGTTAGAAGCACAGAGAGCCAACTTAGGCCACAAGTATAGTTGCAGGGATAATTAATTCTTATGTATATTTATGTATTCATTACTTAAAAAAATTTTTTTTGGACATTTTCGCTTTTGTTTTCAGTTGAAAATAGGAAGATTATCGAAATTCCATTTCGATCTTAAAAACTATGATATTTGGGTCAATCCTTAATCATAAGTATGCAAATTATTTGCTATAGTTTATTAAGGGGGGTGGTCACTCAGCTTCTGAATTCTCCTCCGTCATGTTAAGTCTATGGGCTAATTCCATGCGAAATTGTCATGTATGTCACATACTACGATTTTTGGATACCAGTATTTTAAAACGGAAAAATGTGACTTATTTTATCGGAGATATCTCATCTATTGAATAAGGCGAAGCAAACTTTGCGAAAATAACGGTGGCCAACAAGCATAGCGATTTTCAGCTGTGTGACAGACATGACAACTTAGCATGGAATTAGCCTATGGACATTTGATGCATCCGTCTATTTAAAATATCTTCTCGGGAATTTCCTGTTTTTAACATCTTTTTTCTATGTACTTCTCTTACAACATGTCTCTTTTTTCTTAGTTTTCAAAGTATTTCTAAAATCTAGGCTGAATTTAATATTTTATCTGTTAAAAGCGGACAAACGGCGAGTAAGATTTGAACACTTCCTGTGAAATAAAGTCTATACTTTAGAGATATTTCGAGAACTAAGAAAAAAGACATATTTAGGAAGTGCACACAAAAGATCGAAGTTAAAAATATTAATTTCAGGAGGAGCTATTTTAAATAGACGAAAGCATTCGATGCCCAAAGACTTTACATGAGTGAGGCAAAATCGGAAGCTGGGTGACTAGATCCCTTAAACAAAAATGTTCGCATGATAATATACCTCCAGAAAACGAACGAAGTTGTATTATGGTCAAGTTGTCCTTTCCATAGAAAAAAATTATTTATTATACCATAACTAACATGATATTAATGCTTGTGATGTGGATTATGTCATTTCTATATTTCTAAACGGGGTTGAATGTATCAGTAAGCGATTTTTATGTAAAATTAATGTATATACTATTCGAAATGTTAAAACATTAAAATAAATAAATCTTATTTTTTCACACCTGCGTTTTTATTTATAACAAAAATGCATGCTTATTAATTTTTATCTAGCAGAAATTTTCAGGAAAAAGGTTAGAATGAAGATTACGTTTTAAAATTATTTTACTTATATAACTCACAGAAAAAATTCAACTAAAAAACGGAAATATAATTGTCATCAAAAAATAATGTCACCTACTACATACAATGTACTTGTGTGGGTATACATTTGCGTACATGTGGACATGTATATGTGTATATGTGGACATGTATTTGTGTATATGTGTATATGTGGACATGTATTTGTGTATATGTGTATATGTGGACACGTATTTGTGTATATGTGTGTATGTGGACACGTATTTGTGTATATGTGTATATGTGGACACGTATTTGTGTATATGTGGACACGTATTTGTGTATATGTGGACACGTATTTGTGTATATGTGGACACGTATTTGTGTATATGTGGACACGTATTTGTGTATATGTGGACACGTATTTGTGTATATGTGGACACGTATTTGTGTATATGTGGACACGTATTTGTGTATATGTGTATATGTGGACACGTATTTGTGTATATGTGTATATGTGGACACGTATTTGTGTATATGTGTACATGTATATGTGTATATGTATTTGTGTATATGTGGATATGTATTTGTGTATATGTGGATATGTATTTGTGTATTTGTGGATATGTATTTGTGTATTTGTGTATATGTGTATATATATTTGTGTATTTGTGTATACGTATTTGTGTATATGTGGATATGTATTTGTGTATATGTGGATATGTATTTGTGTATTTGTGTATATGTGTATAGATATTTGTGTATTTGTGTATACGTATTTGTGTATATGTGGATACGTATTTGTGTATATGTGGATACGTATTTGTGTATATGTGGATACGTATTTGTGGATACGTATTTGTGTATATGTGGATACGTATTTGTGTATATGTGGATACGTATTTGTGTATATATGGATACGTATTTGTGTATATATGGATATGTATAGTGGATATGTGGATATGTATTTGTGTATATATGGATATGTATTTGTGGATATGTGGATATGTATTTGTGTATTTGTGTATATGTGGATATGTATTTGTGTATTTGTGGATATGTATTTGTGTATATGTGGATATGTATTTGTGTATTTGTGGATATGTATTTGTGTATTTGTGTATATGTGGATATGTATTTGTGTATTTGTGTATATGTGGATATGTATTTGTGTATTTGTGTATATGTGGATACGTATTTGTGTATATATGGATACGTATTTGTGTATATATGGATATGTATAGTGGATATGTGGATATGTATTTGTGTATATATGGATATGTATTTGTGGATATGTGGATATGTATTTGTGTATTTGTGTATATGTGGATATGTATTTGTGTATTTGTGGATATGTATTTGTGTATATGTGGATATGTATTTGTGTATTTGTGGATATGTATTTGTGTATTTGTGTATATGTGGATATGTATTTGTGAATATGTGGATATGTATTTGTGTATTTGTGGATATGTATTTGTGTATTTGTGTATATGTGGATATGTATTTGTGTATTTGTGTATATGTGGATATGTATTTGTGTATATGTGTATATGTATTTGTGTATTTATGTATATGTGTATATGTATTTGTGTATATGTGTATATGTATTTGTGTATATATGGATATGTATTTGTGAATATGTGGATATGTATTTGTGTATTTGTGGATATGTATTTGTGTATTTGTGTATATGTAGATATGTATTTGTGTATATGTGGATATGTATTTGTGTATTTGTGTATATGTGGATATGTATTTGTGTATTTGTGTATATGTGTATATGTATTTGTGTATATGTGTATATGTATTTGTGTATATGTGTATATGTATTTGTGTATATGTATTTGTTGATATATCGATATGGATTTGTGTATATGTGGATATGGATTTGTGTATATGTGGATATATATGTATTTGTGTATATGTGGATATATATGTATTTGTGTATATGTGGATATATATGTATTTGTGTATATGTGGATATATATGTATTTGTGTATATGTATAGGTGGATATGTATAGGTGGATATGTATTTGTGTATTTGTGGATATGTATTTGTGTATTTTTGGATATGTATTTGTGTATTTTTGGATATGTATTTGTGTATAGATGGATATGTATTTGTGTATAGATGGATATGTATTTGTGTATAGATGGATATGTATTTGTATTTGTGTATATGTATTTGTGTATAGATGGATATGTATTTGTATTTGTGTATAGATGGATATGTATTTGTATTTGTGTATATGTATTTGTGGATATGGATTTGCGTATAGGTGGATATGGATTTGCGTATAGGTGGATATGGATTTGCGTATAGGTGGATATGGATTTGCGTATAGGTGGATATGGATTTGCGTATAGGTGGATATGGATTTGTGTATATGTGGATATGTATTTGTGTGTATGTGGATATGTATTTGTGTGTATGTGGATATGTATTTGTGTAAATGTGGATATGTATTTGTGTAAAGGTGTATATGTATATAGGTGTATGTGTATATGTAGGTATGTATTTGTGTAAGTATGCATATGTGGGTATCTATTTGTACGTATGTAGTTATGTATTTGTACATATGTAGCTATGTACGTGCGTATGCGTGCGTATATGAATGTATATGCATGCGCGTGTATATGAATGTATATGTATGGGCGTGTATATGAATGTATATGTATGGGCGTGTATATGAATGTATATGTATGGGCGTGTATATGAATGTATATGTATGCGCGTGTATATGAATGTATATGTATGCGCGTGTATATGAACGTATATGTATGCGCGTGTATATGAACGTATATGTATGCGCGTGTATATGAACGTATATGTATGCGCGTCTATATGAACGTATATGTATTCGCGTGTATATGTATGCGCGTGCATATTTATGCGCGTGTATATGAATGTATATGTATGCGCGTGTATATATATGAATGTATATGTATGCGTATGTATATATATGAATGTATATGTAAGCGCGTGTGTATATATATGAATGTATATGTAAGCGCGTGTGTATATATATATATATATATATATATATATGTAAGCAAGTGTATATATAAATATATATATGAATGTATATGTAAGCGCGTGTATATATATGAATGTGTAATATTTATAATTTTAAAAGTTTTGTAATTTAAGAAAAAAGTTATATAATTCCAAGTTCATAAAGTTTTGAAAAAAATTACCAATTAATATAAAAAAATCAGATATATACATGCTGCATATACGCAAGCACATACATATGCGTATTAAAGTTTTTGTTGACAGGTTAATATTTTTTTATGATTTTTAGAAAATTTGTATTTTTTTCCAATCTAAAAAGAAATTTTTATACAATCAAAAAAATTTGTATGTAATAGTTCAATTTCTTTTTATTAACATACATATTTCTATTAACAGTCGAATCTTTATGCAATATAGTTTAATTTTTTCACTGAAGTCTATAAAAAATGTCAAATTATTTAAAATAATAAATTAAAACTTTTCACTTAAACGTTTTGCTAGATAAAAAGTAAAACACATGCATTTTGTAGAAATAGTCATCCAGATGTGAAAAAACAGTAAACATTTATTTTTTAACTTTTTAAATTTTATATAGTTTCTGCATTAATCTTACATAAAAAGTACTCGCTAATACATCCAATTTAGTTTAAAATCAATCAAATGCCATAATCGAAATTCCCAAGTGTTAATATCATTTCTTTAACTGTTGAAATTTTTCCGATTAAATATTTTTGAAAAATTTATGAAGACTTACTCTGATGAATAAAAATACAACCCTTACATTTATAACTTCGTTTGAGTATAGTGAATAAATTTGCCTCAATAGAAGAAATGTGTTTAAAACACAATACAAGCTCATTTTCTGGTGTATATTATCATGCTTTCATTTTTACTTACGGGGACCTTTAGACTTTCAAAAAATGAGTTTTCAAATTTTGATTTATTCTTAATTGTTTTAAACTTCTCATCAGTATTCAAAAACCCCACTCAAAAATTTGCATTATCTCTCCAGTTATAATCGTTTATAGACGGTGATTACAGTTGAAAATCCGCTGATATACACTGTTAAAAATTTGCAGCATTCTGGGAGGTCATTTGACCGTTTTTTCCGAAAACGGTTCCACAACCGTAATTTTAACACTATTCTGACCATATTATTGGCCATTTTATGGTCAGAATATAGTTAAATTATGGTTATGAGACTGTTTTTTCAAAAAACGGTCGAATGACCTGCCAGAATGCTGCAAAATTTTTAACAGTGTAGAAACTTTAAAAAGAGTTTTCTCATATCAGTAAATTTGGAGTTTGCGTTCACTGTTACTTTCAAACTATATGAGCTATAGCTTTGAAAAATTAACCAAATATGCCTGCCTTTATAGTCTTTATGCTAAAAAAATCTCATATTTGGGTTATTAATTGTTTTGCACTTGAAAAAATTGTATTATTATAATTATGTATTTTTTCATATTTTGTACTAAAATTAAATTTTGCATCAAAAGCAAAACTTTTAGTATATATTTTGGTTTTAAATTTAGAAGTATGTGTGTTTAATGATTATAATTCCCGCATTAGGGAGATTAATTGTAAAATTTGAATATCAGTTTCGTATATGCAATATTTATTTCTCTGTATAATATAGGTAAAAATATATACTTTTGGCAGAAAGCGAAAAAAAAAATCTTAATTACATATTATTTGTATTTTGGTGCTTTGAAAATGTTATGTTTTTGATAGTTTCGACAAACTCAAAATGTCCCGTGCCTTCTTAAGTATGACTAATCCTCTTTAATAAAAAACAATGTGTTGCTAACGACTAGCTTTTTCGCTGATCGTTGCCACAGATTAATCTCGGAAAATGAAACATTTTAAGCTACTGAAAAAATTAATAGTTCGAAAATTATTTGTCAGCAAATTGTTAGAAAAACTGCGTTAGAAAGGTTTAAAAAAAAAAAAAAAAAAAAAAAGTATTTTTTTTTTTTTTTTTTTTTTTTTTACCAACAACGGATTACCGATATAAACAAACGAACATTTCAGAAATTGTTATTAATTTTACAAATGTAAACAATGTGTAGTGAGTCATTAACTTTTAAAAATTCATTGATAAAAAATTTTAAACTTTCGTGCATGGAATATTTTAACTCTTGTAGTATTAATATGCCTTTGACGTCATTCGCCTACGAACCAATCAAAATAATTTTTTATTTAAAAGTGAAGTCTTTGAAAACTCAAGTCTATTTTCGGTACATTTATGTTATCCGGGGGCAAATCTCGCCAATAACAGGGTTTTTTTCGCCTGTGTAATTTAGAAATAATGCTTTAAAGTGGAAATAAAATGCTAGCATTTTTATTATTATTGTTATATATTTTAAAGGAAATGAGAGAAAGGCATGTATTTTAATTGTATGCAATATATGCATTTTGAATGTTTGTATTTTAAATAAAAGTTATGCTTTTTAAATAAAATGAGTAAATGGATTATATTTTAAGTGAAAATAATCCAATATGAATGACTTCAATGGGAACAATATTTGACGATTTATCACATCGCCAAACTAACTTAAAAGTACTCTATTTTCTGAGCATTAATGTAATAAACCACAGTCTTTAGTTTGTTTCAGGTTTGTATGTTTAATTTATTTTGGAAAAATTGATTTGGTGAATAATTAATCCATTTTCCTTTTATTTATTTATTTATTTTTTTTTTGCAAACTTAATTACTTCTCAACATTACATAATAGGGAGTGTGTACTTTCGAACGTAAATTGTTTGAAAACTGTATTTCAATTTACTAACTTTATGATTTTTAAACCAAATAGCTCGATTACGGAATTACGGTACATAAATATTTTTATCAATTATTTAAAATTTTAAGGGAACACTACGATTTCTATCTACCGACCTCGGACGGTCGTTTCGATTATTATTTTACATAAGTGTGACGGATACATTTCTTATTCAACCCATAAACATACTACTTAAAATTTTATAGCTGATAATCGCCTAATTAAATATGGTAAAACTCTTCAAATTTTTAACGTGAATCGCAGAATTATTAAGATTAAAAATTAAAATATTTTTATTGGCAATAAATGGCGAGTTTTTATATCAAATTAAACGCTAACATTTTAAATTGAAATTAATACCAGGTCTATAATAATCCAATTTTTTGTTGGAGTATTTTTCACTGGTTAAACATTGCTTTTAAACTCTTCGGCATGTGACCAGGTGAGCCATAAGTTCGTTAAAAATTTAAAAACTCATTAAAAAAGGAAGAAATTGCGATAAGGGAGTGCGGTTTGCAAGAAAGGGCTCACAAACGTAATCGGATTTTTTTTAGCAGCAAAAAAAGAAATTAGCTAAAAAATCACATGTAGAGAGCGCTGACATCCTAAACACAATGAACAGGATAACAATACAGCTCCATTCATTTGTTCTTCCAATAACAAATGATGAACATGACCTCGAAAACATTCTACGACATAACTGTTGTCCTGTTCATTGTGTTTCGGGTCATCAGCGTGCTCTACAACTAACGTTATCTCCAACGTATTTTAGTTAATTTTTTTTTTTTTGCTCCTAAAAAAAAATCAGACTACCTTGTGAGCCCTTTCTTGCAAACCGCACTCCTTTATCTTAATTTCTTTCTTTTTTATGAGTTTAAGTTTTAACGGACTTTTGGCTCACTCGGTATATAATATTACCTCTTGTGTAACTTCGAAGTTTAACAAGTAAAAATTAAATTTAAAAAATAAAAAAAACCGACCGCATAAAAAGAAAATTGTTTCTCATCTATGTAAAACTATTTTTTATTTTACTTACCCATATTTTTTATTTATATATACTGATGACTTTTAAGTTGTGTTTAATTGTTAGTTCCTATCTATAAACAGAGTTTTGATGAGGCCTATAGATGCCTATGAAGGTTAGAGTTTCAGTAAAGCTAGAGATACAACCTACATAGCTTCCAGGTTGTGTACTATTTAAACGGAGCTTCTGACTGTAAAATAGTCAATGGCACATCGTCTTCATTTTGAAAGGACCTATCCAATGATAGGCCACTCAGCATGTTGCGTAAATTTTTTCATCTCTACCGCCATTTTGTATTTTACGGCCGCCATTTTGAGTTTATAAAAACAAAGCTTGCCTAAAGCCATCGGACAGTTAAGACGAAACGATAGAGACCTCATTCATTAAAATACATCCAGCCTTTGGGATGTTTCGAGGGTATAAATAAATCCACATACCCAGATACGCCTGAAACACATAACCCTTCTTGGCACTCGGGTAAAAAGATACTATCACTGAGTTATTCCCAAAACTCATACGCATTGTGCGAATTATCACATTTACTGTGAGAAATGGCATTTATAAGGCTGAGATCCAAATAGAATATTCGCTGTTAGCGAAACGAGTTTGACCAATATGAAGCCTGCATTTTTGCGAACTTTTCGCTGTTTGCATAAATTAAGGCTTGTGATTGGTCAATCTCGTTTCGCTAACAGCGAAAATTCTATCTGAATCCATGCCTTAAGAGGTGTTATGCTCTGAAATTTGTCACTAATATGAGAAATAGAAAATATTTGTTCTTGGAAGATAGCATCCGATAAAATTAATTTAATAGCTTGGGTAGAGGTACCGGAAGAGTAGATTCTGAAAACTAAAGTCAAAATTTCATTCAAAATCTCGTTATCAAAAAAAGTCACAGCAGGGATCGGGGAGGGGGAAATGTTGCATCATCATCACATCTCGTAAATACAGGGTGTCCATAATTAAACTACCCTACTTTAAAGTTGTCACAGACGAAACTATTGGTCAGGAAGTTGTGAAATTTTGTGACGGATATAATGAAGGAATGGGAATTTGAGCGAAAAAAAATTAGTTCAAAATTTGCCACCAGAGGGCGTTTTTTTAATGAATTACACTTTTTAAAAAGTTTTTACGCTTTATTTTTTTTCATGTTAAATAAGGCAAATATACAGACCGCCCCCTGGAAAAAAATAAAGCGTAAAAACTTTTAAAAAAGTATTGGTATTCGAATTAAACAGGCCGTACAAACTCTGAAATAAAATCCACCTACGACAGCCGACATTTTTTTCTCAGAGCTCAGGCCTAGTATTCAGGGCGGTGGCTAAATATGTGTTTATTTAAAAACGCCCTCTGGTGGCGAAATTTTTAACTAAAAATTTTTTTCACTCAAACAAATTCCCATTCCTTTATTATGTCCGTCACAAAATTTCACAGCTTCTGACTAATAGTTTTGTATATATACAACTTTAAAGTTGGGTCGTTTAATTATGGTCACGCTGTATATGGCTTGAAGTGTCGTTTGCGATTTCAGATTCTGTAGCGGGTACGTTGTTAGTAGGATATACAGTCGGACCTCTATTTAACGAAGTCGCTAAATCCCGAAAAAAAGTTCGTTATGTGGAAAATTCGTTAAATAGAGATGAACCTTTTTAAATACTTTAAACTACACAAAACAGATTTTTAATTCATAAACACTAAAAATTATTAAAAAACTTAACTAATCACACTTTTTTCTGTAAATCATATTTTTTTTTACTATTATTCATTTTACCCATCAAAAAGAAATCTGTAAGGACAACAATAATTTAAAAATATATTCGAGAATATATTTCGCTATTTGGAGGTTATTTTACGAAGAAATTCGCAAAATGTAGTTGGTTCCGAGAAAAAGTTCGCAAAATAGAGAAATTCGCAAAATAGAGGTTCGTTAAATAGAGATCAGACTGTATATCACGAAATATTGTCACAAACGTAAAGTTTGTGTCAGAAACTCGTGGCATATTTATCTCATTCGCATGAGTATTTCGATTTTTCATGTGGGTATTTCTAACCATTAACAGGCAAAAACACTTTTCCATGGGATCTTTTCTGCATATTGAATCCAGAAGCCATTTTAGTACAATTAGACATAAAAGTAAACAGTAAACAATGTATAAAACGAAAACATTCACCAATATATATTATAAATAGTGTCGGATACAGTTAACCCTTACTCGGTCGCACTCTGGGACTCCCGAGTTCGTGCGCAATGGAGTCTGAGAAGCGTCTGTTTGAAAGTCGTCACCAGCAATTAATTGACGCAATTCTAACACTCTTATAGTGATCAGTGACCTTCATTAAAATGTACAAAGAAAGACTATTTCAAATTTGAAGGGAAAATCCACGTTTATTACACTCAAAGTAAGTAACCTTGCGCGATCTAGTGTCAGAGAACACAACGGACACAATAGTGCGGCACCTGTCAGGCCTATTGTGGCCTACGGAGGATTAAACATTCAAACTGTATGAAGATTAAGCCAATTCCGTTATTCTCAAATGTAATGATATAAATAACATCATAGATTTGCTTGCCCAAGATGATTCACTTTGTTTAGTTGTTTAATGTGCATACAAGACGTAAAAAAATCGATCATGAGATTAATTGCTACACTATATTTATGTTTTTAGGACTTTTGAGCTTTACTATGTTTTTGAATCTTCCTGTGTTTTAATACACTTCAACTACACTGGTTACAATGATGTATGTTTGAATAAGTCTTGATATGTCGTCGTAAATCACTTTTTTGAATCTATGTTTTTTGACAGTCGTCACAGGTAAAGACATTTTTGTCCATAAATGAAACTATGTGTCTAATTAGTACGTATTTTCGGGAAAAGACTTTGTTGCAAGTATCACAAACATAATTTAACATCAGCTCATACTGTCCTGATGAGGCGAATTTTACTTCAATATCCGAATAATGTTCTTCTGGTATAAGTGACGATTCCATGTGTAGAATGTTCAATACTGGTGATAAGGTTTGACAGTCATACGCGTTACCTCCTAACAAACAAGTGTCTTGAAAACTAGGCACTTGATCATAAAAAATTACTGAGTTAAGGGGTCCGGGATACATTTTCAAAAATTTTTTATTTATAGAGTTAAAATTTTGAATTTTTCTTGTGGTGGTTAAACATATCACTTGTAAACAAAATCAAATGATAAAACTTCTCATAGCTTTTTTTTTTAAAAAAAATTTTAATTTAAAATTTATGAAAAAAGGTGTATAGCTTAAAATCGTTATAACTGGAAATATTATTCGTAGAATTTAAATTGTTTTTAATTTAAATAAACAGAAATATATATATATATTAATTTCGAGCCAGCATTTTAAAAAATATTAATTTTAAAAAAAAATAAATATATTTAACGGAAAAATTACAAAAAAAGTGGTGCAACTTAAGAAAAAAAATCATATTTTCAAAAGTAAATATTTTTTTCAAATACGCTGGCTCAGAAGCAAAATAAAATAATTGAAAAAGATATGTTCCGAGTTTCAGCCCTGTATCTTTAACGGTTCTCGAGTTATAAGAATTTAAATAAGAGAAATGGTGAAAAAACCTATCATGAAGAAAAATGCAATTTCACAAGAACTCGTTTCCTTGAGAACCATTGCTTGAAAGGCAGATTTTGAAAACAATCCAAAACAAAAAAATTTATATTTCCTGTTCTAATTAAGATAGAAACATGATTTAAACATCATTTTAAGCAGAAAACGGTAGAGAAATTTTTAATCCAATCAAAGAAAAAATTGAAAATTTGAAGATTTTTGTGTCCCGGACCCCCTTAAACGACTAAAATTCCGCATACATGTACACACACAAAACCACCAACAGTGAATAATTTAACACTTAAATGCCGCGTGTTGCTTTTCGGTAACATACCCAATTTAGGCTTCTAAAATAATATTAGAATAACATTGAAGCTATAATGCCTAATTTTGCCTTTAAAATACATTCGGAAAATATTATTAAATCAATTTTCAACATTTAGATGGCAGCACTTGGGCTGTTTAAGAACAAAGAGAGATTTATTTTTCCAATTGTTGCTACATGTTCTTTTTGTTTTGTTTGGAAGCTTGCGAAATACCCTATTTTTTTTTTTTTTTTTTTTTTCCTGCAGTGAGCAAGTAAAATTTGTATTTCATCATAGTTATTAAACACACAAGAATTTTAAGATTATAGAATTTTATCAAAGAAAATTATTTTTTCAATTAAAGACCAGTATTGCGGATTAGTAACAAGCTGTTTTTTAGCCGTAAATCACACTTAAAAACAAAATGATGTTTTAAGTATTTTTCCCATGATTTAATTAAAAAATGAAAGCCGAAAAACATTTTTAAAATGATTTTTGAAAAATCAGGCATTTAAGGGGTAACTTGTTTCGTGCAAATTTATGAAGTTATAGGTGGCGCATATGTTTGGAGAAGTATAAATATATTTTTGGTTAACTAATTCAACATAATTTTTAGATAATTGCATGTCATGTGTTTATAAATATCCGCATGTGTTATGCTTATACAAAGTAGGCATGCGCGAAATTCCTAACAGCGTGATTAAAAAGTATGAGTAACAAGGACTTTAATCAAGTTCCTCTAAAAGTATAGTGTTACACATAGCATGAATTTATGTGTTATTAACTGTGTCAAATAGTATTCCTATTCATGTCCGTAATCAACGGGGCCGCTCAGTTCAGTAGTCCGTGTTCATAAAACGAGAAGTCTACGCATATGTTTGAGATTTCGGAACAAGCGGATGATACTTAGTAATCTTAACTTCCAAATGATGAGTTCTAAGTTACCATCCAGAACATCTGTGGATAAATTCTTCAAATGATTGAAAAATCTGAAAATCATAGAAGTTTGATAAAATTAGATTAAACTTCAAAATCTTTAATTTCGTTTTATTATTTCTAACCTAGTGAAATTAATATACATTATTGATGTACGTGATAATATATTTCACATAGGAAATTATGTTTGTAACACATTCTACAGCGCCATAGAAAATAATGCAGATGCACACTATATGGACCAAAGATGACCGGTCACTTGCGATTTTCGACGTTTTCTTAAATATCTAGAAAATACATGACGAATTATCTTGAAACTCCGGGTGTGTAAACAGAATAGTCCAGGTCATACATTTCCGTGAAGATTTTTTCCCGAAACCCCATAGGGGACCGCCAACAAATTGAAAAATAACGAATATGTTTTGGATAACCCTGTCAAAACTAATGTAGTAAAAGCGTTCAAACTGTAGATTATGATTAAGTGGCTTATTATAATAATTTGTGTTCATTTTATGAGGACAGCATGTATACTCGAAGAGAAATTAAGCTTTTCATAAAAACAGTCTCAAATTATAAAGAAATGGTAAGTTTCGAAAGCTTAAAATGAAACGTTGTGTTTTTTGGTAAAAGTAATCATAAAGTAAATTAATATTTTTGTATAATTTAGAAATTTTACTGTGACTAATTAGGTCGGACATTACAATTTCTAGCGAAGTCCAAACCACTGCTCACTCACACACGACAAGCAGCTATGACATTCGGATAGGGTTTCCGGAAGACTCTACTTAAAAAAAACGCCAACTTTTCTCCCGCCAAAAATGAGACTATAATGTTGTAATTTTTCAAAATCAATTTAGTAGGTTCTTGAAGAAATTTTAAAACTTTTTTCATTATTTTATACTTATTGACTAATTTGTATTTTTAGGTTCTTGAAGGAATTTTAAAACTTTTTTCAATATTTTATACTTATTGACTAATTTGTATTTTTAAATGATTTTCTTTAAAACAAATTCTATGTTAATAGTCCAATAAGCGGTTTCGAAAATTGCTTTTTCAGGAAGTTATGCTGCTGTAAAAAAATTATATATATATATATATATATATATATATATATATATGATTTTAACAGAAGAATTTTATCGATTCTCAAACTTCCTAATATAGGGCTTTAAAATGCACCAGGTTTGAATGATAGGTGTTAGCAGCGCGAAAACTGATTACCTTGTTAGTCAATTATTTATTGTTCTCACTTTTATTTTCGAACTAAGAGTTTTTAATTTGTAAACAATTACTATTTTTATTTCTCCCGTAAGTTCAAAGTGTTAAAAAAAAAACTTTGCTGCCGGATTTTTCAGGTTCTACTGTATATGAAAAGTCATATACAAAAAAAAACAAAACTATTATATGTATGTATTAGGGCTGGGGCGTAGTACTTAATATATCTTCTATGATGTTAATCATAAGATAGATGTATTATTATCTTAAAGTATTTACTAACATTTCAAAAATATACATATTAGTATATTTCCACTCTTCCCACTGTTCCGCTTTTTTGTACCACAAAAATTAAATAGAAATTTTTGCCTTATTTAATCGGAAGATTACGGCGATTTAAAAAAGGTAAAATTTACTATGAAATTTTTGTGATACAAAAAAGGGTAAGAGTTGGTAGCTATGCATACTGATATTTAAGTCTTTGAATTAAATTTTCATTTTTTTTATAGTACTTCAAAGTAAAACAGAAAGGAAAAAAAACCACAAACAGAGTGCGTAGATGAGCTTATTTTAAAGTACCACTGTTTTTGAATAGAAATTTTTGATTAAATACGAGCCGTATTATTTTGAAATAGTGGTATTAAAAACGAGCACTTCTTTGAAAACTGGTAAAGGCTAAGAAAGCAATTAATGGTAAAATCAAAAATAAAATTCCTGTGAAAACACGGGATATTTCAAGACTGTAAAACAAAAAACGGAAAACTTAAAAATTGAATTCCTGTGAAATCCCGGAAGAATCGAAAACGGCAAAACTGAAAACGGAAAAATCGGAAACGGAACTTCCCTGAAAATCCAGAAGAATCGAAAACGGTAAAACTAAAAACGGAAAAATCGAAAATGAAATTTCTGTGAAAAAACAGAAAAATGATTAACGAAATGGAAAATGCAACTTTGCTTCCAGTATTTTACCGGTGATGTCACAGAATTTTTACAGTGTACTAAATCATTAGCTCATTCTATCTTACCACCAAGTGAATTCACAGATATTCCCGGTTGCACCATTTCGTTCTAAACGGTGTCGAAAAAATCCTTTAGAAACAGTTTTTTCGAAATTCTTTATTCACTTAATTTTTTTTTCTCTGGTGTTCTGTCTTTGCATTTTAATGCACATTCCAATTTAATCGTGCTTTAATATAAAATTCGCTATACGGTCATTTTTAACATTAATTATTTCTCTCTCAACTTCATTTAATTTATTTAACTGGCACCACGCCCTATTTGCAACCTAAAAGTAAAAATTAAATTTAAAAAATCGAAAAACCCGACTGCGTAAAAGGCGAACTAATTTTTTCTCATCAATGTGAAACTTTTTTTTATATTACTTACCTTTTTTTATATCTACTTGTATTGATGACTTTTAAGTTGTGTTTATTTGTTGTTTCCTATCAATAAACACTGTTTTGATGAGGCCTATAGATGTCTATGAAGGTTAGAGTTGCAGTAAAGCTAGAGATCCTACCTACACAACTTGGAGGTTGTGTAGTATTTAAACGGAGTTTCTGACTGTAAAATAGTCAATGAACTTCATTTTGAAAGACCTATCCAATGATATGCCACTCAACAGGGTGCGTACAAATTTCTTTTCGTCTCTACCGCCATTTTGTATATTACGTCCGCCATTTTGAATTTATAAAAACAAAAACCCTAGCCTATAATCATCGGACAGTTCAGACGAATCGATAGAAACCTCATTCATTAAAATCCAGATGTTGGGATGTTTCGAGTGTATAAAGAAATCCACATACTCGGATACGCGTGAAACACATAACCCTTCTTGACAGTCGGGTAAAAATAATCATTCCCTCGTAAATATAACTAGTCCAGGCAATAGGGAATTTTACCTAGCAAAATTAATGGTAGTACTGGAAATCGGCTTTCTGGATGTTTTTTGGGTCGCTGAATCCGAATTTGTATCTCCCACCAAAATTTCCCCCGGCAACCTCCCCAAATTTTGGTAAAAAGCCCCCCAAAAAAGGTTTTTATTAAAAAAATCTTTTTATTGTTTTAGAGAAAAAGTATCTAGAAATTCAGAAAGTAGACAAAATTTCCAACAAATTAGATATATGACATTATGACTTAGGATGAAGGGGAAGGGGGGATCTGCTTCGGAACATGCGCGCGGTGCTGCGTAAACCAAGTTACGCAATTCCACTTAACCACTCACACGTTTACATTCGCCCTCCCATCTCCCCTCCGAACTTTCTCTATAAGGTTTACTTTAAGTTTTTTGGGTCACTGAATCCGAATTTTTAACTTTCCTCCCAAAATTCCCCCCCCCCCCCCCAAAAAAAAATAGTTGTTTTTAAACTTAAATTTCTTATTGTTTTAGGGGAAAAGCATTACGGAATTCAGAAACTAGACACCATTTGCAACAAATCGGATATATGACATTATGAGTTAGGATGAACGGGAGGGTGAGGGCTGCCTCGGAACATGCACTGCGGCACTACGTGCACTAAATGATGAAGTGCAGGCAATAGGTGATTTTATCTGGCAAAATTAATGGTAGTACTGAAAATCTATTTTCTAGATGTTTTTTGGGTCGCTGAATCCGAATTTGTAACTTTCCACCAAAATTTCACCCGGCAACCCCCCAAAAAATTGATTTTTTGAAAAAATTTGGTTTTTGAGAAAAGCGCGCGGGGAATGTTCCGAGGCAGCCCCCTCTCTCCCCGTTTATCCTACGTCATAATGCCATGTATCCTATTTGTTTGAAATTTTGTCTAGTTTCTGAATTTTGTAATGCTTTTCCCCTAAAACAATAAGAAATTTAAGTTAAAAACAACTATTTGAGGGGGTTTTCGGGGTGGGGGAAATTTTGGGGTAAGTTAAAAATTCGGATTCAGCGACCCAAAAAACTTAAAGTAAACCTTATAGAGAAAGTTCGGAGGGAAGATGGGAGGGCTAATGTAAACGTGTGAGTGGTTAAGTGGAATTGCGCAACTTAGTCCACGCAGCACTGCGGCGCAAGTTCCGAGGCAGATCCCCCTTCCCTTTCATCGTAAGTCATAATGTCATATATCTAATTTGTGGCAAATTTTGTCTACTTTCTGAATTTCTAGTTACTTTTCCCCTAAAACAATAAATTTTTTTAAATAAAAACCTTTTTGGGGATCTTTTTACCAAAATTTGGAGGGGGGGGGGGTTGCCGGGGGAAATTTTGGTGGGAAGTTACAAATTCGGATTCAGCGACTCCAAAAACATCTAGAAAGCCGATTTCCAGTACTACTATTAATTTTGCTCGGTAGAGCCCCTATACGGTCTCTTTTGCCTGGACTAAACCTCATAATTATGGTTTAAATGATTATCTCTGTTGTTTCGAAATTTTTCTGATTCTTTCGTAGAATTAAAGAGCACATCTTGTCTTACACATCGATATATGTACCGCTGCATCACAGCTGTGTGAAGGGCTATGGTTGTGTTTAATTGTTAGTTCCTATCTATAAACACAGTTTTGATGAGGCCTATAGATGCCTATGAAAGTTAGTGTTGCAGTAAAGTTAGAGGTCCTACCTACACAACTTCCAGATTGCATGTAATATTTAAACGGAGCTTCTGACTGTAAAATAGTTAATGAAACATCGTCTTCATTTTGAAAGACCTATCCAATGATATGCCTCTCAATAGGGTGCGCAAAAATTTTTTTCGTCTCTACCGGCATTTCGAATTTATAAAAACAAAACATGTGCCTATAACTATCGGACGATTAAGAGGAATCGATAGAGACCTCATTCATTAAAATCCATCCAGCCGTTGGGATGTTTCGAGGGTATAAAGAAAACCACATACACAGATACGCGTGAAACGCATAACCCTTCTTGGCAGTCGGGTAATGACTTTCGAAAAAGAATTCGGAAGAAATTGGACAGAAGAACTGTTTTTAGTGAAAGAGTGTGCAACGAGAATTTCACCAGTTTACAGAATCAAAAATTTATTAGACGAACCTATTCAAGAAAAAATAATGCTAGGAAATTACAAAAATTACAACTGAAAAAACATTTTGATAACGAAAATATACTAAAAAAGGTAAAAAAAAAGGCCACCTCAAATATCAAGTTTATAGGTTACCACACTAAATTTAACAAGTGCATAACCTCTTCAGATTTACTTTCTCTATAAAACCCAAATTCCTACATTTTGAATGATCATTTAGAATAATTTTGTTCAAGTGACATTACCTTTCTGACAGTTCAATAAAATATTTTCCGGAAAACAATCATTTCGCATTATTTTATCAGATTACCCATGCCTCTAGATATAGATATCAAAGGCGAATGGGTGGTTGGTTTAACTAAACAGTTATATCCTCATACGTGGCGTAATACTACAGAATACGGCAGCGAGTACAGCAGACTCCCCTAAATCCGCAACACTAGAATTCATAAACGCATAAATCCGCACATCACAGATGTAAACAATGAAATTTTCAGTTCAGATTAGGGACAAAATTAGACTTCTTTGTTTTGATACGATTCCATATGTATTTTACAATATAATTCTAGTTAACATAACTGAACTCATGGTTTTTCATAAAGGAAGCATAAATGCATTTCTGAAATTTATTGCTGATATCACAATTGCTGATGGTAATTGTAATCTTTTTACCTAATATAGTAATGTATTAATCAAGTTTTTTGGTTATTAAAACTGGTTAAACCTTGAATTAAACTTCCTTACTTTACTATTTTGATGTGAATTAATAGGGTACATTTATGGGGAAAGTTTCATTGAATAATTCAAGGAAAATGTATCTCATCTTTATTATGCATATTTAATGAAACATTAATTATTTACTTGTAATAATTATTTACTTGTACCTTTACTTTTAATAATTTAATAATTTAAAAAATGATTTTACATTTTATCATTTTAGTTTAATACTTTATTATTTTAGTATATAAGCATTCATTATAAATTTGATTGCATTATTACATTCAAATTACTGCTTTAGAAATGTAAACAAAGCAATGATCAGATATCCACAAAATTCTAAAATCTGCACCTCCGGTCCCAAGCTGTGTGGATTTGAGGAAGTCTACTGTATTAATATGTGTTACGTAACAGTTTAGAATTGGCAACTGGAAGACCCAGAGATAGAATGAATATGAGCAGGATGGTAGCAACACACAAACAATTCAAATTCCCTAAGGATATTATGAATCTCCGAATAGTATTATTAAAGTTATTAACTATCAAATATTTGGTGATAGTATTTTAATTAGCTACAACAAACACTAAAAAAAGGTGAACATTTCTTTTAAGAAATATGCACAATTGAAATTTGTATCAGGTTTAGCTGAATGTTTGGGATTTCCACCAGGTTAAGTAGCTGAAAATGTTCCATCCCCAATCAGCTTTTTTTGAATGTTTCTTTATAGCTTTCCCTCACGCCGCTTTTTAATTGTCATACCTGTACAGGAATATTGTAGAACACCAGAATATTGGATGTACAGTTGCACCATTACAGCAAGTAATTCCTTTAAAAAAGGGAGATGGAGATAAGATTCACGAAATGTTTGACAGACCTCATTTCTTTTTCTTATCAGTGACTGGAAAGAATTTTCAAATAATTGAAACCGTTATAAGGGCGCACATTAGTGTCATTTGATCGCGGAAAGTTGATCGTGAAAGTACATTTCCGTCAAAAATATCTTTCATAATGTTTGTTCCTTATCAATGGTGCAACCAGTATTTTGAAGACTACACTGAAAAACATGGGTACTCAAAATTGAGTAAAAAATACTCAATTTTAAATATGACACATACTCAAAATAGCTCCGATCCAAATGAACTCAAAATTGAGAAACACGTGTACTCATTTTTGATTACATGGTTGTGTTCAAATATGAAGCGTTATATACTGCCACCCTGAACCTACAAATTAAAGTATAAATATACTGACATTTATTTCTAGTTCGAATATATTAAGAAGAAACGTTTAATTGATTACTTATTAAAAAAAAAATAGAAACATTATTAGCAAGATACCTAAATCGAATATTTTTATGACAAGAGCATTATTTGCAAGCACTTTTAAATTATTTTAAAATGCGTGCATAATTTAATATTTACATTAATAAACATCTTTTATGCCATCATAAACGAAATGCTATTACAGGGTACACAATTATCGTTTCATTTGATAACATGCCATGTATCAAAATTGAGAAAGCAAAGGTTCATTTTCGATCCAAACATACTCAATTCGATATGAGTACATCGATTTACTCATTTTTGAGTACTTCATTTTTTTCAGTGTATTATACACATTATACAGGTAACGGGTTGAACTATTATCATGGATCTGCTTTTCAGAAAGGGGATTTGTTTCAAAGGGCTTTTCCGTGCAGCCGTAACTTTATTTAAATGTGATGCCAAAGCCGTTGGAAAACAATTATTTCATACCAGTGTAGATGCGTTGAATGATATTTCACAATGCGATATTAAAACAGCAGATAAACGACAATTTAAGGAAGCAGGTAAAAAGTTGACGGAGAATGCGGCAGTTAAAGTAAAATTGATGATTACATCGGGGCAAAAGAATAAAAAAAGGAAGCTATCTTAAAATTTTCTCAGTCGATCTAAAGCCAAGAAAGTGAAAGCATGTAATATTTTTGTTTATAGATGTCTGCTCTTATTCATAAAGATTCTTCCTGTGCTAAATCTGAACTAGATTTGTTTATGATTACACTCACGCAAAAAGTTATTCAAAAATGACACTTCGCAGAATATCATTCTGTACCTACTATATCTGAGATTGGACGTGTTGAGTTTGACGTTACAGGCAATAATTAAGATTTCATCGATTTATCAGAATCTTGCCTTTACGTGAAATTGAGATTGGACAACGCTGACGAACCACCCCCACCCCCGCCCCTACTCGACTAGACACCTACTTACACATGTTTATTTTTACAAGCAAAGTTTTTTCTCAAGCAGTGCAAAAGAATGATTTCCTCATCCAGTAATTCTTATCTTAATACTATATTCGCACTGAGATAGTTGAGTCACTTAACTTTTTTGAAACAGGATACCTGTAATTAGGTTTCTCCTGTTCACATTGAAAAAGTTAAGAGACTTAACTTATGTTAAATTTGTAACTACAACTTCTAACTATACATAGTTTATTATAGTTTTTATTCTTTTCGGCGTGTTAATTAATTAAACGATTCAAAAGATCATTCGAAAAAGCAGAATAATTATGTGTAGAACTCCTCTAATTTTAATAACAGTTTCAAATAAAAAAAAAGAGTTCCAGCAGGTAGATTTCCACTCAACTCATAATTAAGAGAGTATCAAAAGATAAGGGAGTTTCAGAAACTTACTCAAGTCATAATCTTGATTCCGGGTACGTCCACTTCAAAAAACTTCAAGTTAACCCTTTGAGTACCAAGAAGTGCGATCGCACTCCTGAATACACTGGCCGAAAATGCCAGGAACACTATCGCGTTCCTGGCTCACGCATGATTTAGCACGATCTCCATTTCATACTGGTCGATTCTTGTTTATTGTCACTTATGTTGAAATTTTAATATTTATTGGAATTATAATATTTATTTTTTGTTTCTAAAATACTTTTTGTAAATAAAATGTTCCGAATTTAACTAAGAAATATATATATTTAAATTTCTACTTTCCTCTAGCAGTGTGACACATGTAGCCAATTCTCTAAAAATCATGTTGGCACTTAAAGGGTTAAGTGAATCAACTATCTCAGTGCGAACATAGTATTACCATGCTTATATCGATACCTTTTTGAATTATCGAGAAGATGCTAAGAAAAGTTTACTTTACTGCGAATGTTTTTACAAAGATGAATGTTTTGAGAAGATCAATCCTACACTAACTACAAATCCTGGCTTGCATAAAGGATATGAATTAACGTCGAAAAAGTACAATATTGGATATGATCGTGCCTTTACACTGCGATATATTCCAACAAAATCGATTTTTACTAAATATAGTGGATTTGAAAATTAAAATGACACGCAGAAAACCCAGTTTTATGTATGTTACTTAAGAAATACTACCTATTACATTCTCCCCTATGTTGGAATTTCTGAAACTTTCTTGCAGATCTACGCCAAATACGTCCCCTAGAACCCAAAACCATCCGCCAGTTCAAAACTTTATCTTTCTATATCACTTTTTATAGACACGATAACTTCCATAATGTTGCACAAATATCTTCCAAACTAATGCCTAAAATCAACTGACAGAAAATCTCGGTCAAGTTCGTTAATGGGCAAAATCGGACCAATGGCATGGAAATAAAGACCCATAACTTCTTTGTTATAAGTCATATCAAATCAGTTTAAAGTTATAAGTGCCAAAAATTTATGTATGAAAGATTTTTTATAAAATTAACAATGGGTTCAAAAGGCGAAAAAAAAAAACATGATTTTAGGGAGAAAAAAAATCATAACTTCGTCAATTCTCAATCAAATTTCCTTAAACTTATAAATTTTCTTAATATTATCTAAATCTTATATTTACAAGTTTTTAATAGGAGGCGCAAAGTCTTACCGCAAAAAAAAAAAAAAAATTAAACGAAAAAAAGGAGGGTGAACAAACCTCAATTCACTATATAATCCAACAAAATTGACTTTTACTGAATAGGGTGAATTTGAAAATTAAAATGTCACGCAGCGAACCCAGTTTTTGCTTTATGACTGATAAAGATGGTGATCAAACACCTCATTACAAAGAAGTGTTACAACATGCTTCTCTGTTTATTCGAAACGTAAAAGTCAGCCCCGTCAACACGTTAGACAAATGTAACGCTAACTATCTTATCGATCGGATTCTATATAAAACATATTCAATCTCTAGCGGAAGCTGTTTTTTTATGCAAGATTTTCTGATTTAATTTCCGATTTATTTTTTAATTCATTTTTGCTCTCAAACGCATCAAACTGGCAAATTCTCTTATTTAGAAACTACATAATGTGCCGTGCTTCTCGATTTTTTGATAAATACAGAAAATATTTTAAAACATGCTATCAAAGTGGGCGTTTTGAACCGAATTTTTCGAAGCGGGAGATTTGAGAATGAAAAATGGTCATGCTGAGAAAATAATTGTCTAAAAATCAAATTCTAATTAACTGAGCGAAAAATGAAATCCCACGGCCTCTTATACATCTCTTCAAAAATCACCTCAGCAAGTTTCATGTTTTTACTTTTAAAAATGGGTCTGAAAATGTCTCAGAAAATTTCGAACTGTTGAGGGTGGAAATATATTTTTTCGATTACACCCTTAATGAACAACAATCCATTTTTATTAACCACCATACTGTCAAGTACTATTTATGTGGAAGGAAAACTTGTGCTTAGTAAGCCTTTAGAATTGAATTTTAACGAAGGAAATTACATAGCAGCCTATCATCAATAGTTTTCAGAATTTAATCGGGATTACGGAAGTTATCTATCTCGAGAAAATTTCGCTAGAGAACAGACGTTATACGCATTTGACTTCAGTCCAGATTTGTGTGAAGGTTCGCATCTGAATTTACAACATAAAGGAAATTTAAAAATCGAAATAAAATTTTCTTCTGCATTTCCTCGACTATTTCTGTTCTTATTTATGCAGAATTCGAAATAATCATTGAAATTTCTATGTTGAGACATGCGTTGTGACTTTCCAAATGAAATGAAAATAAACTTTCACCAGATTAAAGACATTTTATCGCCCAGCAAACACACCAAAAATATGTTTTAGATGTGTTTCCCAACAAGATTATACAATACTTTTGCTATTTTGTATTTAACGTGGATTCTTCCGATAAACCAGATAATTATTGGCTAGCTTTCTACATACCTTCAGCTAAAAGAATTCAATTCTTCAATTCTTTTGCAAACTCTCCTGACTTTTTTAGACGACCTATATCGAACTTTATTTCAGAATACCCTCAAGTCATTTATAAACCTTTGACACTGCAGACAACAAAGGTTACAGCTGTTTTCGAAGAAACAATGAATTCGTGAAGCTGTACACGAACACTGATTAAGTATGTAAAACATACTTAATCACATAAGAGTTGCGACTGTATTTAACCAAGGTGAGTCTGATTTAAATTTTATCAAAACCAAACTATGTGAAGTGAAAGCGTAAATATGTGTGCGCATGAAGTGCCAAGTTAAATATGAAATCGCAACAAATATGCATACATGAGCAGTATTTTTTTTTACTCGACTGCCAAGAAGGGCTATGTGTTTCACGCGTATCTGGGTATGTGGATTTCTTTATACCCTCGAACCATCCCAACGCCTGGATGGATTTTAATGGATGAGGTCTCTATCGATTCGTCTTAACCGTCCGATGGTTATAGGCTAGGTTTTGTTTTCATAAATTCAAAATAGCGGCCGTAAAATACAAAATGTCGGTAGAGATGAAACAAAATTTTTACGCACCCTATTGAGTGGCCTATCATTGGATAGGTCTTTCAAAATGAAGACTATGTTTCATTGGCTATTTTACTGTCAGAAGCTCCGTTTAAATATTACACAACCTGGAAGTTGTGTAAGTAAGATCTGTAGCTTTATTGTAATTCTAACCTTCATAGACATCTATAGGCCTCATCCAAACAGTGTTTGTAGATAGGAACTAACAATTAAACACAACTTAAAAGTCATCAATACAAGTAAATAAAAAAAATAGGCAAGTAATATAAAAAAATATTTTCACCTTGATGAGAAATAATTAATTAGTTCGCTTTTTACGCAGTCGGGTTTTTTGATTTTTTAATTTAATTGTTACTTGTTTACTATGAAAATTGATGTATTTTATCTGACTACAGTAAATCATTGTGAAAAACGCGAGCTAGTGCAAGACTGATGCATGAAGCAGTATGACACATACCTAAAAGTATTTTACGTAAAGAGGTAAAACACTATAAATTACACAATGTGTCAAATTAATGTGAAAAATGTGAAAGATATGATTCGTGCAAGTAAACATATTTCATTTCTGACTAAGTAAGCGGCCGACCCACTCAATCAGAAATTGAAATATACACCTCAGACATTTTGCTATCTCTAGAAAATAGCGCAATGAAGGAGGGATCTTGCACGAAACAGGAAACAAACACTAACAAGTAAAAATTGAATTTAAAAAATCAAAAAACCCGACTGCGTAAAAAGCGTACTAATTAATTGTTTCTCATCAATGTGAAAGTATTTTTTATGTTACTTATCAATTTTTTTTTTATTTACTTGTATTGATGACTTTTAAGTTGCGTTGAATTGTTGGTTCCTATCTATAAACAAACACAGTTTGGATGAGGCCTAAAGATGTCTATGATGATTAGAGTTTCAGTAAAGCTAGAGATCCTACCTGCACAACTTCCAGGTTGTGTAATACTTAAACGGAGCTTCTGACTGTAAAATAGTCAATGAAACATCGTCTTCATTTTGAAAGACTTATCCAATGATAGGCCACTCAATAGAGTGAAAAAAATTTTTTTCGTGTCTAACGCCATTTTGTATTTTACGGCCGCCATTTTAAATTTATAAAAACAAAACCTAGCCTATAACAATCGGGCGGTTAAAACGAATCGATATAAACCTCATTCATTAAAATCCATCCAGCCGCTGGGATATTTCGAGGGTATAAAGAAATCCACATACCCAGATACATATCAAACACATAACCCTTCTTGGCAGTCGGGTAAAAATGTAACCTCACAATGTGTTAAATATATATCACATCTACAATGTAGTGTGTGTAGGTATGCCCTTGACAAGCATACGATTATTTAACAAACGTATAAAAATGTTTACAACTTACGTTATTCCTTATTATGCAGCAGAAAAGGAGGCAAGAGTAAGAACACCTTTTTTTTGTGTGTGTATGCCCTTTTCTTTTTAATGATTACTCGAACTTTAGTTATAACGTCAAACCAAAATTTTAACCAGATAAACTAATTTAATGTAAAAGAATGTTAAAATTTTTGCCTGGGTTGAATACGTACTAAAATACGACAGACTTTGTAATATATCCTAAAATAGTAGAAAACGAATGAAAAACTTTAATAATAAGCAAAGGTAAATTGATACTAAGATCGCCCTCTTTCTTCTTTCTTTAAAATTTGTTACCCGTGCACAGTTATAAACCTTTTAAGACATATGTATTGATTACTTGAATTTTCATATCTTATTAAGGAAATTTATAATAAATTTAAGAGGATTTGATATCTTGTAAATAGAAGAAATTATGAATTTCTTTTTCAATCCCCTCCCTGTTTTTGCGATAAGAGTTGATCCTATCAAAAACTTGTCAATACAAAAGTTGTAGATAAGAAAAAAAAATAGTAAGTTTAAGGAAATTTGAAATTTTGAGAATCGACGAAGTTAGGAATTTTTTTCCTCACTAAAACCTTGTTTTTTTCACCTCTTGAGCCGATTTTTAATTTTATAAAAAATCTGTCATACATAAATTTTTGCCCTTTTCCTTGAAGTATTAATAACTTTAAACTGATTTGATATGTATTATAATTAAGAAGTTGTGAGGTTTTTCCTGTTTTCACAAACCCCTTTTTATTTCCACCCCATTGGTCCGATTTTGCCATTTAACGAACTTGAGCGAGATTTTCGGCCCCTTGATTTTTCTGCACCAGTTTGGAAGAGATTTGTACAAAATTATGGTAGTTATCGTGTCCATAAAAAAGTGAAATATATATAAATAAAGTTTTGAACTGAGGGTGGTTTGGGGTTCTAGGGCCCGTGATCGGCGTAGATCTGAAAAAAATATTTTAGAAATTCTAACATAGGGGAGAATGTAAAAGATAGTATTTCATACGAAATCTACCTTTTTACGTAGATTTCGTAAGAAATACGTTCGTAGACTGGGTTTTCTGCGTGTCATTTTAATTTTCAGATCCACCCAATTCAGTAAAATCTGACTTGTTGGAATATATCGCAATGTAAAGGCCCGATCATATCCAACACTTTACTTTTTGACGTTAATACATAGATTTGATGTAAGCCAGGATTTGTAATTAGCGTATTGTTGACCGTATACAAATATTCATCATTGTAAAAACATTCGCAGGAAAGTAAGCTTTTCTTAGCATCTTTTTCATAATTCAACAAAGCCTCTATATAATCGTGGCCAGGATAATTATTACTAGAGGAGGAAATCACTCTTTCGTTCAAACTCGCAGAAAAACAATGCATGTAAAAACAAATTTACAGGTGCTACGGGTGTCTTGTCGGGTATGGAGGCTCCATAAATGTTGGTCATTTTTACTATTACGTAAAGGCAAGATAATTGATATAATCTTCATTTTTACCAGTAATGTTATACTCTACAGAACCACTCTCATACATAGTACCTAGTGGATGATATTTTACGAAAGGTCTTTTGTAAATAGCTGTTTGCATGAATTCTAATCATAAACAAATCTAGTTCAGATTTAGCACAAGGAGGATTATCTTTATGAATAAGGGCGATTCCATGCGGAGAGTCACACACGTAACGCAGGCTTTAATTTGCATTTATTCAATTATTTATTATATTTTAATGTTAATTCTAATTTTAGGTGGTATGGTAAATAAGTTATTAACATATTTTTTAGTTTAAATGTGTGTAAGTAAAACTCACAGAAATATATCATTTAATTTCATACTCAAAATGTGCTTTTTTTTCTGAAGTAGAAAAAAAGCACATTTTGAGTAATGAAATTAAATGATACACTTCTGTGAGTTTTATTGCCACACATTTAAATTTAAAAATATGCTAATAACTTATTTACCATACCACTTAAAATCAGAATTAACATTAAAATTTAATAAATAATTGAATAAATGCAAATTAAAGCCTGCGTTACGTGTGTGACACTCTCCACGGAATCGCCCATAAAAGCAAACATATCACGCAAAAATATTAAGCAAAATATTAATCAAATAATTTGAGCAAAAATATCACGTAGTTTCACTTTCTTGGCTTTAGGTCGACTGAGAGAACTTTGAGGTCTCATTTTTTATTCTTTTGCCCTATCCAAATCATCGATATCCCTTTAACTGCTGCTTTATCAGTCAAGTTTTTACCGACTTCCTTAAATCGTCGTTTAGCTGCTGTTTTAACAGTATCGCCTTGTGAAACATCATTCAACACATCTACATCCGTATGAAATAACTATTTTACAACGTATTTTGCAACTGGTTTAAATAAAAGTACAGCTGCAGTACAGCTACACGAAAAAACGAACGAAAAAGCCCTCCGAAAAATACCCTTTCAGAAAAGCAGATCCTTGATAATAGTTTAACCCGCTACCCGTCTGATATGTTAGTCGTCAAAATATTGCGACATTGATAAAGAACAAACGTTATGAAAAATATTTGATGAAATTGTAGTTTCACAGTCAACTTCATGTGATCGAGTGACACTAACCCTCCTGTGTGTGTCCTTATAACGGTTTCAATTTACTGAAAATTCTTCCGAGCCACTGGTATGTAATGAGGTCTGAAAAAAACCTTCATGAATCATATCTTCATCTCTCCTTTTAACAGGGATCATTTGCAGTAATAGTGCAACTATCTCTGACAAGCTGGGGCTCTACAATATCACTGTACAGCAGGGCTATCACAGGTGACTGTGTTTTAATTCTACCTCAGACCACTTTCACAAAACAAAAATTAATGGCATACTGTTCCAGAACATTTGCAAGAGAAATGTACTACAGAATCCGTTATTTTTTAATAGTGGTACGAATAGAATAGAAAAATAATCACCTGTGGCAGCCCTGCTGTGCAGGTATAACAATTTAAAAATAGCGTTCGGGACAGCTATGAAGAGGATGAAACATTTTCAACTACTTTACTTGGTGGGACCCGAAACATTCAGCTGAACCCGATAAAAAATTATATTGTGTACCTTTCTTCAAAGGTACTTTCACTTTTTTTAGTATGTTTGTTGAAGCTAATTGAAATTCTATCACCTAATTTCTGATAGTTAATCACTTTAATAATATTCTGAGATTCTTAATATCCTGAGGGAATTCGCATTTTTTCACATCTCTATCATCCTGCTCGTATTCATTATCATTGTTAGGTCTCCCATCTGCCAATTCTAAACTGTCACCTAATACATATTCATACTCGTTGCAGTGTTGTGTAACACAAGGTGTCCGAGTTCAAAGTACAGAAAAGCTATGGCTTATTATTACATAGCTACCCATTAGAATGTAATAGATTGATCTTCCGTGTATTGGAAACCCCTCCGAGTTTTTTTTAGACTCCACCATACTATTACAGAGACGTTACCGCGTTTATGAATATGACATTTCCTGGAAGTTGGATTGGAAGACGGGGCCCCAATTGCCTGACCTCCAAGGTCTCTGGATTTGACTTCATTAGATTTTTTTGTTTGGGGATTCAGTAAATCCATTGTGTATAAACAAAAAATTACTGTGGATGAGTTGAAGTGTATTATTCAAACAATTCATCTATGCTGATATGCAGTCATCCTGATATGCTACGAAACACTTGGAGAGAACTGGATTACTGTTTAGACGTTTGTCATTCTACAAAAGGTGTACATATCGAAATCTATTGATAGTAAAAACTTGCTGAGATATTCTTTCTATTTAATTTTTTTTTAATTTTAATGGGTAGTTCCCTAAAAATAAGCCATAACTTTTGGATACTTTTAGCCCGGACACCTTTTATTACACCACGTATGAGGATCAATCCTTTCAGCTAAACCAACCTCCCAATCTTCTTTCAAATCTAGAAGGATAGGTAATCTGATAAAATAATGCGAAATTTGGCTTTCTGGAAAATTATTTAGTCAATTGTCAGATGATAACGTCACGTAGAACGAGTTGATTCTAGATGATCATTCAGATCAGAAGTGAAGAAATGTGGGTTTTGTACAGAAAATTATTCTAAAGAGGGTAAGCACTGGTTAAATTTAAAGGGATAATCTATAAATTTGACATTCAAGTTGTCCTTTTCTTTTACGTTTTTTAGTATCCTTTCGATATCAAAATAATTTTTCGGTTGTACTTTTTGCAATTCCTCTGCATTAAAAGGTTCCTTTTAGGTTTTTCTAATAAATATTTTATTCTGTTTTTACAGAATAAATTGAATTTTCTTTACACACTCAAAAAAATTAAAGGTTTTTTAGTTTTGACCTATTTTTGTATACGGAAAACTATCATATCTATACTACTCGTATTCACTTCACTTTGAGCTCTTTTAATAGTACTGCGACAGATGTGTTTACAACTATCTAAAAATTCCCCCATCACGTCAATATATTGGTAAATGTTATGTGCTGTAAGATAATTCCACATTTTACTTTTACGGGTATGGTTAAATCTCTCCACTGCTCATATTGTTTAAAGTTCTAAAAAAATCGAAGACCTTGGTTTCGGAAACTTCTGCAAACGGTAATTTAAAAATTCTTCACCGGCGGCGTCAGTATTGAAACACTTTGGTTTCCGTGATACAAAAATGGATTCAAACACTGACACTATATCTTCAGGATATTTCGATTTCAAACGCATATTTTGATAAAATGTCGATACAAGTTAAATTTATCAATTTATCAATTCATCATTAAATTTCTTGAAAGAAGTTAAATCTATCAAATCCACTTACCATTGCATAGTCTATAGAAGACACGATCACGCGGTTCGTTTCAAATTTTCTGCGTACAAGGGTCTGAAGGTTTGGTCTCCTAAATAAGATTTCCACCGCCCCCCCCCCCCCCCTTGATAGCTTGCCTGTAGCTGCTTACTTAAGGGGGCCTTCTACATTAGGAGACCAAGAAAAAAAGCACTTTATGATTTTTTTGTAAGAAAACTGAATGATGGATCTTTTTGAAATTTTAACAGTTTATTTTACATATCTTAAGGTATACACAAGAATTTTTTTATTAGATTTTGTTGCTTCTACTCTAAGTTTTAAACAAATAGGTTCAACTGCTTTGGAAAATTTCGTCTAGACGGTGGGCATGATTGTAGCGCCTTGTAGAATTATCTGAAACACAAAAATAATTTTTTTTCATAAACTTCGTGAGTATAGCTTCTAGTTAAATTAAAGGAACCCATAAATTTATATTCAAAAGTTATGCAATTGCTGATTAAAAAAATTTTTGTTAAAAAAATTCGTTCTTATGTGTTAATAACTTTTTAAATAATTTTAGTAAAGCTTTAATTCATATCGAACGCAATTAAACAAGCTTTAATTTTAAAAAAAATCAAGATGATCCATTGAGTAGTTTTTTTAAAAAATCTTGTCCACCGTGTCCAAAAATGTGGTTGAACATACTTGCTTATAACTAAGAGTAGAAGCAACAAAATCTAATTAAAAAAAATTCTTGTGTATACCTTAAGATACGTACAATAAACTTAAAATTTCAAAAAGATCCATCATAGTTTTCTTACAAAAAAATCATAAAAAAGTGCTTTTTTTCTTGGTCTCCTAATGTAGAAGGCCCCTTAATAATACTTTGATTTGAATAATTTGACTCATTTCTCCATAACACGTTCTCACATTGAAATAGAAAAATTCTCAAAATTCTTAAAATAAAACCCCGTCAGTCCATCAACTTCAGTAACAATATAAACAATTTAAAAATACAATATACATCCTGTACGTACGAGCACCGATTAGTTCACCGTTTAATAACATTTAAAAAATAAGTTCGAAAAAAAGTTTTATGTTTCTAAAAATTGGTCGTTTAAAGAAATTCTGCACATCTTGGGAAGGTATCTTTCATTATACAATGTAGGGATGTCAGTAGTTATGAACAAACGATCACATCTCTTCTTATAGTTGAAAAGCACTGTTTTAGGTAGCTTTCATTACAAAAAGTAAAAAGCTAACTATTGCAGTCGTCCGGAGGAAAGCACTTCCGGAAAATTTTGGTATATTTTCACCGATCATGACCCCCCCCCCCCCCCAGACCCCAAAACCACCCTTCGTTGAAATGTAACTTATATAATATAATCCGATATCTGTCATGCGATAACTCTTGTATTTATTAACCAATTTGGATTAAATTAATTGTATGCATAGTACATACCAATGTCTCGACCGACAGCCATTTGAATCGTGCACTGTCTTGCAATGCTTAATTATTAGTATCCGTTAACTTCAAATTCTTGCCAAGCTTGGCGACACTTGGCGAAATATACCAAAAATAAGTATCCAAAAATGATGCCAACTTGGCTATAAGCTTACTAATTTGGCGCATTCCCATTCAAATTCAGTATTGGCGAATATACTCTTATCGGGTTTGTCGCCTTTTAGCTTCTTAAAATTTAAGTAAAATTAGCTTCGAGTTGAACTTGCAAAATTTTAAAACCAAGATATATGAAAGCTCCTCCGGCACATGCCGCAAGGACTTTTTGCTTAAAAAATGGATCCATAAGTAGGCTTCTGAATCGGTTTTGGAGGTGGGTGTATAGTGGCAGTGGGTGACGGCGACAATGGCACGGGAATTGCTTCGCCACTTAATACGCTGGAACTGTCATGTCTGCACTAATTATGTGGAACAGTATGAACTGCTGCATTGTCCTTTTGGCACATAAGTCCATTAAAAGGAAATATAATCACTTTAAGCAATAACCATTTTTTTTTTTTAATCTGGGATGAGGGTTATGAAAATGATTGCCCACTTTCACGATTATCTGGAGCATCTTAGATTATCTAGCGTACCAATCAGGACATATAGAACTGCAATAGGTGATTTTCTGTGAATAAAGGTCGATTTCATTTGGTAATAAATTTGATTGGTAAAAAATTCAATTCTGGTGTTATTTAAAACATTATTTAAGATTTCAGCTCAGGAATAAAGTTTTTTCTGTTAGTAAAAGCTATGAAGTATTTATTTCATAACAAATGTTGGATTCATACAGCGTTTATCTTAAATTGTATGTGGTATACCATTAGGTAAATGGTTTTTGCTCTGGAACAGTTTCTTTTCTGTGAATAAATGTCGATTTCATTTCCCATTGAATTTCCTTGGCAGATAATTCTATTCTCGTGTTATCTAAAATATCATTATTTAACGTTTTCAGCTCAGGAATAAAGTTTTTGCTTTTAGTAAAAGCTATGAAATATTTATTTTATAACAAGTATTGGATTCATACAGAGTTCATCTTAAATGTTATGTGGCATACCAGTAGGCAAATAGTTTTTGCTCTGGAACAGTTTCTTTTCTGCGAATATACGTTAATTGCTGTTCATAGCGAGTTAAACAGAGAATTAATCTTGAGATGCTATCAGGTGCATCATTAAGTTTTTGTGCTGAGGAAGAACTGTTTTTCTATTACATAATATGATGTTTGAGGTCCACAATGAAATATCTTACTAATAAATTTTATTGCAACACAGGAGACAACCAAGTTAAAATAGGAGTACATACTATGTACTGCCATCAAGTGCAAACATTAAATACGTTACATGCCCCCTTTTTTTAAAATTAAACAAGAAAATTATGAAGGCAATGAATATTTAAAAAGTATTAAACTTAGAAATCATTTAAAGTTCTAAATTTAACATAGTTTAGTTTAGTTCAAATGTCTCTATAGCGTTGATGTATTACAATTGTTCGGGAAGATTTCCATACAGACACTTGAGGCAACACCGTTTGTAACCTACCTGTTTTATTATCTATTGTATCTGGAATCGGCATGGGAACACTCGCTGAATCTGTAGTTACTGAATAAAAGTCTACTGATCTCACAGGCCTTACAGATTGAATTAATTCAAATTTATCAGGGCGGATGTAAAATCTGTTTCATCTGTAAATATTACCATCTATCCCTAATAATGTAGGATAGAGGTTGAGGACTAACCTGAATAACAGTTCCTTGTTTCCATGGTTCGTTCATATTTTGGCGAAAACAAACTCTTTCCTAATCTTTCAAATTTGATAGTTGTATACTATATTAGCATATTTATTTTTGAATCATATGTCGCTTCTCTAAAGACTTTTGATTCAGCTAACGGAAAATTTGGCCTAAATTTTTCAGGATGACATGACAAAAGAGGCCTCATTTGCCTGCCCATTAATAGTTCAGCCGAAGAGGAAGATCGTCAGAGGGTTGAATACGATAGTCTAATAAGACCATATATAACACTTCTAACACCATGAAATATCTTACTAATAAATTTTATTGAAACACGGAAGACAACCAAGTTAAAGTCGAAGTACATAGTCCGCGCTGCCATCAAGTGCAAACATATTAAATACATTACACACAATATATATTATTCTAGCAGAGCTTCCAAGCCCTTATGAAAAACCATTAATTTTTGATTTCGAGTTTTTACTTTATATTAAAACTAGTATGTTGTGGTCATCACAAAACTTTCTACTATATAAATCACGTCAATTAAATCATTTAAATAGTACAAGAAATTGCATCAATTTAACACCAATTCATATCAAAGTATATCTGCATTTGAAGTTGGAGGAAAATTCGTGCATTAGTTCTTGAGATAGAGCTATAGTGGAAATTCTGAAAAATGTAGCACAGCAGCACCACCTCCTGAGCGATTTGCAACAAAACATAAACAGCAGTAATTCTTATCAAGGTATCCTGAATCTGAAGTTTGTTGAAAATCCAAGCATTAATTCTTGAGATAGAGCTATTGCGGAAATTACAAAAAGTGCAGCTTATCAGTGCCATCTTTTGAGCGATTTACACCAAAATCTATAAAACGTCAATTCATGTCAAGGACTAAATGAATCTGGAGTTTGATGATAATCCATGCATTAGTTCTGAAGATTGAGCTATTGTGGAAATTGGGAAAAATGTTGCATAGTAGAGCCACCTGCAGAGCGATTTACACCAAAAAGTAATCAGCACCAATTTATATCGGGCACTAACTGAATATAAATTTTTATTAAATTCCGCGCATTAGTTCTTGAGATAGAGCGCCCACAAAATCTTTGTCACATTCAGAGTCACAGACAGACATTGTGTAAAAACATGTTTTTTGGGATCTCTGACCCCTAAAACATGTCAATCCCTCGAAAACCGAAAGTCGAAAATTTTCACGAATCCAATACTTTCTTCTTGTAAAGATAGAAGAAAGTAATAAACATCATTGCAAGTTTGATGTTGATGATAAAGGAGTTTGAGAGATTCAAAGTTCTAAAAATCGAAGTTCGTTTCGCAGGTCGTCTGATACAACATTATATTAACACTTTGAGCTCTGGAATATATATGCTTTAACCGGATTATTGTTTACAGTTCATGATGAATATGATTAACTGATACAGAGTTCTGAATATGAGAGTGCATCTTTAGAGGTTATTTGTTATGCCGTTACTGAGCTCTGGAATAAAGCGCTTTTATGCGAATAAAAGTAAACGCAATGTATAACGTATAATTTTTGTTGATGGTAAAACGACAAAACTCGTTAAGCTAGGCATATAGCCGCCCATGTAAGGGCCAGGTCTATGGTATAAAGTATTTACGAATATTTTGATTATGCAAAATCTAATTCTTAAATGCAAAAAACAACCCTCCCAGTTGTTTAAATAGTTTAAAATGATAAGGAAAGTATATTTGAGAAAGGGAATATTATCTTTAGGAATTTTTTGAATGGCATGCAAGTAAACTATCCGTATTATTTATATTAAAGTCGCAAAGAATTTAGAAAACTCGAAAATTCTTAAAAATTTCTTAATGAAACGAATTTTAACTAGAATATCCAAGTTTGGTATTACGAAGGCAAGTTAATGTAAATCATTACATTCAATTTTACAAAATTTCAACTTGAGGTTAGGTGTGATAATGACTAACTGTATTTTAAAAGCTTATCTTATTATAAACCAAAAATACTATAATCACTTTTTAGCTCACAGGCTATCAAAGCCCGAGAGCTTATGTGCCCGCAGGTTCTGTATGTACGTATGTATGTACATACGTACGTAACGTGATAACTCTTGATAGAAATATCAGATTTGCTTCAATTTTTTTTCCAGATTATTCTGATAAGGCACTTCCCTGATTAATTTTGGGGGTTCATTGATTAAGGATAAAGGGGGGAAAGGGGGCTAGTCCCCCCACCTTAATTTAGATAAATGGGTTTTTCATGCAGAGTTATTACATTTGCTCGAAATTTGGTATACAGGTTTATTATGCTAAGGAGCTTCCCTGATTATATTTGGAGGTTCATTAGTTAAGTATAAAGGGTAAAAGGGGCTATCTCCCTTAATTTAAGTAAATGGGTTTTTCATGCAGAATTATTCGATTTGCTTCAAATTTTATATACCTGTTTATTCCGATAGGCGCTTCCTTCATTAGATTTGGAGGTTCATTGGTAAAGTATAAAAGGGGGAAAGGGGGCAAGTCCACTCCCCTTAGTTTAGATAAAATTTCTAGGCTCATTCTGACAAAGGAACTTTCCTGATTATATTTAAAGGTTCATTGGTTAAGTATAAAGCAAGGAAATGGGGGAGCTAATAGGCCTCTTAATTTAGCGAAATGGTTTTTTTACGCAGATTTGCTGATTTATTTGATTTGCTTCAAATTTGGTATACCGGTTTATTATGTTAAGGCGCTTCCCTGATTACATTTGGAGGTTCATTGGTTAAGTATGAAGGGGGGGGGGACGGGGCTTATCCCGCACAATTTATTTTTCAAGAGGCATTATTCTTTGAAATAAGAGTATAGTATACTATTTGTGTGAATAGCCTGTGAGCTCAATGCCATCAGTTTAACTGGGCACTTTTCTTTTTATTATAAAAGTTAATATATTCCTACGAACAAAAACGTAAGTTCTACTTTTGTTACACTAGGACGTCGATTTTATAAATAATTTTAACATACAGCTTGGTTTATGTCAATATTAGGAATTTGTTTACGAATCTTTCTCGTTAAAAATTATTATTATTATTTTACATAACTAAGGGCTCCGCCCCCTATGAGCTACGCTCATCAACCCCCGTTCAGACACCGCAGCCTCTAAAAGCACGCTAATTTGATCGGCTTTAAAAAGATTTTGGAAGATTGAATTATAATTTAAAAAACAGTGGCGATCTCCCTATAAATGGGTTTCTATTCATTTCTCTTTGATTGGAGAATTTTAAAGAAAAATCAGCTGCTGTTAAAAGATACAATGGCTGTTTTCGTCTTTGATTAAATAAAATCGGTTAACATATCAAAATATGCTAATATAAAATGAATTAAGTAAACAGAGTCTTTGTCTGCCGGCATCTCTCTATTCTAAAAAAAAGTAACTACCGCTGTCACCGCCGCCGCCGGTTTTGAATTTTTTGTGACCGGAGGTCTTCCTTCGTTAATATTAAGAAAAATAATGCATACAAAAATATGAAAATCGGTAGTGTTATACAAAAATGTTTGATAAACACGCTGATGCAGACAGTTTTCAAATCGAAGAATTATTTCAAGAGATATTTAATGCTAAAGTTGGACAAAATCGTTCTACTAAAAAAGTTTTATAGTAGCAAAAACTATACATCGGAATTTAATAATTTTTAGTTCATTTTATACGTTATTTCCCGGTGTGCAGAACTGATTTATTTTTTTAATTCGACTCATTTTTCGAGGTTTTATATCTATTTTAAATTCAAATTTTCAGCATTTCGAGAGACATTTTTTACAGATTTTAGAAAGTGATATTAATTTAAACTGTTGCCAACTGTATAAACAGCGGAAACAATGTTTGCTTAAAAAAAAAAAAAAAATATTTATACGTGTAATAAATTAAAAATTTATTTACACGTGACTATTATAAACAGAAAAAAAAACATTTGGGATTAGAATTAAATAATTATGTACAAAAAGCAGGAACTTATTAAAAATTACGTCATAAAAACTATAATTTCACGTAAATTTTAAGAGAGAAAGGAATTTGTAAAATAATAAATTTATTAACATGCGTTAGAAGTCTTAAATAGGAGAAATTACGTCTTATTTACGTCACATTACAGTTATTACATAAAATGAACACCAAATAATATTGCAAAACGGTTTAAATTTACAAATTGCGCTAGACATTTATTTGATATTTTGGAGGATACTTTTCAACTATTTTTCTTAGGAAAGCGCAAATAATATTTTATTTCAAACACAAGTATTTTCACGTGATTATTAAAAAGAGAAAGAACAGTTTGGTCAAAATTACGTCAGATTAAAAACGGTTAATTTAAAATGTCTCATTTAAAAGAACTTTCTTTTCGCTTAGTTAAAAAATACCGGGAAGCAAAGATTGTTTACTTAATTCCTTTTATATTAGCTTATTTTGAAATGTTGTTACACGTGTCTACGTCATCAAGTTATTTTTATTTCGACGTTTTATTTGTATTTCTATTAATGTTGTACTAATTTATTTGTTCTTTCGTTATTTAAAATAAAAATTATGTCAATTTTTATAATTTGGCGAGTGGTTTGGCGATTTATATAATTTGGCGAAATGGGTCGACGGAATAATCAAGTAGTACCGCAGCGGATTTGGCCTTAAAATTCCCCAGTCAAAGAGAAAGGAATAGAAATCCGTTTATAGAGAGATCGCCACTGTTTTCTAAATTATAATTCAATCTTTCGAAATCTTTTTTAAAGCCGATCACATTAGCGTACATTTAGAGTCTGCGGTGTCTGGACGGGGGTTGGCGAGCGTAGCTCGTAGGGGGCCGAGCCCCCTAGTTTTAAAAAAGTACATATTTTCTATATTTTGTGAAATGAATACTAGTTGTAATTAACTGAATTGAAATAAAAATTATCCTCAATAACAAATAACAGTATTCAATGCAAATTAATCTGTTGGAAATCTTGTCACATACCTTTATAAGAAGTTGAAATTATTCTACATTATGCAAATTTGAGTTAATTAACCGTAAAGAAATGAGAAAAGAAATTTTCCTTTCTGAATTTTGCCTGATGTCGAAAAAAAAAGTCGGCCGGTTAAAGCGGAGTTCCGGTTAAGAGGAAGGCTACTGTATAATGACTGTCAATAATAAAAAGAACAAAAATTTGTCATTAACTTATTCACGACAGAATCCCTTAATAAGAGAAGTAAAAATTTTAGGGTTTGGCTGCACTGATAATTTTATTCCCAATGTGCAGTTAGAAGATATAAAAAAATCCCTGCCGGCTCGGGCCTACAGGCGGAGGTAGATTTCGATGTTAAGTACTAAATTCTCCAACAAAACTTAAATCAAGATTAGAGATAAACCCAGTTTCTTCACAAAGAGTGAGCTGTAGGGAGCTAAACTTTTTGTGAAAATTATAATATACACGAATACACACACACATGTATATGGAATAGGTTTAAAAAATGGCTACAAAAAATTCAGAGAACCTTAAAGTGTTAAAATGTTAATATTTTCATAGTCGGGTTTTTATCATGTTTTAATACGTTTCTTCAAACTCACATGGCGTTACATATTCACCTGCTGAGGTCCATTATATTTCCAATATGACGCAATATACAAATTTTTTAATTCGTCAAACTATTTATTTTATTTTGAGTTTTCATGCTGAAATCTTGCTCTAGAAAACTTATGACGTAATATTCAATTTGTTTTCAATTTGTCAAACTATTTAATTTTACACGTGAAACCTTGCAATAGAAAAGCATTTGTTGTGGTGAGAATTTTATTTCTTTTTTTTTTTAATTGTTGACAACTGCTATAACGAAAAACTTTTATTTTTTTCCTGCCATTGTTGTGTAAGAGCTGGTTTTATCAGAATCATGTTAAGACAGTATTCAAAATTTTGAACCCTCCCCATTTCCACCCTCTTGGACCGATTTCGCCCATTTTCAATCCCCGCCGAGATATTAGCCATATCAAAGTTGTTGGAGAGTGAGGACAATCCGCGCATAATTGCGACTTTTATCGTGCGGACAAAATTTAGTACATACATACATGTACCGGGTGTCCCAAAAAGGACTGACTGATTTTAAAATTCAATAACTTCCAAACGGTGACAGATATTAAAAAAATTCTTGCAGGAGCGTTATGCATAAAGTCAAAAGTTTTATTACAGTGATTTTCGATTTTAGTTCGAATTACAAACAATAGATGGCGCTGTAAGCAATAGTCGCTAAATACAGGCTAGATTTTTGGTCCTTTCTGTTGTTCCATGCAGAAAAGGGAGATGGAAATGTATTATCCGGGCCACGAAGTACCAAAAATCGAGCCTGAATTTAGCCTCTATTGATCGCAGCGCCATCTATTGTTTGTAACTCGAACTAAAATCGAAAATCACTGTAAAAAAACTTTTGACTTTATGCATAACCCTCCTGCAAGAATTTAAATATCTGTCACCGTTTGGAAGTTATTGAATATAAAAATCAGTCAGTCCTTTTTGGGACACCCGGTATAAACTTTTTAGGTGAGGGTGGTTTTGGGTTCCTGGGGTCCTATAATGAAAGGTTATGAAGGAATTTTTCAAAAGTCGCACCATGGTAACGACTGCAATAGGTAGTATTTCTTACGAAATCTACCTAAAAAAGCGTGAAGTCATTTTTTGGCAGTCAATGTTGTTGGATTATTGGAACAAATCGTTAATATTTGATAAAAAATGATATCAGATATATTAAACAGTTTAAGTTTTAATAATTTGTAGAAATGTAAGAAAAATTGACTGTTTTTCATTTTATAAGGAATCATTTCACTCATAAATGACCATTACCAACGCTCAGCAGCTACAAATGTGTACTCTTTTTTTGCTTTTAGCTCACAGGCTATCAAAGCCTGAGAGAGCTAATATACCCGTAGTTTCTGTATGTACGTAACGCGATAACTCTTCATAGAAATATCCGATTTGCTTTCAAAATTTTTTTCTAGCTTCATTCTGATAAGGCGCTTCCCTGATTAGTTTTGGGAGTTCATTGGTTAAGTATAAAGAGGGGGACGGAGAGGCTAATCCCCCCTTCACCTAGACAAATGGGTTTTTCATGCAAAGTTATCAGATTTGCTTCAAATTAGGTATACATGTTAATTCTGATAAGGAGCTTCCCTGATTAGATTTGGCGGCTCATTGTTTAAGTAGAAAGGGGGGGGGACGGGGGCCTAACACCTCTTAATTTAGACAAATGTGCTATTCTATCCGATTTGCTTCAAATTTTGTATACCGATTTATTCTGATAAGGCGCTTCCCTAATTAGATTTGGAGGAGCATTGGTTAAGTATAAAGGGGGAACGGGGTCTAATAACCCCTTAATTTAGATAAATAGGTTTTTCTATCCGATTCTCTCCAAATTTGGCATACTGGTTTATTCTGATAAGGCGCTTCCCTGATGAGATTTAGAGGCTCATTGGTTAAGTATAAAGATGGGAAACAAAATGGTGTGGGCTAATTCCCCTTTATTTTTCGAGGGACTTTTGTTTGAAATAAGAGTATAATATACAATTAGTGTAAAAAACCTGTGAGCTCAATGCCATCAGTTTAATCGGGCACTTTTATTTTTATTGAATTCATTATTACAAAATGAATAAATCGTAAAAAATTTCTCAGCATAAAAAAAAAATTGTCCAAGAAGAGGTTAAATTGAATGACGTCTAAGTAAACAATTTAGAAAACGCATAACACTTTCGAATTTATGCAGTTATCCATTTTCAGAAAAATATCCGCATTTTTTTGTGCAGCTCTGTATGCTATCGATATTTTTGTATGTATACTACATAGTATGCTAAAAGTTTATTCAGTTAGGAAAAGCATAGTGCAGTTGAGAATTCCCATTTAGCCATTTCCGTCAAACGGAATACAGTAGAACCTCTTTTATCCGAAACTCTTAACCGAAACTTTCGGTTACCCGAAATCTATTTTTAAAGCTTTTAAGTATCACATTCCTTGTGTGCAAAATCCATTTTCGAAGCTTTTCTTTCTTTCTTTCTTTTTTTTCTTAACTATCATATTCCTGTGTGAAAGCTGTCCATTCCGAACTACGAGTACATAAATATTTTCGATTCTCTTTGCTAGAGTTCCTTTGAATATAACATGAGCTCCAGTAAGCTGCATAGTGGAACGAACAAAAACAAATTAGAAATTATGAAGCTTTTGAACGTTATACAAAGGGTTTGCCATGGCTGGAGCAGCAGAAAGAAGTGATACTCGTGAACTAAAAATATTAAAAATTTTTCGTGATAGAGTTTCAAAGCAAAGGCAATCGAAACTGCGAAAAAAAAAACATTTCAAACCTTTGTGAAATATGTAAAAGTTACTGAATTTCAAAATTAAAATTCAGGTAATTTATTCTTGTTTCGATTTTGTTATTGCTTTATTTTTATTAAGCACTTGTTATCATAAGAAATAGCGCATATATTTCTCAATCTCAAAATTGAAGCATTCTCGATTTTCTTAAAGGGTCGGTCCCAATTACTTCGGGTAATGGGAAGTTCTACTGTATTTGAGTTCTTTTGTGTAACCCTGTATAGGATTTATAGAATTTATGCACAAGAAGTAATAAGCAAAAAATAGTCAAACTTCAAGACGCTTACCACCACTGTGAACGTACTTCCAGGCATTATTTTTTATAAGCAGAACAGTAGCCGGATTCTTTTGCGTGTCCCTGTAAACAAACGATAAATTATAGGTACGAATACAATAGCTGTATAAAAATATATAAATGTGTAAATAAATAGAAAAAATTCATCTTTAACAAGTTGAAATTACACTATGTGCAAATTACTTAAAAAGAGGAAAAATATTTAAAAAAGTCCTTCCGACCAGTGCCGGGAGGAAGAGGTAGCTTTCATATTCGTTATTTTTTTAAAAGCCAGCTTATATTATTCAAACACACGGAGCTCAATTTAGTGGAACCCGATTATAGAAGATTAAATAATAATTTTTGTCAATATCGAATATGAATGAGAATTTCGCAAAATTAGCGTTATCAAAGCTGGTTTTATTAAAGTGGTTTATATTTTGTCGCCAAATTCGGCGATATCCCGAATTATATTAATAATTATATTAACCCGAAATATCGGTGATAGCTCGCCATTTTAAAACAACATAATGGATGCAACAAAGCTCACCAATGAACTTGATCGAGACCTTAGTAATTCCTGTGCACATGTTCACTCATATCTAAATCGGTTGATATATACGAGTGCTGTTGCAGGCAAAAAATCAGATTTTTTAAAATGTCACACACATTCGAAATTCAAACTGCTATATCTCGCCTTTTTTTAGATAAAGGCAAAACAAAAAATAATCCGGAATCTTCTTTGTAACAAGCTGAAAGACATAAGAAAAAATTTTTTTCAATTTCTAATTTTTTTGTATCTCATTTTAAATTAATTTTTTTTTTTAAATTTTAAATGGCCGCCATTTCGAAACAAGATGGCGGATGATGCTAGCAAACGAACTCGGCCGAGAGATTGCTATGTACTATGCACATGCCTTCTCACATCCTAATCGGTTCATTAATACGCATGTTATCGCGTGACAAAAATCAGATCGTTTCAAAATGTCAGCCATGCTAGAAATTCAAAGTGCTATAACTCAGACATTTTTTAAGATATAGACGAAACAAAAAATGCTCCGGAATGTTCGTATAAAGCTCAAACACATAAGAAAAAAATCTTTTTCGATTTATAATTTTTTTGTACTTCATTTTAAATTTAATTCTTTTTTTAAATTTTAAATGGCCGACATTTTGAAAGAAGATGACGTATGAAGCTAGCCAACGAACTAGGTCGAGACATTGCTATGTACTATGCACATGCCTTGTCACATCCAAATCGGTTCAGAAAAATGCATATTATCACGTGACAAAAATCGCATCGTTTTAAAATGTCAGCCATGCTAGAAATTCAAAGTGCTATAACTCAGCCATTTTTTAAGACATAGCCGAAACAAAAAATGCTCCAGAATCTTTGTATCAAGCTCAAACACATGAGGAAAAAATCTTTTTCAATTTCTAATTATTTTGTACCTCACTTTTAAATTTTAATTTACAACAAAGAATTTCGTTCATTCACTTCCGATTATACAACAAATTGCTGGATAAGTTCACTCTATACAAAACTCAACAGTTGATTCGAAAAACCGAGGTCCAACTATCCTTCTGCGTGATACACCACACCGTACGCCAATTTTTTGAGAATATAAAAGATTGGTGTAACAACTTACGGCGTTCCACTCCTGTGCTTGTCTTCCACCGAACCTGTATTACGAAATCGTCGAACGAGCCGACATAGCGTATCTTTACTATGTATTTCATCATTTGGATATTTATTTCGTCAAACATCTTTGCACCATTCAGACGATTTACATTCAAAATAAGTTTCGAGCGGCGCAGTTCTCTGAATGCGTGATAAATTAATTTCATTATGAAGAACAAAATAACATTGAACTTTATTCACGGCAAAGGAACCAAACGATAAAAACTCAAGAATTTATGCAATGATAAGTAGAGCATAAAGTTTAATATTTAAAAAAAAAAATCGCGGACAATGAGTTCTTTAAGTTGGAGTTTGGGAGCTTTTAGGACACACTGTACCATAAACAAAATTCCTTTGGGATTGAAAACAACAAATCATGAACTATATATTGGCCGGGACGCAGGGCCAAAATAAGTGTGGAAACCACGGCGCTAAAACGTTCATTGAACATCACAATTTTTTGCATCACTGCACTGTTATCCGTATCATGTATCTCAGTAGAGTAGGTCGGGGGGGGGGGGGGGTGCTAAGGATACGCACTTTCCATAAATTTTGATTTTTAACGAACACATTGGTCTAAACTTATGTAACGAGTGATTAAAATGTTAGATTAGAACCTTATGGAAGTGCCACCATCAACCGGCATTCTGACCAATTATAATTCCGTGAGAAATTGCAATTTTTAAAGAACATTGCTCTGCATATCTTTGGCCCATAGGTTGGGGCAAACATACGCAGTTTGTATTTTTGCCGCATTGCTGCAGGTTTTGGCTCCATTTTCACTAAAACGAATGAGTTAAGTAAAAGCATTAGTCAATTTCACTAGTATTTATATTTAAACTGAAAATTATAAGTTAAACCATGAAAAAAAAGTAAAAACAGCGGTCTGTGAGATCACAAATAGCAGTTAACCTCTAACTGCTGTCACAAAAATTGTTGCATAAATAATGTGAGAGGTCTCAGAGACCCCTTAATCGTAGAATAAATAAAAGGGTCTACTGTCTCATAAGATACTGTTAGTGTACTAAACTTTATGTACAGGACTACTATAATCAAAACTCACGTATTCAGAAGTCTCTAGCGTTAGCTCTAGACACCTGAAGAAATTAACATGTATAAATAAACTAGAATCTGTAGTAAATTCCACTAGTATATATACTTAAACTGAAAACTACAAGTTAAACCACGAAAAAGAAAAAAAAAAACAGTGGTCTGTATTACCGCAAACAGCATTTAACCCTTAACTGCTGTGACAAAAATTCTACCTTAACCCTTTCACGGGTAAGAAATTGCATTTTTGTAATGTCGAATTCACACCGGAAATTTCAAAAAAGTTTATTGCAAAATAAGGAAAATTAATTTTACCACATTTTCCCTCCAAAGTTAGAAAAGTAAAATTTAATAAAATTTTTCTGGTGCAAATATTCATTAATCGTAGGTGGGATAAAATATATCCCACTGCCCCTCAATGGGATAAACTGTGAGCTGTCTCCCAAACAGCTTGATCGTAAAGTGAATAAAAGGGTTGACTGACTCATAAGACACTGTTTATGCTCTAAACTTTATGTAAAGGCCTATTATAATAAAAATTCCCTCATTCATAAGTCTTTAGCGATACTACTAAGTTTACAAACGAATCAAAATTAAACTAACATCAATAGTTAAACTGAAAATTACAAGTTAAACTGTGAAAACTGAATATAGCAGCGGTCTAACGGTTAAGACTCAAAAGCGTTTCATAAAACAAGAATCTTGATTTTTAAACCTACCTACGTTCTATATTTTAAAAAAAACTTAACTAGAAAAAGGAAGTTAACTACCTTATGTTAGTAAAGTAGCTATCATATTTTATACAATGCTAACTTAGAAAAAATATAAAGCTTTCCACAACGTAATTGTGGAAATTTTTGCATCTAACTAAAACGATGGGGCAAAGCCCAACATCTTAAACTTGTGCGTATCTTTGCCCCAAGGCGGATGTGTACTTTATACCCCATTCTGCAGTACTTTGCTTAACCGGCTACCTAAATGTTTAAACAAATGCGATTGAGTTAACTATACGGCATTTAGAAGATAAAGAGTTTCCGATCTCCAATGAATTTTTGGACTTGAAAAAATTCGAGGTATTAACAGATAAACAATAAAGTGAAATTTTAAAAATATGCGATCAAAATTCGAAAATTTAAACTTACCTCATTTTCTTGGCACTGAGTGCTACTTTTTTCACAAGGTTTGAACACACAACTACTACACTTGAAACCAAACTACCAGCCAGCGGCCATGATTGTAGAAATGTTGCTTCATATTAAATCAGCCAGTGCGTACCTTTGCCCCGTGCATCCCCCCCCAACCTACTCTACACTGCAGCGAGGTATTCAAGGGATGGGCTGATAGAGCTCCAGCCCCCACCAAAATTTGTCGAAAATATCAAGTTTAATTACGAAAGTTTAGCAAACTGTACTGAAACCTCCTAAGATGAAATTCAAAAAGAATTTACATAAATGCTTGTTATGTTAAAGACTTGTTATTCAGCTCGTTACAGCGTTGCGAAGTGTTATTTTATTTCCATAGCATTGAAAATTATTGATAGAAAGGCTCTATATGGTTGCGTAACTTTTTGATTAGAAATAAGCTTTATTTACATTTAAAATACAACCTAAATCTGAGTGATTCTGAATCGTGAATACGCAAAAAACTTTCCATCAACCCTAATTTATGATTAAAAAAAATTTAGAAAATGTTGTCAAATTTGGCAGTTTAATCTTTAATGATGTGACAGAAATTGTCACATAACTACTGTTAAGCAGTCTGTGGGACCGCTGCATCGATAGATGAATAGAAGATGCAATTAACTCACAGGAAGATGTTTTTGTACTAAACTTTTTGTACAGGACTGTTATAATTAAAATTCCCCTACTCAAACGTTTCTGGTGATAGTGCTAAGATCCCAAATGAAACAAAATTTCGGTAGTCTTTGTAGTTAAACTGAAAGCTACAAATTAAACTATAAAAACTAAAAAAAAGCAGCGGTCTGTGAGACCGGTAACATCAGTTAAAGGTTAGGCCGATTTTCCGGCCGTGGCAGTCTCGGAATAGCCGTCAATAGTGGAGTTGCTATTCCAAATGTATTCCCATTTATGAGAAAATGAAAATTGCTATTCTATTCTTATATCATACATGTATGCTCCAAAATGAGTCTTAGAATTTGTTGAAGGAGATATGTGGTGAGAGGGGGGGGGGGTGTAGAGTGGAGTGAGAATGCTCTTAAATAATTTTAAATTTGTTCTTTCCTTCGGTTTTACCTACTATTTATTGAGATACGTTTTAGTAGATAATTGTCAGTATTCCATTTTTAAAAAGTGTGATATAACCATGGAATTTTACTTGTAATGACGAAAACCTGCCTAAAATGAAAAATTTCCCAGTCCCATGCGATTCCATCGTATGGTGTATGCATTACCTGCTATGATAATAACCCGATTCCCTCTTAGAAATGTTTACTATATCTCAACCCTCTCGGAAATGATAAGTCTACGTATGCCAATATAAACAAAATTCCTTTACCTTGACAATGCAACAAATCATGAACTATATGTTGGAACGGGGGGGGGGGGGGGATCATGATGTTAGAAATGCTTAAGTAGGGCATGGCCAAAATGAGGTTCGGAATCACTGCATTGAAATGTTATTTGAACATCAATTTTTTATCCCATTCCACTTTTAACAGTATTACTAATTCATTTAGTTCGGTAAAATAACTATACACGTTCCAATACAGTACATGCCATACACAAACTTCCTTTACATTGCAAACACAAAACATTAAACATGCTTTCAATCTCTGACATATCTTCACTAAAATGTAGATTGATCTGACCCAAATTAACCAACCTTTGAATGAAAAAATTCCTTTGAAGTATCGGGTATTTACTAATTTCACATTTCTACGTGAACTTATTTAACTTCATCTTTTAAAAAGTATTTCTGGTTCAAATGAATAAAATACTCTCTGGTATAAAATACAAATGAAAGTTTTAGTCCGGCTTCTTATAAATTGAGTACTCCTGAATGGATTTTGATGGAACGTGCATTGTTAGATATATTTTTCAGGAAAAGATGAACAGGATTGCGAAAAAATTTGTCTTTTTAAAATATTCTAAATATATTTAGAGGGGCTTTCTCTGTTAGATAATTTTTCAGGAAAGGTCTTAGCATATAACATATCCTTTTGCGTTGCTTAATTATATGGAATTATGGGAGAAAGTTCTATAATCCAATTGTTAAAGATTAGCTTTTTTTTATATATAAAGTTCTACTGATCGGGTTTTGAAGAGGAATTGCACTATTAGTTACGTAAATTATGCAAAGTAAAAATTATAATTTCGAATAGCAAAACACAAAAGCTAACTTATAAGATACTGCTTCTAAAATGTAGGTTTATTTGACCAAGGTTAATCAAGTTTCGAACCAGGAAATTTACTTCAGGTATCATTTAATTTACTTTCGTGTTCCTATGTGCACCCTATTTAACCCTTAACTATTGAGACAAAAATTGATGCATAAATACTGCAAGACACCTGGATCAAAAGATGAATCAAGTACTCTATTAGCTCAAAAGATACACTTTCTCTACAAAAACTTTATGTAGGGGAGACCGGGGGAATGGCGACACCTTAAGGGAATTTAAATTTTTTCACCTCGAAAAAATGTTTATTTTTTAATAGTAAAAATTCTAAAGCTGAATCATGATCTTTAGTATCTGTATAAATTTAACCGTAATCATAACTGTAAAGTAAGCATACATAAAAAAAAAATATTTTTTAAACCTCTGCACAGTGGCGGGATTACCCAGAACAATGGGGTAATTCCCCACTCTACCGGGCTAATGCCGCCACTCTTTAATGAGCTAGTACATGCATCAAATGGATACTAGAAAACACCCAATCTACTGAAAATAGTTAGAAAGCAATGTAATTGAGCAGAATAATGGTTAAGCTTACAATTTACTTCATATTGCAAAAGTCACTCTGCTGAATCGGCTCCACAACATTAAAATGAGGCCATTTCTCACCCGATTTGCATGGCGGCGGCATTACCCCGAAAGGACAATATGGCGGAAATCCCCAAGCAAAGCCGAAACAAGAACCGAACTTGTTCAACACATTGCATCAAAATGTCGGCGAATGCATATAGTTTACGGGTCATATTATCTTAAATACCGAATGTTACAATAAAAGGTGCTTATCTCTACTCATTTGAAGCTCCAAAATAACAAGCAACTACATGAAAACTAAATTTTTCACTAGAACAAAAGAACGATGTACAGCAAAGTCACTCTCACTTTAGGCACTGTTTATATTGTTGGCCGCTATAGTGCAGGCACATTCACTATTTCAAACTGCCCTTAGTTTTTAAACTAGGTGGGGTGGCGGCATAACCCGGGTTGGCGGCATTCCCCCGGTCTCCCCTACAGGACAATTTTCATTAAAATTCACCTATCCAGAAGTTTTTACACATAGTACTAGTGTTCTAAAACTAAAATTCCTCTAGTATCTACAGTTAAACTTTGCTTTACAACTTAAATTGTGGTCATTGAAAAAAGTCGTGGTCTGCGAGATCGCTAACAGCAGTTAATTTAATAAGGGTTAATTTAATTTCATAAAAGAATTACTGTTTCGAAATGGGTTTAACCCTTAGCTACTGTCCCAGAAATAGGTGCATATCTACTCTCAACAGTCTGAGATGGCGTGATCGAAAGATGAATAAAATACTCTATTACAACTATCTACACAAGACGTTTCTCTCCTAAAATTTATGTTCAAGACTATTACAATTAAAATTCCCTATTGACAAGTTTCTAGCGATAGTAGTACTAGAATTACAAATGAAACAAATTCCTCTAGTACCTATAATTAAACTAAAAATTATAAGTTAAATATGGAAACTGAAAAAAAGTAGTGTTCTGTGAGACTGCTAACAGCAGTTAAAGGTCTACCCTTAATTACCCCCAGGTTTATCCCCCCCCCCCAGGATTTTAGAGGTTGACTGGTAGGTTTACCATTGTGTTTTCCTGCTCTCAGTCCTCCATGTTTTCATACCTTTTTGTGCATGAAAACACAATGGTAAACCTATGAGTCAGCCGCTAAAATCGGGTTTCCAGGTGTTTTCCACCCAGATAGGACTTGGCAGACCGATTGCGTGTTAATACGCGAATCAAGATTTAACTAATCCTAGAATTTCATCCGTGAACTCGATGAGATGATTGTCTGTGCTGCCGGCTCCCGGTCTATTAAGAGAAAGTGCGCAAAAGGATGCCAACATTTTGGCGGAAAACTTAAAAACGAGTGAAATGAACCTTTAACTGCTATGACAGAAATTGTCAGATAACTACTGTGAAGCGGTCTGTGAGACCACTCAATTGAAAGACGGATGAAAAACTGGATTAACTCATAGGATACAGTTTCAGTGCTAAACTTTTTTTACGGGATTATTATAATTAAAATTCACCTATTCAAAAGTCTGGGTATATAGTGTAGCCCTGCTTTAACCCTAGAATACTAGACGTTCGTAATTATCAAGACTATGGCATTCTCACGCTATTCGCATTATCACGTCTATGTCTAGTATTCTAGGGTTAAATAATAGGTTATGGGCTGGCGACACGCACCGGCTGGTTTAAACCTTTATATCCCAAATTATGCAATCATGATAATTTCATCTTCTGAAGCATTTTTCTTGAATTTTGGAAACTACATTAGAAGTTGACACAATCATTTAATAAAATTTAGAAGGATTTTGCCAATTAAAATTAATTAAATTGGAATTTGTAGGGATTTTGTGCACTATATATAACTCCACTCAAATCTTTTACTTAAAATATTTGTTTTTGTATTTTAAAGAAATAAGAAATGTACGAAAATAATGCTCTTACAATAGAAATATTTTCTAACAAACTTTAACCCCCCCCCCCCCAACAATCTTTCAACGTCAAGAAAACTAAAAAGATGCAAATGGAACAGAAATCATCCTTTTAAAACTATTTTTGCTTTGTGCAATCAATAATGCTTGTGGAACAAGATAAAGTATCTATAACTCATTCTAAACTGTATTACTACTAATCCATGTATTAAATTCATTTTATAACAATTTATTTTAATGGTACTTTAAAGGACTGTCGGGGCATAAATTGTAAGCTGTAAAAATGAAAACAAACTATTTAAGACCGCTAACCGTTGTTAAAGATTAACCTGCCTCAAATTAATTCGTTTCTTACGAAAGATTAGCGGGAGATTAGATTCGCAGATATGCATTAAACTGTATTTCATGTTATAAGCGTCTTTAGATGGTATTACATCTAAATTCCTTTGTAAAGTGATATAATATCTAGAAAAAATACACACAAGATACCAACATTTTGTCGGAAAACTTACAAACTAGTGAAATGGATATTAAGTGCAATGTCAGTCTGTTAGAAATATTTTGCGAATTAGGATTGTAATTTCTACACATACCAGTTTCAACAGAGAACATGCTGCAACGTAAAAGTACACTTTAATCCTTTGAGGGGCAAGTGATTGCGTATCTGTAACGCTGAATTAACACCGTAATTTTCGAAAAATTTTATATCAAAATAAGGAAAAGCACTTTTACAACTTTTTTCCACGAAAGGTATAAAAATAAAATTTAATTAAATAGTTCTGGTACAAATATTGATAAAAATAATGTGGGATATAATATACCCCACCGCCCCTCAAGGTGATAAAAACATACCAGATTTTTTAGCTTGAAATGTAGAAACTGAAGTGCATTTCAAGAAATAACTGCCTGAAGCAGCTTTTATAGGTTCCTATTCAATAATTACAGATACTAGTTTCAAAACAGAGCATACAAAACTAACAAAAATTTCATCTAACTATAAATAGTAGGGTAAGTGAGGGCAAAGATACGCAATGGGGAAAAACAACCGCCGGCTGATTTAATATGAACGCAACTTTTTTTCAATGTTAAACAATAGTTGACAGTTAGGCTTCAATCGTACTAATTATATGTTGATAATATGCGAAGAAAGTTGCATTCCATGATGAGAAAATTCAGTTAGTTTCAATTTCATTTCAGATGCAATATTTTAAAACAATTCATGCGAATGTTGAGATGATAATGCAGCAAATGTCTACAAATTCAAAAATTCAGTTAAGAACGAAACTCTTTAGTTTCTAAATGCGGTGTAGTTTACCTCGATTGCATTTCTGTAAACTTTCAGTTGGCCGGTTAAACAAAACGAGACTTCGCGCCTTCACTGCAGGTTTTTACCCCCAATCAAATGGCAAAGACACGCAGAGCAATGTTTTTAAAAGTTGCAATTTCTTGCGAAATTTGACAGAAACTAGGCTGGCGGTAATACCGAGTGAAGTTCTAATATAACATTTCATTCCGTCATGAAACAAAATTTAGACCAACGGGCTCATCCCAAATCAAAATTTATGGAAAGTGCGTGTCTTTACACCCCCCCCCCACCACCTACCCCATAATTTGCTATTCTGCCGCATTCAGGGCCTGACTAATGCAGGGCATACGGGGCAGCCTCACCGGCCTCTCCTTTTTAGGGAACCTGCCATGGGAATAATCAAGACCTTCATTAAAAGGTGTCAAATGGTTAAAAAAAATGGCCAAAAAGAGATAAAAATTCAAATATTCTCGAACTTTGAGACGCCTAAAGGAGGACTGGGAGCAGGAAAACACAATGGTAAACTTACGAGTGAACTGCTAAAATCATTTTTTAGGTATTTTCCACCAAGATATAACTTTGCAGACCGATTGCGTTTTAATATGCGAATCGAGTTTTAACTAATTCTGGAATTTCAGCCGTGAACTCGATGAGGTGATTATCTGTGCTGCCGGCTCCTGGTGTATGACCGGTGAATTAAAAGTTATTTAATTAGTAAACATTTAGGTTTTTTGGGGGGGGTGGGGGGGTGTAATATTTTCATACTGTTTAGATATTTGTACATTTAAAAATGTTCAGAATCTGTCATGAATGTAAAGAAAACTTGTCCTGTGGAAAATTTATGGATAAAAAGAAAAAAAAACTTAAAAAAAATAGTGGTAGATTCAAAAGCTGTTTTTCATTGGACAATACTCAAGAGACGTCACAGTGACTATCAGTGCTACAGAACATCCCAGGTAAGGAACGAAGTGTATCTCGATAATTAAAAAGGTTTATAAATGTAGAAGTCTAACAAAAGTATAGATGAAAAAGCATGCCGAGGACTTGCTGAATTTTCAATACAATGAAAACCAGCAATTGACGAGCAAGAAAGACTGTAGAAAAAAAAAAATAATGCACGGATATGTTAATTTTGGTTTATAAAGAATGTAACTGATGTATTCTTTAATAACTGGTCGATTACTTGTGCACATACGGCGTATTGAAAACAAGAGTATTCCGCGATTGATCAACCGAAATATAGTATCACAATTATTGATTTACCCCCCACCCCCACCCTTTTCAAACTATTTCATAGAGATTCTCAATCATTTGTCTAAAAATATATTTATTAAGCGGCTTTACTGGCAAATCTTGTTCTTCCAATAAACTAAAGTTTCTAAAAAAAAAAAAAAAATAGTCCACGGACATAGCCGTTCCCAACCGAGGGGGGGGGGGGGGGGTACGTGAAAATAGTGGTAATGACGGAAATCGCAAAACCTGTGCAACTGAAAATAAAGTTAGCCTTGCGTGCAACTCCGATGTGTTTCTCAGTGTCTTATGTGTTACTTTCAGAATGAGAGAAAAAACCCTACTACATCTAGCAATTCATTAGTAGATCACTATTTCAATGCCACAAGCTTCGTCCACCTCTAATCGCATTGCATGTTTGCTCATGTCCCCCCCCCCCCCAACCTTCCGAAAATTGAAGAAAATCAAGAATTCAATGACTAGAAAACAGGAATTCCGCTTTTTCAGAATTTAGTGTCGCCCCCGATGAAAATATATATATGTGTGTGTGTATGTATATATAGATAGTATATATAGAGATAGTACAAAACATATTTCAATTTTAAGACTTACAACACATGCTTTTACTTTATATAAAATGACGTCATCCGCATCCGCTGAAGAATTCTTCATTTACGATCCAGTCTTAAAAAACCTCTACATTAAAGTACGCATAGGATGTCACTATCGATGAATAATACACAAATCCAAAAAAAAAAAGAGATATCGTCATTCAAGAAAATTCACAAAAAAAGGGCTATAATGATTCATATGCCTTTATTTGTAATAGTAATATAGATACTTAAAATTAAATTTAGTTTATAACAGCTCCATGATTTATCAGAAATCATTCATTTACATTTTTTCAAAATACCATTTAAAGTACATTTTCTTTCAGTTGTTATGAGAAGATGGCAACAAAAAGATATAATTGCTATTTTTCAATTTTTTTCCTTTATACTTTCTACAGAAATGAAGTATTTGAGTTTCCAAAATTAAACAAATGACGCTAAAAACTACAGAAAGATCTCAAAAATAAACGGAGATGCAGTTTTCGAACAAATTGCATTTAAAAGTACTTTTTTCCCTATACAACGGCATAAAAATTGAAAATGTGCGATGCTTAGAAGTTTGAGAAATTGCAGTAGAATATTCAACAGTACAATGATACATCTGCTTTGTTTTACGGCTGGCTTATACAACGGAATGTTATTTTTTGGAGACACTTTATTTGATGGGAGAAAAAAATAGCATACTGGGCGCTAATAATGCGTTAATTGTTGCCTTTCACTAATATAAATTTCATAGAAATAGTTTGTCTTATGCATACACTAAGAACAAATATTCGTACAAACTTGACACTGCTCCTGAAATTATGTCTTTCTGTCTTTGAACCTGATTTAAAAAAAACCAGCTCCACGACACAAGCTCAAGCATTTCCATTCAGAGTACTAAAAGCCGTTATTGACTACTTGAATATCACGATGCAAATTTGCTATAAAATTTCATAGTACGATATTAAAAAGCTCTTGTAATGCTATATGGATTTTTTTTTTTTGGGGGGGGGGGGGGGGCGTTAATCTAATATTATAAAAGAAAAATTAATTTAATGTTTTTTTCTCCTTGCATTTTTAAAGTTAGAAAAGGTCAATGTAATTCTATTCGATTTATTGTTTTTTGTCCGATTTAGCTGCTAAGATTAAAATTTTGAAAGATGCATAATTTTGAAAAAAGCATGTTTGCGTCATGCGAGTGAGTTGAACGAATTCATAAGAAAATGGAGACTCATAAATGCGAAAGATACGTGAATAAAAAAGTTTGAAAACCACTGCATTAACAGACTATCTTACTCAGATACTATAATTTATTGCTTTTAGCCTTTCAAAAAATTTGTATAAAAACTCATTTTAAAAATAAACAGGAAAGGAAAAAATGTGTCAAATATAGATTATACTTTGCAACACATTCAGAATAATGTAACAAAATTGCACCGTTTAATAAGATAAAATATTATGTCTAATTTAACCATATGGAAGCACATCACAAAACACATTTGAAAACTCAATTTCAACTGTTCCCATCTGCAATCGAAAAATTATCTGATTTTTTTTTAGCTGCACTGTATAGAATATATATAGATTTGTATCTATTAACTTCACGCATGCAAAAATTGAGTCCAGTTAGGAAATACATATACCTGAGTCAAAAATTCCCCTTCCGAAATTTCCGCTAATAAGGAAAATGGTACGTGAATTATTTTATCCAGACTTGTAGACGAAGTATAGAATTTATATACAACGAATAGCATGCAAAAAATGAGTTAAAAAGCGCATACGAAATTGAAAACGAACTTCCAGCAATTATGACTCAAAGACAGTATAGCAACAATTTTCTTTTGTGTGTCCCTGTAAATGAACGACATATGCTATGAATGCCCTATTCCATCGTCATCGTCTTGTAGTGAAATTTAACAATTTATATCAGTTTCAATACATTTGAAATAGCGTCATGTCATTAAAATGCTCTGTAAACGATTTCCCCCTTATAAATCATAACGTAATGTAATTTTTTGAGTGCCCCTGTAGATGAACTATTAATGTTACACACTTCATATACAATAACGTACATGCCAATGTATCATGCCATATTTCAATTGCTTGAAAATCAGAATCTATTTACGTGACTTAGAGCGTTGATAGGTGGACAAAGCAAATTCATAAACTCTTTTCATCTTTGTTTGAAAGTGTTAAAAACACAAACCGTAAATAATAATTTCAATTATCAGTTACACTAATTAGTTAAGAAAACTCGATCAAAAATTCTTATGATTAAATGATCTTGGTTCGTATGCCAGACATTTTAAAATGAAACGTATTTAAGTTAAAAATTCACTGAATAAGTTAAAGAATATGAATATTTAAAATGTACTAAAAAATCATGGAAAATGAACTTACAGAATTATATTAATGGGCATAGTCATAATATTCCAACTCCTATATAGGATGACAGTATTTAGTCCCACTTTAAACATAATAAAATCCATGCGTCAATCATTGTCTTTACATCACAGATTTAAAAACGTGGTCGCAAACATAACATCACGAGTTTTCAAAACGCCATAACTTTCATCTCACTCACAATTGTTGAAAAATGCTCGCTCATTCCGTATTTTCTCATGAACTACAACTACAATACCCTGTTGTAATAACTCAATACTGAAGATAGCTTAAAACTTAAACTCTAAAGACTATGAGGTATTCGCTACAGCTTTTTACCGGCATGACCTCAAATGATCACAAAATGGCGTTATTTCCGTGGGACCACCTTCGCTCACGAGGAAAAAAGGCAGAACCTAGTCTTTAGAGCTTGTTCAGCAACCACGACCACTTCGACTGGGCGCGAAGGAGACAGATGCATATGGAGTGGGATATATTTTAAACGTATAGTTACGGTGAACTTGGGAGCTAAATACTCAGCAGCTTTGTGTTACACTCAGAGTAAAGATAATAAGAGATTATATGATAAGTCCTAACATTTTTATTAGATGAAAGTAAGGCAGTGTTCCCCAGAGTGTTTTTAAAAGAGAATAGCAGTATATGCACAGAACGAATGTTCAGTTCCAAAGTTTTTGTCCAATCTAAGGCAGCCTGGCAGAGCTTAGTGATAGCCTAGTCTTTTCCTTCGCTTGAAAAATAGTGCTTATTTACAATTATAACTTTCATTTTGATGCATTTTCTGATAGAAATTTTGATGAGTACTTTGTAATTGTTGAATATTTGCTAAATAAATTATGTCCTTTTGGTAGTAAACTGCATATTAAAGCTCATATTTTTCTTTTTCACTGTATTTAAAGATAAAACTTTTTTATTCATTATTTTATAACGTTGGAAATTATTTTTTAAATCAATGTGTGGCACATTATTTTTCTTGAAACTTGAGAAAAAAGTCATTAGGGAGTACAACTGCTTGTTAAGTTATTTGAATCCCACCACTGTTTTTTTTTTTTTTTTTTTTTTTATGATGCAGTTTGTTTTTTCGTCGAGCTTTCCAAGCGAATCAGTCAACCCATCAAAACGAGTGAAAACAAACAAAAAAGCCCAAGCCCGTGATCATAACGACCACAGATCTTTTGTGGGTCAAGTAAGCGAAGACCAGGCTTAAAATTTGCTGATCGGATTTATATCAGATCACGTGATACTTTTCATGAATGTTTTGGATTTTGACTGAGTGCATATAGACATGTATTCCTATTACGAGAGACATTATTTGGAAATATAAGAAGATTTAATCATTGGTTTTACCTGTTTCGAACCATAAAATTACAAAATAATTAAATTATTTCGAAATTCCTTACTTTTTAAGACCTACTCCATGAGGTATATCTCCCTGCGCCCGGGCGGTCCGATTTGCGTCGCTGAACAAGCTCTTTAGATTCAATGCCAACGATACCTACATATTCCGCCAAATTCCGAATACCGTCGTTATAAATTTCGATGTTTGACTGTTTAATCAACACATACATTCGACTTGTGTTCTTGACATCAATTACCCACTTACAAGCCAAGTCAATATAAAGGCCGATATCCAGATAGATTTTTCGCTGTTAGCGAAACGAGATTCACCAATCAGAAGCCTGCATTTTTGCGAAGTTTTTCCTGGTTTCAAAGATGCAAGCTTCTGATTGGTCAATCTCTTCTCGCTAACAGCAAAACATCTGAATTCCGGCCATGAACGAAATAGGCACAAGGAAGAGACACCAACTACATCCGGGAACTCCACAAAGAGTGCGCAATGTCGCTGTTGCCATAGTAACAACACTTTTCTCTTCGACACCGATGATCAAAGACTTTTAAGATACATAGACCGGCAATTCCCATTCAAAAGCATGTGAAATCATGGCAGCCATCTGAAGTAAATTGAAACACCTGAACCACGAGATTTGTACGTCAGCTGTGGTTATTTACCGTTAAGAACTATGGCTAGAATGAGCTTAAAAATTAATTTTTATCAATATATATGAAGTTTATGGCATATTTTTTTACATGAAGCTATTTTTTATATCTAAATATGCGTTATAAATTTTGAATTTTCAGAAATAAAGTTAAAAAAGGCGATTTATTAATACTTTTAGGGATGGTATGTTTAAACAAGTTGGAAATTGCTCGTCAAACGTGGCAAATGAGGTGCGTTCGTACTATAACTAGTTTTAAAATTATTTTTTGCACCCCATATTGTACTGAATGTATAATTTTTTGCACTTCATAACGTGCATAGTCTGATACATCATTAAAATGCACTTCCAATAATTTTTTCGGAACACTTTTGACTGTCCCTGTAATTAAACTATACATCCGATTTTCCTAAAATTTGAAATGGCTCAACAAAATTTTGCAACAATTATATCTTCAAAATTTCAGATCATTCGGAAGGCTCTAATACCATTAAAATCCACTTGCAATAATTTTTCCCATTGGCCGTAATGTAAAGAAAAACTTTTGACTGTCCCTGTAATTAAACTATACATCCGATTTTCATAAAATTTGAAATGGCTCGACAAAATTATGCAACAATCATATATTTGAAATTTCAGACTATTCGGTTGGGTAGTTTTTGCTCTGTTACATGCGGACAGACGGACGGACAGACGGACGGACTGAACGACGACTATAGGTGCTACGTATTTATATAATTACGAACGCACCTAAAAAGAGTATCTAATTTTAACATGCCTTATAAACCTAAATAAAGGCGAAATTTATATGGAACCAGATTATTAAAGATTATAATTCCACCTTTTTTTAAGTTTGACTTACAAAAGTAACTGGAAAGGAAGTTTAGATTAAAGGTAGCAACCGTAACATAATATAGTAATTTACAAAATTTTAAATTACTTGTAAAGAAATTTACGTTTTTTAAACTAATTTTTATGCAAAAAGTTAATTTAAAAAAGGCATATTAACGAAATTAACACTATATTTTTATTCTTGGAAGATATTTTTTGAAATACTTACTTGTTATACGAAAAAAACAAAAAACTGATGAATAATAAGGTTTTTTTTTTTTTTAAAGGCTTAAATGAAATAGGGTAGACTAATACTTAATGAACCGCAATGAAAAAATACGCTAATAAAAGCATTTTCTTAGGTAAATTAAAATATAAAACATATAAACTGCCGTACAACAGCTGTGATCAAAAATCCTCAGTTAAACTGACAGTTTGACGTTCTATGTATCTGAAAAGTCTTTGCCGATGATATCGAAATCATAGAGAAAGCGCTCAGAAGCAGACTTGTTGTTGTCTCTAATATCAATGCCTCTTTTCGACATCTAAGTTTTACAGATAATGATGAGAATCAGGACGTATTGAATGGAGGATATTCCATACAATGTAATACGAAAATCCCGCAGATGTCGCTGCGATCGACACTTGGGATTTTAGCAGTATTTCGCACATTTGAGGGATACAAATTTTTAGCACTGTTTGATAGCATATTTCCACACTAGGTATTCTGGACGCTGTACTTCAAGTAACGTTATGTGTACTCCTTTCCTTTCATACCTCTATGGAAAGTGGTGATATATTACGGACTGGATCCAGATAGGTTTTTCGCTGTTAGCGAAAAGAGATCGACCAATCAGAATCTGACTGTGCTTAGACAGATCCGCTTTTCGAAACTTTGGCATTTTTTAGTTGAGAACTCTGAAACTCTCTTGCACGAGTTCGATTATGAGAATGAGAGAAGTAAACAAGCATTAGCTAGGCCATAATCATAGAGAAGAGATAGTAGGGGAGAGAGTTTGGTAGCCAAAAAGTGGAGCCAACAAAATAGTCACGTGATTTTAATCATCAAGGGCTAGCATATTCTTGCGAAAGGAAAATAAATTACAGTATCGTTAAATTAAAGTGAGAAGCTTCTTTTACTAATTTAAAACAGATTTTAAGTTGCTTTGTTTTACTTCGTTTATAATTTTGCACTAATTCATGGACAAACGCGTATGTTTAAGCAGTATCTGAGCATTGTATGTCTCCACTCTCATATAGAGGCAAATGACCCCATACCACTCTATGGACGGAAATCTGTATTTTTGCATAATTTTCCTTCAAAATTCTATGGCATGTATTCATGGGTGAACCGCTGGATTTAATAAAACAGAATAGGAAATTTGCTCTCCGTTCTGTTATGAAATTCAGTGGTCTGTGTATACCCCGACCAACGACTTACAAGGCCAGTTCATGACCAGTTCAACGTCACACGGAGATGATCCGAGGCTACTGCGGTGCATTCCTCTTTTTTTTTTTTTTCAGGCCGCTAGAGTGACGTCATGCTCTTTCCGTACAACTGCATTGGTGGGACTCCTGTCTGTAAAAAAGTTACACGTAAAGCATCGCGGTAGCCTTTCTTTTTCGTTAGCCTCGGAGTGGATCATCCCTATACGGCGGTTGGAACAAAACGATGGGGGCGCTGCTTTGTACTAATCATCGTGTAAAGATGATCTACTCCATGAGACATTTTAAATGTCATGAACTGGCTTTGTATGTGGTTAGTCGTGAGAACAGAGCCTAGAATACATAGTGTGGAAATCTGCTATACAAACAGTGCTAAAATTTGTATCCCTTAAATGTGCAATGAAGGTGAAATTAATGAGCTGATCGCAGCGACATCTGCGTTATACTTTCAAATTACAATATACACAATGTATTATAACAGTACAGCGTCTATAATATGTAGTGTGGAAATTGGCTATCCCAGTAATACTTCAAAAAGTGCTAAAATATTGCATCCCTTAAATGTCAAATGATGCTGAAATCAAATGAATCGATTCACAGCGACATCTGCAGGATATTTCCTAAAACTCGAAGACGATGTGGTATAGACGCTGTAATAATATGATGTTTACATTGAAATTTGAAAATGTATCGCAGATGTCGCTGCGATCAGCTCCCTGGATTTCAGCATCATTGCACATTTAAGGGATACAACTTTTTAGCGCTGTTTAGATAGCAGATTTCCACACTATGTATTCCAGATGCTAACAGCCTCTAGACCAATTAGTCTTGGTGTTTTAGAAAAATCCCGCAGATGTCGCTACGATCGCCTCCTTGGATTTCAGCATTGTTCAACATTTAAGGGATACAAAATTTTAGCACCTTTTTAAGAACTACTGGGATAGCCGATTTCCACACAATATATTCTAGGCGCTATAGTCTTGATCTTACGTCTTGTGCGTATGTTAACACTGTCACGTAGTGACACGAGACAAGTTTTCTTGGCGAAAATTGCAGGGTCACCCAAATACTTAGCGATTCCATTTTGACTCAAACCATCAAATTTTATTGCCAATATGTCGCCATTCTTTTACAGCGACAACTTAGTCTCATTCATATAATGGGATTAATCCAGTGATTGGGTGACGCCGGAAAGTACTGGGCACTTAAAAACACACGATCAGTCTGCATTTTGTATCCAAACCGGACAATCAACATTTCAGATTTTGACGATAATTGCCACTTATTAAATAGAATGTTTATGAAAAGGCCTTTTCATTAAATGGAATGTTTATTAACGGGTCATTTTTATTAAATGGAAGGTTTATGAAAGGGTCCTTTTTATTAAATAGTATGTTTATGAAAGGGGCCTGTTTATTAAATAGTATGTTTATGAAAGGGGCCTTTTTATTAAATAGAATGTCGATGAAAAGGGCCTTTTTATTAAATAGAATGTTTATGAAGGGGGCCTTTTTATTAAATAGATTGTTTATGAAGGGGGCCTTTTATTAAATAGAATGTTTATGAAGGGGGCCTTTTTATTAAATTGAATGTTTATGAAGGGGACCTTTTTATTAAATAGAATGTTTATGAAAGGAATTTTACTTTTATGAAAAGGCCCTTTTTATTAAATAGAATTTTGAACACCTACTGGGTGGCAGTAGGTGTTCATGGAAAAAAGTGTCTTTACCCACAGACAATTGAGACAGACACACACATACATATAAGAACTACATTTTCATTGCACAAATTCCTTTTTATCTCCCCCCCCCCCCCCGCATTTAGTCTATACTTCTCTCAGCTATTTCCGATTATTGCAATAAAAAAATTGTTTAGACAACAAGTGAAGCTAACATTTTAATGAAGGAAATATTTCAGAGGAAGGTGTTTCAATGAGAGATTTTTACACAAGGAAGGAGATTTTGCACTTTCGAAATTTCACTTTCAAGTTTAGTTTGCTTAAAAATAATAATGAAGATTTTATTTTCGTTGAGGTTAAGTGGTGTCCTATAAATCAAAACCAAAACTTTTTTAATGCACTCAGATTGAGTTATGTAAGAAATATTTTACTTTTGAATTTCTGCTGTATTTAAATTTAATTGCAGAAAACTATTTGATTTGATAAAAGTTCATGTTCACCATAATACTTGGGTTTTTAGTTTAAAATCCCCAGCCCGGTGAGGAAAATAGATCTCTACCAGGGCAGCAGTTCTGTGAACTTTATTGGAATATAACTTTATTGGAATGTGTTAAAAGCAATGGTGGAAATGCACAAGGAAATTAATGTATATCCCAATTCCTTATTTTGTGTCGTATACTATACACAACACTCTAAATTAAAATGTCTGAAATTCAGACACTTAAGTGTCTGAAACGGTGTGTTCAATTTTCAGACATTTTTTGTGTCTGAATTTCAGACACTTCAAACGTCTTAATAGCATCCATTTTTTTTTCAAGCATCATACGTAGCCATGTTTGACCACGTTGAATCCTGGAAAAATATTTGGCTGGGGTCCTGTCCCCCCCCCTACAGCCTGATTTTTTTGGTGCTCTCAATTTTGGTATGCAATTTTTGTTAAGCTGATAATTTAAATCTTTTACGACATTTTACTGATTATAATCAATATTTTGAACTCAGGAGTAGAACAAGATTAAAACAAAAAATATTTATCTAAATATTAGATTTTTTAAATTTGTTTTATTTTTAATCTTATTTTACTTTAAAAGTTCAAAATATTGATTATAATCAGTACAATTTCGAAACAGATTTAAAACATAAGCTTTACAAATATTGCACATCAAATTTGTGGGCACTAAAATCGTAGGGGGGCGGGCGGGGCACGGCCCAGTATGCCCATTCTTTAATTAAGAAGTTCTTTTGAAAAAAATGCAACCCTGCATTATTGTTATCTAAATTGAGATGTCCGGTACTCGGGAGTATCCGTTGTGGAGGTTAATGGACATTCCCGAATAGCTGAAGCATCTATTTAGCGAATACTTTTTTAATCCGCATGGCATACATATTTGCATATTTTTACCTCACAAAAGGAGACATCTCCGATTATCGGACAAATTCAACGGCAGGGGCTATTGATGGCTTTTAAAGTACATGGATAAATATATATATTTCTTATAATCTTGTCCTACTCTACTTCATATAATTTAAAAATAGATTTTTTAAAAATTTATATTGCCACATAGGCAATTTTACATATATATCAGATGATAATCACAACTATGAATAAATAAATAAATATTCTACTTTATCCCTTTGCACTCGAGGGCTCCGGAGCGGAGCCATTTAAAATTTGTCTTCAAACTCGAGGGCTCCTCTACGGAGACGATGCAAATAATTTTGTGATACCTGTCTAGAAAAGCCAAGATTACATGGTATCACAAAATTATTTGCATTGTCTCCGTAGCGGAGACCTCGAGTTTGAAGACAAATTTTAAATGGCTCCGCTCCGCAGCCCTCGAGTGCAAAGGGTTAATATTGAGAAAAAAATTACTTCGGTATTTTGTTTATTTATATTTTGTGTTTTTAATCTGGTCCTACTCTAAAAGTTCAAAACTTTAATTATAATCAGTGCAAGATTTAAGGCATCAGCTTTACCAAAATTTCATACAAAATCCCCCCCCCCCCTCCCCGAAAAAAAAAATGAAAATCCTTATCATTTAAAAATTAGATTTTTTAAAAATTTATATTGCCACATTGGCTTATTGTTATCATTCCTATTAAACACTTTTCATTAGATATCTTTAAAGCAAAATAAAGCCGCAAAAAAAGAAGTTACCACATAATCACTATGATACACACTTGCGATGCTTATCAGTAAAGTCTTTGGAAAATGACCTTCGAAGTGAAATATATTTTCTACACGCAGCAAAATCAAAATAAACAAATGATTTCCTTTTTCCTGACTATGTTACCTCTGTGATCATCTATGGGTTACATCTATGTTTCCAAGTCAAAAGCTTTGCACATTTAATCTACTCGGTAAAAGATTTAATAGCTTTAGAAATATATCTAAGAAATATTTGAGATAAATATTCTTTTTCAATTATATATAAATTTCATAAAAATCAATTGATTTTTTTTTCCAAAAGCGAAAGTCTATAAATATATTTTTTAGTTTCAGCTAAATATTGTCCAATTGAAAAAAAAAAAAAAAAAAAAAAAAAGGCAATCCCGAAAATCGGGATTAAAATTGAAGCGGGATCCCGGGATATCAATCCGGGATTGTAATCCCTAGCTAGGAAGTAAGAAAGCTATAGGAGATCTTTCAAAGTTTTTTTTTTCTATTTCCTTGTGGTCGTTTAGTATGAGATAAGCATAGCCATTGAAACTAAGAACTGCCATATTGAAAACAAAACAAAACAAGGGAATGAACTTAACTTTTAAATATGTCTGTTTTTTAGTGATGTTATTACTTTAAATTTGAGAAAAAAGATGAGAATAAATAATACATAATTTGTAATAAAAGACAACGTCATAAATTAAAAAATATATACATCTAGAATTATTATTTATTATTTTTTTTTTGCAAAAAGATTCAAAACTAATTAAATTTCATGTAAGATTTTGTTTAGTACAATAAATAAAATCATAAAAGACACTAATTTTAGTACTATAAAGAAATTATAACACTTACTTAAATCGCTGTTTGCAAGAGGTAAGAAAAATTCCTCGATTTGAAATTTTAAAAACTACCACAACCACAGTGAGGGAGAAAGACTTGCACCAGTTTAAAAGGTAATCCCATAATACATCCGACTAGCCATATTTAAAGAATGAGATGTTTCATCCTCAAAACAGGACCTGCCAGACAAAAGTTTCTTTTTTTTATTTTTTATTTTTTGCCAGCTTCGACAGGACGAAGATGAATAACACAATATTATTGATATAAATTAATACGAGTTAACACTAAGCCCATTGCACACGCTTTGTAGAATTTCCGGGTGTAATCTTCAACCGTCGTCTACTTCTGTTCTGTGTCTATCCCGCCCTTATATCGACGACAGCTTCTAAGAGACATTTGATGTCGAGCACACACGTCAGATGTATGTATTCAATAAATAAATAATCCAAGTTAATACGAACACAGTAAATCACAGTACTTCATATTTTGCAAAAAAACGAATTAAAATACACGCGTACATAAAAACAAACTTCGTTTGAATTACAACGTAGACCACTTCGGAGGAAGACATCTAAAGCACATGCGCAACTGGGAGTGTGAATGCCCCCTGGTGGTTATTGCGTCGGAAGAATCAAACCGTCTTAAATTAAGACACGTTTAAAGCAATGAAGTGTCTTAAAATAAGACGTTTGCGGATATTTTAGACATTATTCTCAGTTCATTTGCACCATGGTCATAGTAAGACACTTATGTATCTTAAATTAAGACATCTATAATGTCTGAATTTTCAGATTAAGACACTTAAGTGTCTAAAATTCTTTTTCAGTCACATATGTGTCTAAATTTAAGACGCTTCTATTTGCAGTGAAGTTTCCGATAACTTAAGAAAAAAAGAAATCGGCATTGTCTCTGCCATTAATTGGTGCTTTCAATGCAAAGTATTCAGCGATGTATAACTGAAGTAAAATTTTAATAAAATTTAACTGTTTGGTCTTTTAAATAGAAGTAACAGTGGGAAACAAGCCCCGATTACCGCCAAACTAGCTGCTTCGGTTTTTTTCCCCGTAAAGAATGATTAAATTGCAGAAGTCTGCGATTTCATGGGGTGGAAAATTCTTACCAAAAAAGTAGTGTAAATTTGCCACGTAACAAAAACTGTTTTGATTTTAAAAAAATGTTTTTAAATAGAGGCGAATAAAACTAAAGCAAATTGTCAATGGTAGTCCCTGAAATCATGCAAATATTTATAGATTCAATACTATTAACCCTTTATGTACTGACAGTACTTATAAGTTCCATTAAAATAACTTGTCATAAAATTCATTTAATACATCGATTCGTTGTAATACACTTTAGAAGGAGTTATAGATGCATTACTTTATCTTGTTCCAAAAACGTTATGGGTTTCACAAAACGAAAATATATATTATAAAGGACAAACACATCTATGCGCAACCCATACGTCATTCTGCGAATGGCAACACTTTGAAATTTGAAATGAAATTTCGGTTTTGCAATTTTCGCTACTGCAAATTTTTAAACTTCTAAACATCGCACAGTTTTAATTTTTACACTGTCGTATAGGGGAAAAAATGTACTTTTAAATGCAATTTGTTTGAAAGCTCCATCTCAATTTATTTTTGAGACATTAATTTATTTATAGTTTTTAGTACCAATTTTGTAATTGTGGCAACTGAAGTTCTTCATTTCTATTAAAAGTAAAGGGAAAATAGTCATGGTTTATATGTATTTTTATTGATTATATCCTTATTAATGCCATCTTCACATTACAAGTAAAAGTAACTTTTTTTCTAATTTTTGAACATTTTGACGTCAGTCATTAAAAAAAAAAAAAAAAAAAAAAAAAAAACACGCATTCTTCTTCATAAATCAAAAGATTGAAGAAGATATTTCACTATTTTTACATTACGCTGATACTGAGTTTGAGACGCTAGGCAAAATGATTCAGTGAGTAAAAATGATGTCATATTAAAAACAAAACGATCATTTTCTTTGATTAAACTAAATATTTGATCAATACTAAATGGTCAATACTATGGCAACTAAAGGCAAATTTCTGAATGGTAAATTTTCGCGGGTACTGAGATTAGAAATTAAAGTTTGTGCGAATGTTAACATGAAACGCGGTATCGGACAAACGTGACTAAGTTTGGAAATACATTTATTAACTAGCCGCCCTTGGCGACCAGTTTGGTCTCCTTTAAACCTTTGCTAAGCATTGTATCATGTTACTTTTATTCATAATTTAATTCACTTGCTCAATCCTTCGCCAAATCGGAAGATTCTGATATAGAAATCATGAACTCGTATTTTTATGTTAGCCGAGTGCAGGTGATATATCGCCAAACATTGCACCCGTCGTATTTTTTCTTATTTCATTAATTTCATTACTTTCACTCATTTTATTTAAAATACATAACTCTAATTTAAAACTGAAATGATTAAAGTTTATGACTCTCAATTTTCTCTTATTTCTAAAAAAAAAAAAAAAAAGAAAAGAAAAAGAATGAAAAGAAAAGAAAAAAAAAGTAATAAATAATATATTATAAACTATGACATTTAATTTCAAAATCAAAGCTTTGTTTTAATTTACCTCTTGAAAAATGTTTGTGACAGTCGTATGCGATGGACTATTATAATACTGATGATATGATGGCGATGTAACAATATTTGGCGAATTATCACATGCGCTCGGCTAATATTAAATTACCAAATTGGCTGTTTGGCATATAAAAAGTGAAGCGGTCAACCCGGAACTATTGATGACAGTCACATGACTTAGGCTATTATTATAGAGATAATATATTGCGCGTTAAAATACTTTTAAATTGTGAATTTGAGTGGTGCGTATGTAAATTTTGAGAATGTGAAAATAACGTACAGTTTAGATTTTATGGGAGGAAATTTTATGATTTGACAAAGCGAAATCCTTTTTACCGATTTTTTATGCCTTAAAAACAAACATAAGAGCCTCAATCGATAAATTCAACATAATTACTCATCTTGATTACGTATTCTAATACAGTTTAATTTTTCAATAATTTAAACTGTTGAAGTTTGTGAAAATAATATATTGGTAATTTTAGGTTAAAAACATTATTTGATTTAAGAGTTAGACAACCAATGCGAGATGAATTTTTTATTGCAATTATTTTTGTAGGTTTATTATAAATTCGATCGAAGAGTTCCATTCTAAGCATTTTAATTCGTCGAATTTCGACGGGTTCCAACTCGTATTTTTAAAAGGATGATTCCTTTTTCTTTTTCCTCTTCCTCTTTTCAGTTTTCTTGGCGTCGGGGGAGGGGGAGATTTTTCAATTCGGAAATATTTCTATATTGCTATTGTAAGAACATACTATTTGTACATTTCCTAATTCTACAAAATACTAAGAAAAATATTTAAAATAAAAGATTTGAGCGGTGTTATGAATAGTGCACACAATTCTATAAATTTGAATTTAATGAGTCCTTCAATCCTAAAATCCTTCTAAAATTTATTAAATAATGATGAAAATCTTCTAATGTAGTTTAAACAATTCACGAAAAAATGCTTTAGAAGATAAAACTCATGAACTCATAATTCAGTACATAAAGGGTTAATGTTATCTACAGGGTGATTGCAAAAGGTCGTGCACTATTTCATAGATGGCAGAAACTTGCAATTTTAACTATGCTGATGTCTCTTTTATAACCCTATTATTAACTGACAGTTATCTACATGTGTCGTGAGTGAACATAACGTTAAACAAGTAATATAAAAATTTTGTTTTTAAAGTCAATTCCTACTTAGGTCATCCAAGAAAAATTTAATAGAATCCCTTAAGCTAATATTAGTTTTCGTTGCATTAAAATATCTCAATTTGTTGATTTTCTGTAAGCAAGTAGGTTTACAATGGAAGTCTATGGGAATTTTGCAAAATATTAGAGATATCGCCAAGTTGGTAACAAACTTGGCGGTATTGGGTGACAGAACAGGGTCCCCCCTATGGTAACCCCTTATTGAAAATACTTTCATTGATCTTCAATAACCAATGGCAGCCATTTTGTTTCCCATGCAAAACAAAAATTAATTAATTAAAATTTAATGAATTAATTAATATTTGAAAAAACTGTATTAACATCAATTGTCATCCAGTGCAAGTTTAAAAATATTTATTTCAACTTGATAGGATAAATAATAAGTATTTTATTAACGACTGAAAATTTGAACAAGATATATAAATATATAAATAAATAAATATATATATAAATAAATATAGGGAGAGTGTGAACTAATAATAGGAATTGAAAAAAAAAAGTCTTTCAAATTAATGTGTGTGCAAGGTTAATTCAAAATGGAAAAAAAAAAGTTACATTTTCGTCATGTTATGCTGCATGAGTTTCAAATAGTTGGATGTGCCAATCCCAAAACTTCCTTGTATCTCACTAGGGGGCTCTGCCCCCTACGAGCTACGCTCGCCAACCCCCGTTCAAGGACACCAAAATCCAAAAAGCACGCTAATTTGATTGGCTTTAAAAATATTGACTTAAAATTAAAAAACAGTAGCGATCTCTCTGTAAACGGGTTTCCATTCGTTTTTTCTTGGATTGGGGATTTTTAAGACCATATCTGCTGCTGTTAAAAGATACAATGGCTGTTTTCGTATTTAATTAAAAAAATTAGTTAAACATTCGAAAATAAGCTAATGTAAAATGAATTAAGTAAACAGTGTCATTGTCTCCCGGTATTTTTTAACAGCGCTATAAGATTGTTCTTTTAAATAATTCATTTTAAATGTATCGTTTTAAATCTGACGTAATCTACACCAAAGTTTTATTTCTCTTATTAATATTCACGTGAAAATACTTTTGTTGTTAGAAGGAAATATTATTTGCGCTGTCTTCGAATTCGCGATAATAGTTGAAAATATTATCTCAAAATATCAAGTAAATGTTTTTTTTTAATTTAAATTGTTTTGCCATATTTTTTGGCCATTTTAAATATGACGTAATTTCCTCCATTTACAGATTTTAACGCATAGTAATGATTTTTTTATTTTAACATTTTGTTTCTCCTTTAAAATTCCAGTGTAAATATGGTTCTTATGACGCAATTTTCCTGCTTTTAACATGTAATCATTTAATTCTAATTTTAATTTTTTTTTCTGTTTACAATAGTCCCGTGTAAATAAATTTTTAATTTGAAGTAAACATTATTGTTTGCGCTGTTTATACAGTTGGCAACAGTTTAAATTAATAACATTTTTTAAATTTGTAAAAAATATCTCTCGAAATACTGAAAGTTTGAATTTAAAATAGAAATAAAACCTCAAAAAATAGTCAAATAAAAAAAAATAAATGCAATCTGCACACCGGGAACTTATAACCTATAAAATGATCTAAAAATATTTAAATTCTCATGTATAGTTTTTGCTCCAATAAAATTTTTTTAATGGAACGATTTTGCCCAACTTTAGCATTAAATATCTCTGAAAGTAATTCTTCGATTTGAAAACTGTCTGCATCAGCGTGTTTATCAAATCTTTCTTTATAATACCACCGATTTCCATATTTTTGTATACGACAGTTTTTTTTTAATATTAACGAAGAAAGGCCATGCTCAAGGCATATTTAGATACTACTACAGGCAGACTGATTTGCGTTTAATGTATGAAGTCGCTCGCCAGAGGACTCCGATACCCTGCCCAAAATTGAAATTTGACTCTGAACGTAACTGAAACGACCTGGGAAGGGTAGATATGTAAACAAACACCAAAATTACGTCATGTCGCCATGGTTACGTTTACAATTCTGCTGACATTCCAATCAAGCTTAGAAATGACAGCTAATTCGAATACAGCTGTTAAGGGTTATTATAAACTGTACATATCAATGTAAATGTAAAGTTCTATTTATTTAAGTAACTAATATAATGTGTTTCTCTTTAAAACTGTTAAACCAACACACATAAAAATATATAAATAAAAAAACACATGCTTAGTCTAAAACATGAATGTCACAAATTTATTTGGTACAACTTAGTTATCCCGCCGATCAATTTCGCCAAATTATATAATAGGGTGGTGCGAAAAAAGTCAAGTTGATATTTCAGAGTTGCTATAGTGCGGAAAAGTTGCGATTGGTAAATACAAGAAAAACAAAAAAAAAATTAATTAAATCGGACTTTATCTTCCGATCCCGCAAACCGCCTAAAAATGTAAAAAAATTGAAAATTGCCCATTTTTCCAGAATTTTTTTCTTTTTTTACGTATATATATATTTTATCGCTATAGTGAAAAATATTTGCAGATTGTAATGTTTAATAATAATAAAAATAAACAGTTGCGTTTAAAGAATAGCTTCCGATCACGCAAGCTCAATAAAAATCGGCAAAAATTCAATTTTCAGTGATTTTGATGAATAAAGAAAATAATCACCTGAGATCAGTTTGCGTTCCAATATTAACATTTGCATATAAATTGTACAATGTACAACTCTTTGCTTGTTTAGATATTTGATAATGTTTAAACAAACCAGAACTCACCACGGGAAGGTAGCTGCACTTCGAGTTCAAACCACACCCTATCCTCCATCCAACCAATGAGGGTGTTTGCTATTTACATTACTTAAATACATAATTTGTTATAATAGAACCAAAACACTGTATTAAAAAACTAGTGTCGTGACAGTATAAGATATACAATGTGTTATGTCATCTGTTTAAGTCTGACTTTTAGACGCAACTTTGTACTGCGATTTGGTGGTAATGTCTGGTATTATGAACATTGATTTCAGTGTGGCCCTGATGCTCTTTTGATTGGGGCCCACACACCTTAAATGATGCTTCCGTTACCGATTTAATGCATCTCTGGACATCTTACGTGTGGTTGAAAAACTTTTTATCATCCTAGACTGAGATATGACCTGATTGAACGAAGAAATGTATTTCTTCATGGGTTAATCTCCGAAAAAGCGGTGGAAATGTTAATTTTGCTACATTACAATCAATTAATTTTGGATTGAAGGAGTGATAAAGTTTCAGATGCTTTTACCCTTTGAAACATTCTGCCTGGCTTTTAACAGCCCTAGCTCTCTTATGTGCCTCCTTTTATAAAAGATCATTGCCATCAGTAGGTTTTCCGGGTGAGCAAAGAACGAGTTTCATTCAGTTTCAAAGACTACACTTTCTTCAGGTTGTCACGAAAGTATCGAGATGTTTCAATTGTTCTGTACAGATAAATAATGTAACAATAAAACAGTCTGTAATGTATTTACGGCATTTTATTTCAAAACAAACTGGCAAGTAAGATTTTAAAATAAATGTCAATATGGATTTAAGGCATCAGATGGGTTTTCCACGCTCGCGTAAAGTCGAAGGGCTCTATTTCCACAAAAAAGCAATCTGGCATGTGAAATTGGACCGGAGTCACACTTTAATAAGTCATTTGGAAAGTTGTAACTGTTAATTGCTTGACTTACGCCAAAAAGATATCTTTGGTCCTTGCTCAAGAGTTGCCTGTCCACTTCTGGAATTTCACAATCAGTCAATTGAAATTTTATCACCGAGAGCTTTACACAACAATGATATTGTGTCCAAATGGTATACTAAATGATCTTGGGCCAGTAGTTTCAACATTCAAATGTTGAAAAAGATGGCGGGAAGGTAATTCAACAAAATGGAATAAACAAACAACCCACTGCAGTTGTCGTCAGAGATAAACTTCAAGCTTTCTGATAGCACCACCTTTCTATCCAGTATTGGTATTTGTACCATCACAGCCTACCAAATCTAAGTAGTCTAGTGAAACCCCTTGTTCAGTAAGACATGATACTATGAAAGCTACAATGTCCTTAGCAGGCCCGGAGTTTGGAGGCACGTGGCCTAAATAAACTGAGTCACGTTCTTTTATGACAGGAAAGTGTTCCTTTTTAATAGTTCGACGAACCTGTTTAGATGCAATACTTTCTTTAACGGGGGTATCGTCCTTTCTTCCGTCAAAACAGTATATGCCATGTAATTCATCTGAATCCAATTGACTTTTCTATAAATTTTATGGAGTTAGGTGAGACTAGGTGGGAGCGCGTACGCCGACTTCAGCGCTGTTTTCCAACGTCGCTAACGGCAGTTGGGTGCACTACTAAACTTTTCAGACCTGAAACGAACTCTTCGTGGTAAGTTCTAGGTTGTTTAAAAATAACTTAATATGCTCAATAGTATCAATTAACATTTAAATCTTAACCTGAGACTGCAAACTGACCTTAGTTGATTATATTCTTAATGCATGAAAATCACGCAAAATTGAATTTTTGCCGATTTTTATTGAGCTTGCGCGATTGGAAGATATTCTCTAAACACAATTAATATTATTATTATTATTAAACAGTACAAACTGCAAATATTTTTTCCTATAGCGATAAAAAATATATAAACGTAAAAAAAAAGAAAAATTCTGAAAAAATCGGAAATTTTCAATTTTTTGGAATTTTTAGGCGGTTTGCGGGATCTGAAGATAAAGTCCGATTTGAAGAATTATTTTTTTTGTCTTTCTTGTATTTACCAATCGCAACTTTTCCGCACTATAGCGACTCAGAAATATCAACTTGACTTTTTTCGCACCATCCTATTATATAAATCGCTAAAACACTCGCCAAATTTTACAAATTGACATAATTTTTATTTTAAATAACGAAAGAACAAATAAATTAGTATAACATTAATAAATATACAAATAAAACGTCGAAATAAAAATCACTTGATGACATAAACACGTGTAACTTGCTTACAGTCAAGTGAATGTGATATTTACGATCAAGCATTATTGGCATTTAATATTATAGTTTGGCGATAGATTTTTGGTCGACGGGATAACTAAGTACCATTTATTTACTATTTTCACTGCTGAAACAATAAAACTGATGGAAATTTTTTTTTAATATATTAAAATACTCATAAAATTCCTTGTAATAATTAATAAATGTAATTTGTTAAGTAATTATTATTTTACCATTTTTATTTTATTATTATTTTTTATTTAATTTATTATTTTTTAAGTAATTATTATTTAAGTTATTGTTATTTTTATTTTTATTATTTATATTAGTAATTATTATTTATTACCGGTAAAATATTTGTTTTTCATATCGCCCGAACCAAGAAGAAGAAAAAAAAAAAAAGGCCGATCTTCCTTAAACATTAAATATTCTTATTTTTAATCAGAGAAAGAAATGGTGATTACGGATTTAAATATCGTTGCAATATTCTATGTTATCCAAGTAATATTGATTAAATCATCTAAGGGTATTTGTTACTTAATAAATTACATTTATTAATTTATTATGTAACAAATACCCTTAGATGATTTAATCAATATTACTTGGATAACATAGAATATTGCAACGATATTTAAATCCGTAATCACCATTTCTTTCTCTGATTAAAAATAAGAATATTTAATGTTTAAGGAAGATCGGCCTTTTTTTTTCTTCTTCTTGGTTCGGGCGATATGAAAAACAAATATTTTACCGGTAACGGTAAATTAATCAAAAATAGCTGCTTCAAGTCAGTTATGAGAACTGTAGTTTGATAAAAATCAAATTTTAATTTTAAAACGTGTATATGAAACCAAGCTATTAGGTAGCTTTCATTACAAAAAGCTACCTATTGCAGCCGTTCGGAGGAAAGCGATTTCAAAAAATTTTGGTATATTTTCATCGATCATGACCCCCAGACACCGAAACCACCCTCCGTTCAAAAGTTGATATATATATATATATATATATATATATATATATATCCATATATATATATCTGATCTTTGTCATACTGTAACTCTCGTATTTATGAACCGATTTGGATGAAACTCGGTGTGTACATAGTAGACACCAATGTCTCGACCGAGTTCGTTGGCCAGCTTCATCGGCCATCTTGTTTCAAAATGGCGGCCATTTAAAATTTTTAAAAAAATTTAAAATTTGAAATGTGGTACCAAAAAATTAAAAATTGAAAAATATTTTTGTCTTATGTATTTGACCTTGATACAAAGATTACGGAGCAGATTTTGTTTTGTCTATATCTTATAAAATGGCTGAGTTATAGCACTTTCAATTTCTAGCGTGGCTGACATTTTGAAACGACCTGATATTTGTCACGCGATAACAGGCGTATTTATGAACCGATTTATATGAAACTCGGTGTGTACATAATACATACTAATGTCTCGACCGAGTTTGTTGGCCAGCTTCATCCGCCATCTTGTTTCAAAATGGCGGCCATTTACATTTTAAAAAAAAATTTGAAATTTGAAATGTGATACCAAAAAATTGAAGATTGAAAAATATTTTTTTCTTATGTGTTTGACCTTGATACAAAGATTTCGGAGCAGTTTTTGTTTCGTCTATATCTTATAAAATGGCTGAATTATAGCACTTTGAATTTCTAGCGTGGCTGACATTTTGAAACGTCCTGATTTTTGTCACCCGATAACAGGCCTATTCATGAACCGATATGGATGTACCTTGGTGTGTACAAAGAACATACCAATGTCTCGACCGGGTTCGTTGGCCAGCTTCATCTGCCATCTTGTTTCAAAATGGCGGCCATTTAAAAAAAATTTAAAATTTAAAATTTAAAATGAGGTATCAAAAAATTAAAAAAGATTTTTTAATTATGTGTTTGACCTTAATATAAAGATTCCGGAACAGTTCTTGTTTCATCTATATCTAGAAAAATGGCTGAGTTATAGCATTTTTAATTTCTATTGTGGCTGACATTTTGAAACGACCTGCTTTTTGTCACGCGATAACAGGCGTATTTATGAACCGATTTGGATGTAACTTGGTGTGTATATAGTGCATACCAATGTCTCGACCGAGTTCGTAGGCAACCTTCATTAGCCATTTTGATTCAAAAGGGAACATTTAAAAAAAAATTATTTAAAATTTAAAATGAGGTATGAAAAAATTGGAAAATGAAAAAGGTTTTTTTTCATGTGTTTGACCTTGATACAAAGATTTCAGAGCAGTTTTTTTTTCGTCTACATCTTAAAAAAAAATCCCTGCCGGCTCGGGCCTACAGGCGGAGGTAGATTTCGATGTTAAGTACTAAATTCTCCAACAAAACTTAAATCAAGATTAGAGATAAAACCCAGTTTCTTCATAAAGAGCGAGCTGTAGGGAGCTAAACTTTTTGTGAAAATTGTAATATACACGAATACACACACACATATATATGGAATAGGTTTAAAAAATGGCTACAAAAAATTCAGAGAACCTTAAAGTGTTAAAATATGTTAATATTTCCATAGTCGGGTTTTTATCATGTTTTAATACGTTTCTTCAAACTTACATGGCGTTACATATTCACCTGCTGAGGTCCATTATATTTCCAATATGACGCAATATACATATTTTTTTAATTCGTCAAACTATTTATTTTGAGTTTTCATGCTGAAATCTTGCTCTAGGAAACTTATGACGTAATATTCAATTTGTTTTCAATTTGTCAAACTATTTAATTTTACACCTGAAAATTTTGCAAAAGAAAAGTAATTGTTGTGGTGAGAATTTTATTATTTGTTTTTTTTTTTTTTTTAATTGTTGGCAACTGCTATAACGAAAAACTTTTATTTTTTTTCCTGCCATTGTTGTGTAAGAGCTGGTTTTATCAGAATCATGTGAGGACGGTATTCAAAATTTTGAACCCTCCCCATTTCCACCCTCTTGGGCCGATTTCGCCAATTTTCAATCCCCGCCGAGATATTAGCCATCTCAAAGTTGTTGGCGAGTTTGAAGATGATTCGTGCATAATTGCGACTTTTATCGTGCGGACAAAATTTAGTACATACATACATACATACATATATATAACTTTTTAGGTGGGGGTGGTTTTGGGTTCATGGGGTCCTATAATGAAAAGTTATGAAGGAATTTTTCAAAAGTCGCACCATGGTAACGACTGCAATAGGTAGTATTTCTTACGAAATCTACCTAAAAAGTTTGAGTTATAGTACTTTGAAATTTCTAGCATGGCTGACATTTTCAAACGATCTGATAGTTGTCACGCGATAACACACGTATTTATTAACCTATTTGGATGTAAGAAGGCATTTGGATAGTATATAGCAATGTCTCGACTAAGTTCACTGGCCAGCTTCATCCGCCATCTTGAATCAAAATGGCGGCCATTAAATTAAAAAAAATTATATTTAAAGTGAAGTGCAAAAAATATAGAAATCGAAAAAGGTTTCTTTCTTAAGTATTTGACTTTGATATAAGGATTCCGGAGCATTTTTTGTTTTGTCTTTATCTTAAAAAATGGCTCAGATACAGTAGTTTGAATTTCATTATGTGGGTGACATTTTGAAAAATCTGATTTTTGCCTGCGACAGCACTCATATATATCAACCGATTCTGATGTGAGCGAGCGTGTGCACAGGAATTACTAAGGTCTCGACCAAGTTCACTGGTTAGCCTCATCCACCATGTTCTCTTAAAATGGCAGGCACTTCACATATCGCCGAATTTGGAAACCAAATATAACTTTAAATAAAATCAGCTTGGATAAAGCTGACTAATTTAGCGAAATTCTCATTCATAAGGATTTAGTATTGATAAAAATTAGTATTGAATCTTCTATAATCGGTTTCCACTAAATTGAGCTTCGTGTGTTTGAATAACATCAGCTAGCTTTTTAAAAATAAGGAATTTGAAAGCTACCTCTTCCTCCCGGCACTGGCCGGAAGGACTTTTTTATATAAATACGGACATTCAAAAAAGAATAACAGAACCGGCATTTTTCATGAATGAACCAAACGATCAAGGTAAACAATAAATAATTTTGCTAATCTTAAAAGTATGTGTAACACTAAAATGCTACAATTTGTGTAAATTAGCCTTTTAAATCGAAGGAAATTGAAAAATATAAATATTTAATTTATTACATGAAAATACGATCAATGATTCTGAAACCTCGACGATGAGAAACAAGCTTCTATCTGGGCAGGGTATAAATGTAAACAAAGAGCACGTTGTGAAGTTTTGGTTCAGGGTTTGAAGTTGGATCCGACTTCACTTTTTCGGCGAAATGCGCGGGCCGTTATATATCACAGTAGGCTATGGCCATGCTTAAGCCAAGACTGCCTTATCATAAAACAGACTTGACGATCCGGAGAAAGTCTATGGGTGAAAAGGTCCCCGATAATTGCCAGCTTATTAGCTGACTTTGTCCCGTAAGTTACGCCACCTGGTGTATACTCCTGGTAATACTCCATAAACAAATGCATAGTAAAAAATTGAAAATGTTGTGTTATTGGCAAAAGTGTATAAAATATTTTTCGAATTCCAGTAAAATAAAGGCGTAAAAAAATATTTAGCACAATTATGTTCTGGCTTTAAAAAATGAAACATATCAAAAATGAAGATTTAAATATAAGATTTATTGATATTTTTTCAGGGTACTTGTTAATTATCCCGTCGACCAATTTCGCCAAATTATATAAATCGCCAAACTACTCACCAAGTTCTACAAATTGACACAATTTTTTATTTTAAATAACGAAAAAAGAAATAAATTAGTATAACATTAATAAAAATACAAATAAAACGTCGAAATATTGGTTTTATTGGCCATTATTGGCATTTAATCTTAAAATTAATTAATTTATGGCAAACCATTATTGGCATTTAATCTTGCAAATTGGTGACAGTAATTTGGTCGACGGAATAACTAACAAGTACCATTTTCAGTATACAGGACTTTGCGGGTTATTTTTTTTTTTTTTAATCTTGGCACAATTTGGGCTTCGGAAAGAGCGATTTGTTGCCGATTGATATAAACAGTTATGAAAACAAAACTTATGAACTGTCAGATTGTTTTATAAGAATTTACGGCACAGATATCATATACGGCACCATATTGGCGCGATTTTTTTCCGACGCCAATTTTGCGAAAACCTCGTTACCATATCATCTATATCCGGATAACCATATCAAGCAAAATAACGAACCTTTGGTGCCAGTTAAGTATCCGGTGCGTATATGACATTGGCGCCAGAAAAAAATCGCGCCAATATGACATCTGTGCCGAATTTACATGTATAAATTTAGTTTCTAGATATTATTAGTGTTTTTTATATACGATTTGTTTATATTTGTATATAAAATGGATAAATGCCTTTTTTATATTAAATAAATTGTACAAATATTGGAAAATATTGCTTCTTTATGTGATACAGTGAATATGCTTTCAGAAATTACGTTGCCAAATTTTCTTCTCTCGCCAAGGCCCCTATACTTGAAAAATACCGATTTATTATTATATAATGTAGTATTAGCTAATGTTCTGTAATCTGTTCCACAGTCAAAGTTGACTGCAAAAACGCGATGCTGGAATAATGTGGTATCAAGTATACGGTTGAAAAATAAAATTAATTTTGCGCCAAACTACACTTACGCCAATTGACTCTAGGTCTGATTAAGGAAGAATACTCAAATTAAGATTTACAAACACCAAAATCGTAGCATGATAAGAATACGGTATTTGCGGAAAGTTGAAGGACATGTATAAATGTAAGTGATTATTAAACTTTATTTTTCCAATTTTTTAAGTGTTTATGACTTCAGTCTGTTTTTATGTGTATCTATGCGTGTTTTAACTTTCCTAAAATACGTTGATACATTTTAGGAAAACTTACATAACATATGTGAGTTAAAACAAGGAAATTAATTGCGCACCAAACTATGCCCGCCAAGATATGCCAATTGGCTGTGGAGCCAATTATGAAACTTTCCATAGATTAATACATACAAACTTTATATGAAAAAACACTGAAGCTTTCATCTAAAGTATGTTAAACTGAAATGATCCCCCATACCTTCAAAAATAAAACAAATGATAGGCCAATAAATAAATAAATGAGACTGTGCATTGAAACAAATTGAAGGAGAGATGTTAAATTAATACTGTAAGGTGAAATTAATTGTGAAAAGAAAAGAAATAGCAGAAATAAAATAAATCACATATTTGAAAATATAAAAGAGAAAATGAAATATTTTACATTTTCCGGATCTATATGCTATCCATTTATTTCAATAACTAATATCACTGAGAAATTCATGGTAAAATAATTTTCTTTCCTGATTATTATTACTATTATTATCATCATTTATTTACATAACGGAATACAGCAGTAAACATTTTTTGTTTAACAGTAAAATAAGTTCATTTTTTAAGTAAAATGTCTAGAACATATGAAAATTTTAAGATTAACAACTATCATTTGCAAACTACAAAGCACATCGTAAAAAAAAATGGTAAAAGACAAATGGAAAACAAATTAAAAAATATTTCTGTTTCTCACGTTAGATGGCGCTAGTCACGGAAAACTATGTGGTTTCTAACCACGTGTACAGCGGACAAAGGAAACTTAGCGATTGCGAGGCCTGTTATTTCGATAAGAAGGCCTTGGCTTAAGCATTTAAATTGGATGAGTTTTACCCGGAATATCTACGCAGATTTTCATTGGTCCATTTCCAAATCAAAACTTTTTTTTATATATAGAAGGATATATTTTAATATTTTAAAATGTTACAATTGTCAATATTTCACTTTTATTAGTTCAATAATATATCAACTTTGACTTTCATCTGACATTTCTGCGTCAGTCAATGAATCGGAATAAAAACGAGTTCATCTTGATCATGATATTTATTAAAATTAATAGTTTTTCGTCATTCTGTTGTATATTAAGTGTTCGAGAATAGTCAGTGTATCAGGATGAGAAGTTCCCGTCGAATCACGAGTCGACGGTGTACGATAGAACTACGAAAAACCAAGAAAATTACTCAAAAGTTACTATTATAGTGCCCCCTTTCGGCGGAATATTTCCGAATTCAGGGAGGACCTTCTTACCATAGCCAAAAACATACTCAAAAAATTTGGTTCAATTCTATGCATAACTTCATACACTTTTCGATGGTAAAGTATTGAAAATGGCATAAAAATCGCTATTATAGCGCTCCCTTCCGGTGGAATGTTTCGAAATTCAGGTAGGGCCTTCTTGCTATGGCAAAAACATACACAAAAAATTTGGTTCAATTCTATGTATAAATTCATACACTTTTCGATAGTACAATATTCAAAATGACACAAAAATCGCTATTACAGCGTTCCCTTCCGGCAGATTTTTTTTCAAATTAAGGGAGGACCTGCTTGCCATAGCCAAAAACTTTTTTTAAATTCATTCAATTCTATGCATAACTTCATACACTTTTTGATGGTACAATGGCGACAGACACACGGACATACGGACAAACATTTTCTATAAACATGTTTTTTGGGATCTCTGACCGCTAAAACACAAATCAGTCGAAAACCGGAAGTCTAAGATTTCGATTACAGTACTTTCTTCCATTGAAGATAGACGGAAGTAAAAAGGAGTGAGTGTTGGACGTGCTACAAAAATTATTTAAGACGTTTATTTGGATCGTGCTCCCGCTCTTAGGACAGTTAAAAAGTGATTTTGTCAATTTCGAAAGGACGATTTCAATCGGAACGATACAATTCACTCTGGGCGCCCTTCTGGCATTGATTATAACTTTGTTCGTGAACCATAATCCACGGATTACTACTCAAGAGATTGCTGAGAGACTAAATGTAAACAATTCGATTGCATTTCGCCATTTAAAACAACTTGGGTACACTTCAAAACTCGATGCGCCCCACCAGTGGCTGAGAGTTTCTGCTCTCGAAGCTAGTAGACGGAAGGTGCTGGGTTCGATCCCAATCGCAACCGTCGGCCTAATCGTTCGGACTTTTTGTGGTTTTCTTCGGACCTTGGTTTTCCAAGCGTAAATGCGGGTTAGGTTCCCTTAGAAAGACCCCCACACACACGTAGGGCACTCCCCCCCTTAGGGCCTATATCCCTCGTGCTGATAATTGGCAACCAACCTCGAAACTCGATGCAACGGAAATCTTGACATAGTTCAAGTCAGAAGGAGTAAAATCATTACTATCAGCAAGATCTTTTAGATATTTCTTTGAAAATAATGTGTTTAAAGGCTTTGTAAAAATTGAGTAGACTTTATGTCATTTTCCTGGCTTCTATAAATTACAAATAAAACTGAACATTACACAGAATTTAAGGTACTATAGAAGAAACATGTTCCTTTAAACAAAATTAAAATGTTAGATCTAAAAATAAAAAACAAGAATGTGAAAAAAGTTTTAGAATGAAATTGTCATTATCCTGGCATACATATGCCAAGAAAATGTAACGGAAAACTTTTGACTGTCCCTGTAAATGAACTAAATATGCTACAAACTTCATTTGAAATAGGGAAGTGCTGTGGTAGAGGTCACTAACATCGAAAAATTTCAGAACGATACGAGCATATTTACGAAAGTTAGAGCGTGGACAGACGTCCACAGACAAACCCGAAGTCAAATACTTTTCAACTTTGTTGGAAAGTGTTAAAAACGAGGTTTGTAGTATAAATTTGGCGCTTCTCTATTTCAGCACCCGGAGCGACTGTCTCCCTTTGCAACCCCCCGCCCGTTTCGCACGGCCCTGAATCCACGGATTACTACTTAAGAGATTGCTGAGAGACTACATGTTGCCGATTCGATTGCATTTCGCCATTTAAAACAACTTGAGTACACTTCGAAACTCGATGCAACGGAAATCGGGCACGAACTTTCGCAGTCACCCAATAGTTATAGACTAGCTGTTTAACCTGTTCTACGCACGGGAGTTCATGGTCAATAACTATTTGATGAAAAAAATATTTTTCTACTACGCATTTTTTTAAATGAAATTCAATTTATCATGTTACTACGGCAGCAGACGATAAAACGATATCTTTGAAATAAGGGAATAAATAAAACAAAAAGTTTTGTTGTTGTTTGTGATAAAATGTTTGTCTTTATTTTAAAAAAATGGTAATAATTAAACGCAATTAAATAATCTAATTATTTGCATGCAAGGTAAAATAATTATCAAAATACACGCTACAGCTTCTTAGTACGGCAGCGTGACGTACGTAATATGCATATCTCACATTGCAGTAAACATTTAGAACCGGTTAGAACTCGCACGATTACGGGTTGAACATAAAAAGGGCTAAAATTCGTCAAAAACATAAAATAAAAAGTATATACTTAAAATTTTCGAATTTTTGTCCCAATCGTTCATAAGTCTCCCCCAGCAACCCGTGTGCCAAATTTCGTAGCCCTGCGCCCTATGGTTTCCGAGTTTATGAGGTTACATAGGTACGCGCACGAATTTTAATAGGGTAGATTACAGCGATTCCTAAATACAGAATAGCAGAAGAAAGAAAAATCACGCCTCAAACATAGATCATAAAGCACTTTCCAACTCTTTTAGAATACTTTAGCAAAACTTCGCTATTTAATAATGTAAATAAGGTGACTAATTAAACATTTTAGAAAAAGCAAAACGCATTTAAAAACCAGATTTTAGCAATTGCGGTCCATTGCTGGAAAAGTATTCTATTGGTTTTTTGCACTCCTGTAACTGATCTGTAAATTTGTATACATTCTACAAAGTATAGTGAAATCTCCCTGTGCGACCACCTCCCTGAACGACCATTTTTTCATGGAACGAAATTTATTACCATAGGCTCAGTACTAATTTTACCTCCATTCAGAGGCCATCTCAGTTGAATTCCCATGAACGACCCATTTCTTTGAAGAAAATGAAACCAATTCCGTTTTTTCCGGGTCGGTTGAAGAAGGTTTTTTAGAAAAATAATTCCGGAGAGCGCTTTATTCATCAAACTTCTAAACTAAGTTTACAATTTTTTTCCCCGGTAACTTTTAAGTGTTTAAACCCCTTTGAGCCTTTTTAGGCAATGAATTTAACTCTGATGATAAATTAAGAATGACGGTCCATAAACTCCCTTGCTCTATTCTGGCAGGAAACACTCAAAGAAATAGATAAAGGAATGAAATCGTCATTATTTATTCCCGTCCAAAAAAGAAAAAAAAATTGCATTTATTGACTGAACTTTGAAAGGACTTGGAAATAAAATTAATAAAAGATAAAACCGTAAAATTATAGCAAACGTCAATGTGTTCATTTTTTAAACTCTTCAGGCATTAGCTTATGAAATTAACTTTTGTTTTGTTACTTAAATTTTGATATTTTTTCCCTAATGTGAAAAATAAATTTTAGTAACATTAATCATTACCTTTCTTCAATAAATAAAATCTTGATTTAAACATGACCTCCATTAAGAGACCACCTCTCTGAACGACTAATTTTTATTGGAACTGAACGTGGTCGCTTTAGGGATATTTTACTGTATGCAATAATTTAGTTTAATAATAGAACACATACGTTGATAAGCTCCAATAAATTTATTAATATTATAATAAATATGAATATATTATTTAACACGTTAAGCGCTACGTCAGTTACCGGTGACTGACCCTGAACTTTCCGCTTAAACGCATCATTCGCCGATGACTGACAGTCTAAAATATGATTAAAACTAAAAATACATATATTATTTTAGCTGATTACAGAAAAAATGATTTAAAATTTACTTACCTTTAATTTATTACAGGATTACACTTTCTTAAAAATTACTTAAAACATTGTAAATTTTCCAGGTTCTGTGCACTCAACGTGTTAATAATTAATTTATTGTTTATAACTAAGGATTGACCGAAACCGAATTTCGGCAATTTTTGTATTTTCGGCCGAAAACGAAAATGTAAAAATAACACAGGCCTACAAAAAAAAAAATTTTTTTTGGTGCCTATAATTTTTCAGCTAATTTTAGATATTTTTGGGACACTGAATCCAAATATGAAATCAGTTTTTCTCTATCAGCTCCACTTTTTTAGCTATGCGAAGAGAACTAAAGATTTTTTAGAACTGAAGTGACCTTCAACGCTTAAACTGGCCTTTGACACATGGGCCTGTCGCAACGCTCAAAGCGATTTGGGAGGCACTGAAATTTCACAAGACATTGAAAAAAACAGATGTGCAAGTAAAACTGAGGTTCTGCGCATGCTTATGATTTCGTGCCGCTCATCCATAAAGCCAAATGGAAAAGCCGCAAAGAGATAAGGTTAGTTTGTGAGTTTTCTCCGTGAAGGGTAGACGTTGTTGACCTTTTGCAATATCTGTGTTTAGTATAGAATTCTTATAAAGTTAATTTAAAACGTACTGTATTGTAAATTGTTCTATTTGTGTTGTTGAATATAATTTAAATGAGTTCAAGTAGAATAAGTTGTGTAAATCATCCTGATGTGTTTTGCTACATATGCGGAGAATACGTGTTAAAAGAGAACAGAAAAAATGTTACTGACTTTGTAAAGAGAGCTTATCTTGGACACTTTGGTGTTAAACTTGGTGATCAGGATAAAACCTGGGCACCGCATCAGGTCTGTAAAACTTGTACAGAACACTTACGACAGTGGACTAACGGGAAAAGAAAATTGTCTCAAATTTGGTTTACCGATGGTTTGGAGAGAACCCCAAAACCACGTCGATGATTGTTATTTCTGCCTAGTAAATATTAAGGAATTAATCGAAAAAAACATAGTAAGTGGACTTATCCTGATTTAGTTTCTGCAAGACGCCCGGTTCCTCACTCAGAGGAAGTAAGTGCCGATCCCAACGTTTTACCAGCTACCAGAGCTCTGAGAGGATGAATACTGTCCCTCTGATCATCCTTCCGATACTTATGAAGGTGACAGTGATTATGAGGAGATGTCATCAATGCCTCAACGTTTCAACCAGGATGAGTTAAATGATCTCACCAGAGATCTCAACCTGTCAAAAGAAGCTTCTGAATTACTGGCTTCAAGATTGAAGGACAAAAATTTACTGGAACAAGGAACCAAAATTACCTTTTACCGCACAAGAGAAAAGGGTCTACTACCCTTTTTCTCCCAAGAAGACAATCTTGTATTTTGTCACAAAATTAGAGGACTCTTGAAAAATGGGTCTTTCTGAATATTTTCCAGATCATTGGCGCTTATTTGTAGACAGCTTAAAGCGGAGTTTAAAATGTGTCCTTCTACACATTGGGAATAAATATGGTTCAATACCAATTGCTCACTCAACGAAAATGAAAGAAGAATATAACGCAATAGCTTTGGTCTTTGACAAGATAAAGTATCATGAACATCAATGGGTGATTTGTGTTGATTTAAAAATGGTAAACTTTCTCCTTGGACAGCAAAGCGGTTACACCAAATATCCTTGCTTCTTGTGTCTTTGGGATAGCAGGGATAAAACACACCACTGGGTTAGAAACGAGTGGCCTAAGAGAGAAAACATGGATGTTGGGGAAAGGAATATCATTAATAACCTCTTAGTTGAGTGAGACAAAATCATACTTCCCCCACTGCGTATCAGGCTCGGCCTTATGAAGCAGTTTGTAAAGGCTCTTGATAAGAACGGGTCATGCTTTGTATATATAGAAGAGAAAATGCCCCAATTGAGTTATGAAAAAATTAAATCAGGAATATTTGACGGGCCACAAATAAAACAACTGATTAGGGATACTGCCTTCGTAAATTCGATGAATGAGACTGAGGGAAAAGCCTGGACTTCTTTTGTTGCAGTTGTCGAAAACTTTCTGGTCAAACACAAAGCAGAAAACTATGTAGAACTGGTAAACGAAATGATTAATAGTTTTAAATCTCTTGGGTGTAATATGAGCATTAAGGTGCACTATTTACACAGCCACTTAGAGTATTTTCCTGAAAATGTAGGAGACACCAGTGAGGAACAGGGCGAAAGATTTCACCAGGATATTAAGACTATGTAGGACCACTACCAAGGAAGATGGGATACGCACATTATGGCAGATTACTGTTGGAGTTTAAAAAGGGATTGTTCAAAAATAAATTCAAGAATGTCACGGAAAAGAAGCTTCCGAAAAGTTCAGTGAGAATTGGTCTGATCGATGACTTTTTTCTCTATCTTTGTGAGTAAATATATTTGTATAATATAATTCTTAAAAATATTATTTGAATATATGTATATTATAATAATGAAAATTAACATTTGTATATTATTTTAAAAAATTCTGTGTTTATTTATTTTATTTTTATTTTAGTTTAATTATGGATTTAACTTAAAATAGTGTAACATATGTTTCACAAAAAGTTCTATACCTTAAATATTTGAGCTCCCAGGCAAAATTGAATGCCATATTTGAATTCAGGACATCAAATTCATATAAAATCAGCTCCAAAAACCTAGGCACCAAAACAGCTGTTGGCTTGTGTAATTAATATATGCATAAATATATATAATTATTAATTATGCGTGTTTATTAAATATACATGATTATTAATTAATCGTACGTTTGGCCCAAGTTGACCACGTCTGTGCTTCTGAAAAAAACTTTGTATTTTCATATAAAATAAAATGTAATTAATTCACCAACGACACAGAAAGGTTTTCTAATTATACGAATTTCATCTCATTAAAAATTGTTTTAGTTATACATACCTTGATTTATCTATTATAATGATTTTTGTATTTGATTATCTGTTATATTAGAACTTTTCCAAAGAGTATTCGAAATACTTCTACGGTTTTAAACTAAAAATCTTCTATTACTGTTAACTCTGCAGCAGTTCAATAAGCGCGTGAAAAGCGACTTCAAAGTTTAGTCGTATATGCACTGCTTGCTTTATAATTTGCACCCATGTCTTGAGTCAGTCATGACTGATAACTATGAACAGGGAAGTTAATAACAATAAATAGTATCTCATTTGCGCCGATCAATGAGTAATGTTGAAAATTTTCGAAGGAAGAAACGAGATTTTTGGAATACGGATAGTTTCGGTTTGGCCGAATTTTTGGCAGTATTTTCGCCGAAAACGAATATTCGGCGAAACTCAGATTTTCGGCCGAAAACGAGTTGTCGGTCGATCCATATTTAATACCTTCAGAAATTTCTATCAATGGAACATACTAAAATTCTTTTGTATATCCCGAAATATAACCTACCAATTTTTATACACGGCACATATTAAGTTAAAATTTTAATTTAAACTAAAATTTGCTTTAAACTACTGAAATAACATTTTCAGAAATTATCATCCCTAGGTAGGCATATATCCACTTCTTTGAATGGCTGTGTACATGATTTTATTTGCCTTAGTCATAGTAAATACAATTCAGCTTGAAAATGCTTAACTCAATTACAAACAATATTTTGGTAATTCCTGCTCAACCTCAGTAACGCTTAGAATTTTTTTTGTGTAGCCCTGTATATGATTTATAGCACTTATACGCTCCACATATTATGCAAATATTTAGTTAAACTTCAAAACGCATGTCATAGCTGAAAACGTACTAGCAGAAATGATCGCTAATAGATAGTATTTCGGATACAGTACTGTATCCGAAATCTTTTGTGTGTCCCTGTAGAGGAATAACATATGCTATGCACATCCTAATGAACAACAAGTATCTTGTAGCAAGCCTCAATCATGTATATTCATTTTATTGTATTAGAAATAGTGTAACTTAAAATACGCTGCAAAATGCTCCCTCCCCCCCCCCCCCCCCCATACACACACACACAAACATCATTATGTAACGGAAATCTTTAGAATATTGTAATCATAGCACTACATTATTTTGTTATTAATTCAGGTTTCATTTCAATAGAATTGTTATATTTAACTGCGATCGGTTCTTTAAGCTAACTTTACAGCTTTCTTCCACGTCCGCTATCTGTCAGACATAGGTGTTTCAAAATCTATAAATACATGTTATTTCTCTCTTTTATCTCAGTTGTAGTAGTTCTTGTAAATATATAACTCAATGTACTCATTTCGATCCAGCCTCGCCTTTTTTTCTCTTTATTTATTTTCCGCACTTTTGTGTGACCCTGTAAATGAATAATAAATGCTTTGCTTCGCATATTCAACTGAATGCACGTTTCGGTGCACTTCATAAATGCATATCCCATTCATTGTGTTTGGAGTAATTCAACATGATTAAAATGCATTTGAAAGAATTTTTTGTCGTTGAGTGTGATGTAAAAGAATTTTTGACTGTCCCCTTTAAACGAAGCATAAATGCTACACTCTTCATTTCAAATAGCAAACGTGCAAAACATCAATAACATTTAGAAATTACCAGGACAATCCGAGTCTATATAAGTGAGTGAGGGTTCGGATAAACGGACAGACAAACTGAAGTCAAACGCTTTTTAACTACGTTGGAAGTGTTAAAAAGTAAGAAAGTCAGAATGAACTACAACATTAAGCTGTTGTTTTCTTAAATAAAATGTATTCTTTTTTGTATTTCGTGGCTATGTATAGCCTAATAAGAACATAATATTATAATTAAATAGGATCGTAAAAGTGTACAGCATACTAAAATTTCAATTCAGCATAAAAGTGTACAGCATCATTCAAAAGCAATCATTAAAAAAAAAAAAAAAAAAAAAAAAAATCAGTAGATGATATGGGAAGAGTTCCATATCCTAATCCGGTTTCTATAGTTTTTTTTTTTTTTCAGATAAATGTTTCCATGTAGTTGTTGCAATCTTCAGCATTTTAGGTTGTTTTTTTAATTACTCTTCGAAAGTCTGTGACGTCTGACATTTTACACGTTTGACAAAAATCCAACGCGTATACAACTTCACGAAAGCTACCTCATACTACCATGATTTATAAGTCCATATTTTTTTAAAAACTGGTAGCTAAAATTATATTTAAATGCTTACGAAGCGCATTCTTAAATGTCACTTATATTCACAGCTGTTTCCATTATTTTGATAACCACCTGTATATGGCTTAGAAAACTAGATGAACGTGTGCTATAAATTCCAGAGTTTATGATAAATTAGAGAACGGGACAAAAGTACAACATTTGCCTTCAATAAATTTTACCATTTATAAATATTGCATTATTTTGAATTTGGGGTATCGCAAAATTGTTTAGTTGCATCAATTAGTAAACATCAATAACATTTAGAAATTACCAGGACAATCCGAGTACATACGATAAAGTTCGGATAAACAGTCAGACAAACCGAAGTAAAAGACTTTTATTCAACTACATTGGAGAGTGTTAAAAAGAATGAATTACAAGCTGTTAGGTAGTGAATCGGTGACATAAAAAACACCATGATCGTAGAATTGAATTTTTTTTTTTTTTTGTAAATCGATAGTAAACAGTCATAGGAACAAAATGAGATAGGCATGACTATGTTTGACAGGCAGAAAATAAGTTTAAATTATCATTAATTAAACTTCTTATTAATTAAATTAAGGGCGTCCATTCCTGACACTTTTGATTCATTAATATGTTTTCATTAAATTCTGGTTCTAAATACAATATATTATTCGGAAATAGTGACCACAAAAAAGCGTAAAACTGGCAGGTAAGAATGTGCCAGTTCTGGTTCATGTGGACGAGTTAAGTATGGTAATTTCTGTATACCCATACAGTTATAACTTTTACTAATTAAAACATAAGTGTTAAAGAAAATTTTTAAGGATATCCATTACAGGGACACTTTTGATTTATTAGTATGCTTTCGTTAAACTCTGGTTCTAAGTACAATACATTATGCGGAAACACTGATAACAAAAAAACATAAAACTGGCAGGTAAGTATGTACCAATTCTGATTCATGTAAAAAAGATTACTCAGATACCTTAAGTAAGCCCATATAATTATAACTTAATTAAAATATAAGTTTTAAAGAAATTTCTTAATGATATCCACTGCAGACACACTTGATTTATTATTATGCTTTGGTTAAATCCTTGTTCTAAGTACAATATACGAGGGGGGTATCAATAAGTTTTTGCCCTCACATAGAAGTAATTGAGTAAAAATTATGAAATTGCTACATTGTATTAATCCTTTTCTATTGGGTCACCGTGCACAGTAACACATTTCTACAAACAGTATTTCAAAAAGAGGGGGAAGGGTGTATTCCAGGAGGCGCGAGAGTAGACCTAAAGAGGGGCATTTTTCTACCTTTTACGGACTCCCACATGTAATATATTGTAGGAAAGACCTGTGACCACTTATTCATGTTATGCAAATCCTGAGACTCCCCCCCCCCTCCAATTTTCCATCTGAGGGGGTGCACTTTTCTAAATTATCTGGACACCACCCATGCCCCGTGAGGAAAATTTGGAGGGAGGGGCTCGGCAACACTGCACATGAAAAGCCTTCATTTAAGCAAATAAATGTCCATCTTATGCTGTCATCTGTCATCTCTCGGTAATAGATAAAGACATTTGTAGAAAATTATTTCATACAATTTTCAGGTTATAAAGAAGAAAATCATACAAAATTATTAAAATTCGAAGCGCCCCAAAATTGGGACGCCAGGCATAAATGGGTTAAGAAATTTTCGCGTGTAAAGTTTTATGCTAAACTTTATGCAGTACATCCTTGTGAAAAATGTGTATCTAAATTTAAAATTTTAAAATCAAGGACTCACGACATCATTCCGGACTTCAATAAGCCATTTGATGCATACGGGGAAAATTGATAAGAATGGAATAGAAATTACATTATATTTTTTACCCAAATGTAATAGTTAAACAACAATTTTGACATGTAAAATTAGACAATGCTTAAAAATGATTGCACGGCCAATATAATCACTGAAAAACTTCTTACCTGTCAGTCCAAATGCGTTACAGCGAAATTTGACAGTATCACCTTCATTGAAACGTTCGTAATTTAAAAGTACCAATTTAAAATAAGTCCACATTTAATAGAGAGATATAACTTGTCTTTTCTCAAAATAAACACAATAATTCCACGAGTCGTCCGCCCACTTTTTAAACCACTTTCACCAAATCAATGATATTTGAGTATAACTTTGTCCGTAAACGGAATAAAACACGTTACTTAAATGTCGTAATGAATTGTGTTTTCAGAATAGTGTAGCACAAATCAGTTTTAAGTTCCAAGTCTTTGCCATTCGTCACACGACAGAAATGGAGGATATTCCATCTACATTTTGATCACGTGGTCAAGGTAAAAACTTCTATCGTAAAGAAGGGAAGGCCCCGTAGACGTGTAATGTAAATCCCCGCTAGCCAATGAAACGGTTCATGAGGCAAAGTAGTAGTATCTTCCCTCCTTATCAGTTAGAAGTTCCTTAGGTAAATTACCGGTATCACGTGACTTTTTTCAGCCTCGAACCCATATTTGGAATATCCTCCATTCTCCAAATCAAGTCGAGATTAATAAACTTAATGATGCACGCGCGATCTCAGGAGACAAGAACATGGAGTGGGTCATTATCGTGGATGGAATAAACGTTCAGCGCGTTCAGGAATAGATCATGGATTTAATTCATTAAAGTGCTAATTATAAAGATAACCTGTTGCAAATGAAGAGTGAGCTAGACGGCTGAATGGATAGAGCATTCAACTCGTGTCCAGGGGTTATGGGTTCTTGTCCTTCGCGTCCCAAATTGTATTTGTGATTTTTTTTTTTTATTTTATTGATTGCTTTATATTTTTCATATAAAGAAGGATATTTTTGATAAATATAAATTTTTATATTAATAATACAGAAGCACATGTATTTCTATTATAATAATAAAATACTTATTTAAATACGATAAAATGAGGTATTTCTCGGTGAAAGTTTTAGATTTGAACGCCTTTTAATATTCAAAGTTCCCTTCAAAGTTCGTATATATATATATATATACATATATATAAAGTAAATGAAACAATAAGTATTGTGCGAAAATATCCGTTTGAGCGTAGGGTAATTTCTTGATGTTTTTCTTTCTTTTTTATTTTTGAGTACTTTAGGAGTGAATTTTGTCAAGACTGGGATGCAAATCATATTTTATGTTGTTAAAATCAACATGAAAATATCATAAAAATAAAATGTAATAGATATACATTATTTTAACTAAAACTATCTGCACATATATTTTTTAAAGGGATAAAAATATGGAGTTTGCCGTCTAGTTTTGTAGTGAATAAAATATGATTAGAATGCTTATAAATTTTCTACTGAATGTATAAGTAAGTATTTTGCTTATACTAACATGATTTTGAGTGTTATTTGTGTCTCATGTTTTACGATGTATATTGTTCTGTTATCCACACGGTATTAAAATATGCAATCATAAAGTAAGAAATATATATGCTAAAACCTTCTCTGAAAAATTGTCTAACTAACAGTGCAAATTTTAAAATCTTGTAATATGTTGATATCGCAATCTTGGTTTATTAACAGCATTCTGTCTATCACGAAAAATATAAAGCAATTGATAAATCATTTTTAAATAAATAAAAAGAAAATTGTTAAAAAGTTAAAATATTTAGATCTCCAATTGAATTGTTAAGTTGTATCAATCAACCTACCAAACAAAGCATAACCAATGAAACATAAGCACAGAACGCACAATCACGTGATGAAATTGCCCGCATAATTTTTTTGGGCCGCTCGCATGGAGTTTGTGTGCGGTTGATTGAATGCTGATCGGTCTGAAGTGGATAAAGCAGGTCACGTGACGCTTTTCCCGAATATTTTGAATTTTATCTGAGTGAACATAGGCATGTATTCCTGTTACGAAAACCATGTTTTGGAAGGATAAATAAATATAGTCGATGGTTTTACCTGTTTTGAACCATAAAAATGAGGAAATAATGTAATTATTTGAAAATTCCTTTCTTCGTTAAGACCTACTCCATGGCAAAAACTTCTGAGCGCGCACGCGGTTTTAACTGCACTTCTGAACAGACCGATTGGGACTGGTGTAGGTAAGGCGAGATCCAAATAGATTTTTCGCTGTAAGTGAAATTAGATTGACCAATCAGAAACCTGCATTTTTGCAAACTTTTGGGTATTTACTTCAAACAGCGAAAAGTTCGCAAAAATACAGGCTTCTGATTTCTCAATCTCGTCTCGTTAACAGCGAAAAATCTACCTGGATCCCGCCAAAATGATTCTAGAAATTATACTTCGATAACCCTATTTAAAACAGAATTCAAAGGGCCCGAATCCATGGAGCTATGAAGGATAGGAGTAGACATGAGGCTAAGGAAACAAAGGCTACACTACAGTGTCTAGAATACCTAGTGTGGAAATATGCTATCCAAACAATGCTAAACATTTGTATCCCTTAAATGTGCGATGATACTGCTAAAATCCCAAGTGTCAATCGCAGCGACGCCTGCGAGATTTTTGTATTACATTGTATAGAGTAGCAATATCTTGCAGTTGTAGAAAATATCCTGCAGATGTCGCTGTGATCTTTATATTGCAGCAGCATCGTTGCACATTTAACTGATACATTATTTTAGCGCTTTTTTAAGTATTACAGGGATAGCCGATTTCCACACTACATATTTTAGGCGATATAGCTACACTGTTAAAAAAAATCGTGAAAATTACCTCTGTTTTTAAAGGCTATCAATTTTTTGACGCTGTACAAACACCTATGGAGTTTTCTCATTAGTTAGAAAATAGGTAGCCTTTAAAACAGAGCAATTTTTTCACGATATTTTTAACAGTGTACCGCTGTTACAGCGCCTAGAAGATACAGTGTGGAAAACGGCTACAAAATAGTGCTATAAAATTGAATCCCATAAATGTACAACGATGCTGAATAACAAGATGTCAATTGTAGCGCCATCGTAGTGATTTAAAAACGATAGTCATTCTAAAAGAGACTCTTTAACCTATTTCACGTCATTCCTTAACTAAATTAGCTTATAACAGACCAAAATATCTTATATTTATAGATTCCGATATTTAACATTCTATAATTTTTGAAAACACAGAGTTTATATTGAAAAGAGTTACGAGATGGTGCGCGTATCAGCATATTGCCGCTGAGCATTGTTGGAGATTTATGGGACACAAGTTTTTAGCACTTTTAAAAGCATTATAGGAATAGACGTTTTCCACACTGTATCTTCTAGGCACTGTACCGCGGTTATAGCGCCTATAATATATAGTGTAGAAATCGGCTATCCCAGTAATACTTTAAAAAGTACTAAAATATCGCATCCCTTAAATGTCAAACGATGCTGATATCCAAAGAGTCAATCACAGCGACACTTGCAAGATATTTTATAAAAACTCCAAGACAAGTTTGTCTAGATGCTTTTAATAATACGATAGTTGTTCAACAATAGTATGATTCAATGTTTACATTGAAATTAAAAAATATACGGCAGATGTCGCTGCAATCGATTTGTTGGATTTCAGCATCATTGCACATTTAAGAGATACAATTTTTAGCGCTGTTTGGATAGCAGATTTCTACACTATTTATTCTAGGTGCTGTACCACGGTGCTTTACACGTATCTTTTTTTACAGACCACTGGAGTCACGCGATGCTCGAATGCACCAATGCTGGTGTCCGAAAAGAGCATGACGTCACTGTAGCGGTCTGTAAAAAAAGATATGAGGAATGCACCGCCGTGGTCTGTCTTTTTCGTTAGAGTAGACATAAATGACGTCACTTGAAGCTGTTCCAACCCCCCCCCCCCTAGTGCGTCCGCCATATTTAGCCGCATCTTCCACTTGAGATTGCTGATTTGACTGCAATGGCTCAAAGTCAAATATGTCGGACGCAAGAGAGGGGGAAAAAAGCCGTTTTTCGGATTCAACGCCTTAAAAAGATGAAATGTGTACTAGTCTTTTTCATAGCTCCATGTCTGAATCTGAGCACTCTCTATACTACGGTTTCGATAGCATTTGTGTTCGAGATAGCAAGAAAAATTATTCAAGCCATGTAAATAAGGACTTCTTCGATATTAAAATGTATAACAATTAATGTTCAGAATCAAAACCTTATGCGTATAAGGCAATCTTTTTTCCACAGAAATACTTTGAAAAAGTGCTAAAATATTGAATCCCTTAAAAGTCCAACGATGCTGAAATAATAAGAGTCGATCGCAGCGATATCTGCAGGATACTTTCTAAAAGTGCAAGACGATTGAGAATCTGGAATCTGTAATTATAACGTCTAGAATATATAGTGTGGAAATCGGCTATCCCAGTAATGCTTAAAAGATTACTAAAATATTGAATCGCTTAAAAGTCCAACAATGTTGAAATCTTTAGAGTCGATCGCAGTGACATTTGCAGGATATTTCCTAAAACTCCCAGACGATTTGGTCGTAGACGTTGTAATAATACAACTTTTAAATTGAAATTTGAAAGTATATCGCAGATGTCACTGGGATCGGCTCTTTGGATTTCAGCATGATTGCACATTTATAGGATACAAATTTTTAGCTCTGTTTGGAAAGCAGATTTCCACACTATCTATTCTAGGCACTGTACTGTAATAATTAGATGTTTACATTGAAATTTGAAAATATCGCTTTTAAATTATGTCCTAGGTGTCGCTGCGATCGGCTCTTCGTGTTTCATCTTCGTTGCAGACTTAAGGGATTCAAATTTTTATCACTGTTTGGACAGCCGATTTCCACACTATTTATTCTAGACGCTGTAGCAATAGAGAAATTATTAATGTCAGGTAAATAACGACTTCTTCGATATTGAAATTTGTAACGATAACGTTCAGAATCATACCATATGCATATGACGTCTGGAAAAAATAGTATAGACATCGGCTATTCCAGTAATGCTCAAAACATTAAGCCTGGCACGCTATAGATAAACTTCGTTCGCAGCAACATTTGTTAGGTGAAAATTGAATTGAAAATGAAAATGGATCTTTTTGTTTATATATATATATGTGAAATATTACTGTCGACTTCTGTGAAATTCCGGCGACACGCCTATATATCGACGTAAAATATAGTATCGTAATCAATGCCAAAAGCTTTGCCAACCCTCCATTATCATGAGACAACCGGAGCGCAGTCGTGGTGGCGAATAGAAGGCAGAATCAAGAAACATTGGAAGAATTTCCCATTCAATAATTAATAGAGGACTCGTAAATTAAAATGTTGTTTATTTGGCAGACACAGATTATACCAATTCCTGTAGACAAGCCATCTGCTCTCGAAATATAGCTGTATCAGTTCATAATAAACGATATGATGTGAAATAGTATTAGAATCAACACAAATCAAAAGTCGAACCACCAAGTGACGGGGTTTTATTAAACAAACGAAAAGCATATAAAATCCCAGGCTCCTAGCCAATGCAAAATGATAGATACTCAAATAAACAGGGCGCGAACGGATACATTACATGTGAAGAAACCAACCCCATTGAAAGAGCCGGAAAGACGGGACGGCAGAACAGGCAGCGATACGATTTAGCTCCGGTGGGGGGGGGGGGGGAGAGTACGCGTGACGTCGATGATGAACTATATACTTTCGGCGTCAGTTTTAGAACGCAAATGTTGGCGTGAAGCTGGCAAGGAATTATGGGATATGGAACATCATCGAACAAAAATATTAAAAACATTGAAAGAAAAAGAATTGTCTCAGAATAATATGAAAGAAGTAATTTAGTGGTTTTATAAGAAGTAAGTTACGAGCGGATTAAGGTTTTTAGAAATAAAGAATACGCAGGTTTAAAGACATGAAATAAAAGACAAAAGATATTTAAAATATTATTAAATATAGGTAAAAAAGGATAGATATTAAGAATTTGGAATAGTTTTACTAAGATAAAAGGGCGAAAATTTTTTATTATTACATATATATATATATGAAAGGATAAAAACCCTTTAAAATTCAAAATTCCAAATTAAATTTCAAAAATTTAAATTAAAATCCGAAGTTTCTTTCTCCTAACTTTAAATCTCCTTCTAAAACCAGTTTTACCCCTTGTAACTTTGTTTCCCAGCAATACATCTTATTACTTTCAGATATCATATTCGTACGATCTTTAAGAGTAAAAGTGCTGACGTACGGGATATTCTCATTCAGTTGTGGTTAGCCGATTCCCGGGTCGGCCAAGCCCAGGTCTTGCATCTGAGCCTGGACAATCAATCAAAAGCTAATCAACCAATTAAAGAAATGTTCCTCCCAATTTTGCAACTATGCCATCTGCTGGAAAATATGTTAAACCCTAAGATATTAGCTAAAACCCGCGCCAAAAACGAGGGATCTTGCAGATTTGAGAAGCCTGTCAAACGTATGACAATGTAGCTCCTGAAAATCATCGTACGTGGATCGAGGGGCCCCCGGCCGAACTCGCGACTCAGACTGTAAGATGAGCGGCTAAATAAAAGAGTTCGGTCCACCAAGCAGTTCCCGAGTCCCAGTTATTTAATCCACTAGTTCTGTCAACTCCTAGATGTCTTTACATATTAAAGACGGCTGTACGGACACATGCCGGAAAGTAAACGGCTGCGACTACGCTATACAAGTCCGGGGAACGCTCCCGATATTTATTCGTTACATTTTTAAAATCGGCAGGATGGTAACCCGCCGTGATGATCCCTCTGCTCTGCCACGACAACTATCACTATTACGATAAAAGAAAAAGAATATCCTTCTATACTTCGAAATATTTGTGCACTAAGTTTCAACCGAGTACGGGAAGAGTATAAGAAGAACGATCGTGAAAAGAAAAAAGAAAAAAAAATCTCTGGACTTATGCGATTCGGACAGTTATACGCTGTTTATGCCCGGAGTTTTCAGAAAGACCACAACATCCCGATCTAATGGATTTATTAATATCGATAAACTTTTCAAAAAAGCAAAACCGTACGCATCTTTCAGAAAAGAACGTTTATCTAGTAGAATGCTTGTGTTAAAGAACTTCATATTTCATTAGAACTGCACAGACTGCAATTTTAAACATCTATTTAACTTCTCTATCCACTCTCTTGTAAAACAGCTGTGATTTCGCTTTATGCATACGAAAGATGACTGCAATTCAAAGTTCTTTATTGGGAATGCTTTTTCTCTAATCAGCCCAGTGAAAAAGTGTGTCAGACTTCAGGGTTAAAGGTCGCAATCGCGAGTAACTTTTCTCCTGTATCACCCAACAAAGCAAAATTGACTCATCCTTGAATGATAGAAACAGAAACTGATTTATTTTTATTTTTCAGCGGACGAATAATTGAGAAGGTGTTGTGAAGGACCAGAAAAATGTTTTATTTAATTCTTTATCTTTCAGAATTCATTAGAAAATAGGGAAGAAAAAAAATAGTGATAATAATTACGTAGTGTTAAATTAGTTTTTCTTTCTTTCTAAATTTGGTAAAAGCCATTGGATTCACAGGTATGTTTCTTTTTATTTATTTTTAGTTCAGAGTGATGTTTTTAAGTTAAAAGCACATGTAAGTTGGGAAAAAAAGCGTAATTTTTGCCTTAAATTTAATTAAGTAAAACTGCGGATTTCTCTTTGCAGTATTTATTTCATGAAATATTTTAGTCATAAGAAATCAGTTTTGGTACATTAAACGATGTTTTTATTTATTTTTATTTTTTACTTTAAATGTCAATTACGGAATTTGTTATTTCCGAAAGTACAAAGAAAGAAATAAAATAGGTTCGTCGCGAGAATGCAAATTATTTTAGAATGAAAAAGACAACAAAAAATACTGTTATCAATCTGTAAATTTTAAAATTTTGACAGCGTTCATGAAGTCAAAGTAGTTTATTTAAAATATGGGTACTGTATTAAAGGGATTTTAAAGATTTTCAACAAATTCAAATTTATTATTTTAAAATTTTTATTAACTTTATTATTTATTTCTTGCGGGATTTAAGGTTTATTATTAAAATTAGAGAAAATTTGGGATTGACATTCTGCATGCGCGTTAAAATCGTAGCAAACGAAAATAACAGTAGTTTTGTTTTCTTATTCATCCGTTGACGCATACGTGCGATCACCAAAAAGTAAATTGATTTGATTTTAATGTTTTTGCATACTGTGAATAAGTTAAATGACCTAGTTACATATTTTTAAACAAAAAATTATCGAAGAATAAATGTGCAATTGAATATTTGTAAATAGTTAGTATCCTATTCCCTTAATTCCTTCTATAAATACAGATGAGCACCCTGAAATTTTTAATGTTTGTAAATAGTTATTTATGCCAGGTTGTGTGTTAGATTAATCCATATTTGAATAATTTTTGTGTAGACAGTTTTTATGTTACTGAGAACGTTTTGAAGTATTTCTTTTTATAAATAGAATGTTCTGCAAATGCTTATTCATTTATATATTTTTGTGTATAGCTGAATGTCATATTTTATATTATGTTATATTTTAATATTTGAGTTTTGAATTTTGAATTTTTAGTATTTTTATCCAATATATATACTTTTTAATAAATCCCATTACATATTAAAGGGCCCAAGTGAGTTGGCAGCCCCAACCACTTTTAAGAGACAAAATGGAAGGTCCCAGGCTTACTATTTCATAAATACACAATATGAGCAGGTATTTAACCCCTGTCACTTTTGGAAAACAGGTGAAGGTCCCGCCCCCACCATGTTCAAAATATTTGCCATAATTCAATCATTGGTTTAGACATGACCTTGGTAACCCCACTTTAACCGTAGTAAATCCAATAGTGTCCAAATCCACACATACAATTGTTAAAGATGACCATGGTTTCACCCCATTAAGTCTTTAAGAAATATTTTTATTTTAAGTAACTTCCACCGAAAACAACCCTCCACAGACAAAAGGGATTCAGTAACCTGTGCAATCTGATCAAATGTGGCAACTGTTGATAAAATAAATGTCCGGACAATAAAAGCTAGCTAACAAAAATTTGTCAACGGGTTGCCATGCACTTAAAAGTCTTGGTCATAGTCCTGTTTGTATGAACCAGGGTCTATTATTTTATTAATTATTTTATTTGTTTTATCTATTTAAGTTTCCTGTTTTATTTATTGATTTTTTTTCCTTAGCCAGTAGTAAAACACTTAAAAATTAAAAGAATTTTACTATTTGCATAAATACTAGCAAGGAAAACTCAGAACGTTCTGGCCTTCATCTTGAGGAAAAATGTTCTTTGATTTTATTTTACTTGCATAAAATAGGAAATTTTTATGAGCTAACAGTGAGATGTAGATGTAGTTTATTAAATTGTGACTTGGATTTATTAATGCCACTGAGAGAAATAAATACCTCAGTCTGCAAAATAGTAAATACCTTTGGTTACCAGTGAATTGCATCTGCATCTTCACTCAAAAAATAAACTTCAAGCTCATTTTTCTTTTTTTTTTTTTCTTTTTGCTAAAACCTCCCTGAGGTTTAGGATTGCTAAAACCTTCAAAGGTTTAGGATTTTGCTAAAACCGTCAACGGTTTAGGATCAATACTACTTACCTTACAAGTAGGCTTCCATGTAAATAGACTTCAAAATATTATTTTTCTTTATTTTCATATTTATATCAATATTTTTATTACATTATTTAATATTTACAATTTACCAATTTTATATGTCAATATATTTTTAATATTTTTACATTTTGAAATAAAAGGTGAAGAAATTTTCAATTTCTTTCATAAATTTACATTTCTATTTCCCTAAGTTCAATATTTTTATATTTTGCTGTACATTATTTTTTCATTTGAATACTATTTACATATTTTGAGAATAGATGAGGAAATGTTTTCAATTTTTTCATGTTTCCAAATATTTCTATTATATTGTGTTTGTTCTAGCATTATGGAAAAGAATTTTTTTTAAAGCTTTCCTATGTTTATGCCCAATTTCAATATTATAGTTGTGTATAAATTTATATTTTTAGAGTTTCATTTTATTTAAGAATGTGACAGTTTGTGCTCAAAGACTTTAACTAAAAAGCACAAACTCATTGGCCAGAGGACTTGCAAACAAGAAAATTATGGTCAATACTTAAACTATATTACTTTATTATTGTGTTTTCCCATATATTTCTGATATTATTATTATTGTTTATGTTTTTTCAGCTTTCCTTTATATTTTATGGTATTCTTATATTTTATGTCATTAAATCTTTCAAGTATTATGTAAAGTTCGGTCAGGTTGTCCCAAGAGCCAAATCCTAAACTTAAGATATTTTACGTAAAAATTTAAAATCTTTAAATTTTTTCCTTAAGGTTTACAACTTAAAATTTAAATTTTAAAATATGTTTTCCAGCAGTAAAATTCAGCCCTCACGTCTTAGCAAACTTAACTTTACCATTATATTTACTTTAAATTTAACTTTAGATTTAACTTTAACCCTAATCTGTAAGGTCGCATTTATCTGTTTTCGTATTCGCCATTCTCCGTGCGAGTCCCCCCCCCCCCGGATTTGCAGGCAATTCCGGGTGGACCTCTTCTTGGAGGGGGGGATATGAAAGGATAAAAACCCTTTAAAATTCAAAATTCCAAATTAAATTTCAAAAATTTAAATTAAAATCCGAAGTTTCTTTCTCCTAACTTTAAATCTCCTTCTAAAACTAGTTTTACCCCTTGTAACTTTGTTTCCCAGCAATACATCTTATTACTTTCAGATATCATTTTCGGACGATCTTTAAGAGTAAAAGTGCTGACGTACGGGATATTCTCATTCAGTTGTGGTTAGCCGATTTCCCGGGTCGGCCAAGCCCAGGTCTTGCATCTGAGCCTGGACAATCAATCAAAAGCTAATCAACCAATTAAAGAAATGTTCCTCCCAATTTTGCAACTATGCCATCTGCTGGAAAATGTGTTAAACCCTAAGATATTAGCTAAAACCCGCGCCAAAAACGAGGGATCTTGCAGATTTGAGAAGCCTGTCAAACGTATGACAATGTAGCTCCTGAAAATCATCGTACGTGGCTCGAGGGGCCCCCGGGCGAACTCGCGACTCAGACTGTAAGATGAGCGGCTAAATAAAAGAGTTCGGTCCACCAAGCGGTTCCCGAGCCCCAGTTATTTAATCCACTAGTTCTGTCAACTCCTAGATGTCTTTACATATTAAAGACGGCTGTACGGACACGTGCCGGAAAGTAAACGGCTGCGACTACGCTATACAAGTCCGAGGAACGCTCCCGATATTTATTCGTTACATATATATATATATATATATATACATATGAAAAAAATATAACGGTTTCCTCGATATCGGAATAATGTATAACGACAGCGTTCAGAATCAGACTCTAAAGGACTGATTCTGAGAAATCTCGGAAGTCTAAAATTTTCCTCTTGTTATGCTTTCAATATTTTATGTGACATCAAAAAGCGTAACGAAACTGTATAGCGCCTAGAATATATATTGTGGAAATCAGATATCCCTGTAATACTTAAAAAAGCGCTAAAATATTGTATCCCTTAAATGTGCAACGATGCTGCTGAAATATGACGATCGCAGCGACATCTGCAGGATATTTTCTACAACTGCAAGATATTACAAAGTAATATGAAAATCCCGCAGATGTCGCTGCGATCGATACTTGGGATTTTATCAGTATCGTCGCACATTTAAGGGATACAAATTTTAGCACTGCTTGGATAGCATATTTCCACACTAGGTATTCTAGACGCTGTAACTATAGTGCCCAGAAGATGTATTGTGGCCATCGAACAACCCATAAATGTTGAACGATGCTCATCATTGACCTATGAATAGAATGGAGTAGACGTAACAATCTTTTTCTGTGGAAAGCGTTGATGTCGAAAAACGAGTTCTTCCTCCTCTCCTGCGTCCGCCATATTAGAGTTTGACCTTTAACGGTCCAATCAGCATTCTCCAGTGCAAGACGCCCCTATATATGGCGGACGCGAGAGGAGGATAGCAACGGCATCAAATGACGTCATATATGACTTCTCCATCTATTTGATTCTCCTTGACGCTGAACGATAAATCACGGTCACAGCGACATCTGGCAGTTCAAATGTAAACGTTGTATAATGATTCAATTAAAGAAGCTTTCGGTGGTGAAGACTAGCAGATGTTGCTGCTATCGACATTTGTCATTCAGAATTCACAATATATATGAGATTCGATTTTGAGCACGTTTTAAGGGGTTCCTTTTAAATGTCCAGAAATAGATTTTTTGAAAAATAGCTTACAATTAAATATGATTATTTAAGAACAAGTTATCCAAACCTCATTGAAAATTCGCATTAGCAGGGAAGTTATGTTGAAAACACTTTGAGCTTTTTATTTATGGTCGAGGGGAATTTAATCCTTAAAGTCAATTTTCTTTAAACGGCGATTTTGATCATTGCACGCACGATATCTGAAAAAAGGTTGCCTAGAATTTCACGAAATTTTTTACTGGACGTATACAGCAGACATACTCAACCTGCGGCCCGGCAACCTTTTATGTGCGTTCCGAGGCATATATTTTCATGGGAATACAAAATATGTCCTGTTTTTATAATAACTAATTTTAAATCATATTAAAACATACTTAATGCCGTTTCCTTAGTCAAAAATGCTTTTTACATGTAATTCTATTTGTACTATAGTAGGGTTTATTTATTTAATTCTACAAAAATACAACGGAAAATTATTCCAAATTAATTAAACTTGCACTATATATTTCTACATTAAAAATATTGAAAAAAGACCGAATTATTAAAGAAAATCTCCTGATTTATTTATTTATTTATTTATTTTTAGTAACTTGAAAATGCTGAACTGTTATATTAATACGTTTATACTTATCGTATCGCTAATAATTTTTATTCAAATTGCCGCGGACAAAAATGCAGCAAAAAGTTTCAAACCGTTATTTCTAAACAATAATCTTTGAAGCATATTTCTACATCATTTTTAATAGATATCTACCTCTAAGTATATTGTTTGGAAATGGTGGTTTGAAAATTTTTTAGTAACCTTTCTTCCGCGACAAACGTTCGATTCAGCTAATTATATTAACCTCGTTATTTGCTTTGTTATACTACTTTTGTTACCTACTATTTTAATTTACCTTTTTAAAAGTTACTATAAAACTGTGTTGCAGCCCGCCTAACGTTGTAAACATATGTCTGCGGTTCGCGAGTAAAAAAGATTGAGTATGGCTGGTATACAGGCACAAAATGACCTATTATGTTTCTTAAGTAAGAAGTTTAGAATTCCCGACTACTTTCGTATTAAAAAAAAAAAAAAAAAAAAAAAAAAACTTCTATATTTCGAGTTTCTTGTTTTAATTCTCGGGATCTACAAGTTTTTTTCGTTGTAGGTCATTTTGCAAATACATTGTATCAGTATTCTTAAAAAAATTTGGTTTATTTTGGTCATTCAAATGTGAAAAATCATAAGCGTAATGCATGCAAGAAGAATTCTTTCGTAAAAATTACATTATCTATTAAAAAAAATTAAAAACTTTAGGTATGTGTATACTTTTTGAGAACTTTAATTGATAAAACAAATCAGTTTTAATATGTGCTTAAATGTTATAATTAAAAGTCAATTAGGTATAGAGTAACTGCAACTTTTATAGAGTTCACTTTTTCGCATATGCTGTTAGTTCAAAGAGTACCTGACCCCAAACGCTCGTATTCATCATCTACCTCAATCTAGAAAACCTCGATCGAACGTTCAAATGGTATTCATAATTAATCTGATTGGACTTCGTCTTTACCAGATCCGGTCCAACCAGGTTTTTCGAAAATTTTATTTTAGCGTTCGACCGAGGTTTCCTAGGTTAGGGTAGATGGTGAATACGAGCATTAATTCATTATTCGACAAACGAGTTGCCACACGGTATCTTCAAGACGAATAAAACAGAGCAGAACTAAAACCTACACTACAGCGTCTAGAATATATAGCCACGGTCGGCAACAGGCGGACCGTGGTCCACATCCGGACCGCGGAAGGTCAAAGCCTGGCCGCCAAAAAATTTTAATTTGAACAAATAATTTATTAATATTTACTTGTAACAGATACGTTTGAACGATAGCCTTATCAAGATTTCTTATATTTTACAAGTAATAGCGTGATTAATTTGTTTATTTAACCCTTCACTGCACGATTTTTTCTATTTTTATGAATAAAATTATTTGAAATCTATATATTGGTCTAATAATGGGAAAAATAGTAAAACAGTTTAAATTTCAAATTTTCAGCTAAAATTTGATATTTTAGGGCGTGTACCCTATGTACACAATTAGGATTTTAAAATATTGTATTGCTATATTTTACAACTAAATGAACTTAAATTAATTAATTTTATCTGCTTAACACTCTGCAACTTTTTTCATATTAATCTTTTTAAGTATTCAGATGATAATAATGAAAGTAAATTCTACCTCCATAGCTTGATCGAATTTTTTTTTTGCTTTCGAATAACAAATTCTAATTTTTGTCAAATGCAGCCATCTGACATGGGCAAAATAAGTGTTATTACATTCTTTGGACTGTTCTTGATCAGGGATAGAGATCATATTGGCCAAATTCATGGCACATAATAGGAATTATAATGTTTTTAGGTATGTGCCAGATATGGCACGTCGTGCAGTGAAGGGTTAACAGTGCTGCATAGTTGCTATCATGTAAAACGCAAAATGCTACGTTGGAGCACAGACGCGAAAAAATCTTTTGAAAATTGCAAAAATCTAGCTATTAACCTGGATACTATGTTTTGCTTCACATATGTATGTCAAAACATTTTCTCCAAAATGAATTTTTTGAAGAACAAATATCGTTCGAGTTCGTAACGGACCGCCCACCTTGAAGATACTCTTAGGATTAGCTACTCACCACGTGAACTAAACTATAAAAAATTAGCTCAAGACCGCAAGCGTAATTTTTCGAATTTATTTTTCAAGGAATATCTGACGTTTCTATTTTATTATGTGTATGTAAAAATAAATATTTAAAAGTAATAAATACTTATATTATGTGTTTTTTTCTCTGGACCTCGATAAAATTTTTCAAAGGTATTCGGAGATCACTTGAAATTACTTGCCGACACCTGATATATAGTGTGGAAATCTGCAGTCCAAATAGCGCTAAAATGTTGTATCCCTTAAATGTGCAATAATGCTGAAATCCAGAGAGCCGATCGCAACGACATCTGCCGTATATTTTTAAATTTCAATGTAAACATCTATTATTAACAGCCTCTAGACAAACGTGTCTTGGAGTTTTAGAAAATATCTTGCATATGTCGCTGCGATCGACCCTTTGGATATGAGCATCGTTTGACATTTTATGGGATACAATATTTTACCGCTCTTTTAAGTATTACTGCGATATTAAATTTCCACACTATATATTCTAGACTCTATACCTACACTACAGCGTCTAGAATACCTAGTGTGGAAGTATGCTTTCCAAACAACGCTAAAAATTTGTATTCCTTAAATGTGCGACGACACTGCTAAAATCCCAAGTGTCGATGGCAGCGACATCTGCGGGATTTTCGTATTACATTGTATAGACTAGTAATATCTTGCATTTGTAGAAAATATCCTGCAGGTGTCGCGATCTTGATATTTCAGCAGCTTCGTTGCACATTTAAGGAATACAATATTTTAGCACTTTTTTATGTATTACAGGGATAGCCGATTTCCACACTATATTCTGGGTGCTGTACCTACACTGTTAAAAACTGCAACTTTTGCTGTATAGTTACTCCACCGCTTTCATAGAATATCTCTATCCTGACCAATGAGAATGCTCCAGGATATAGCCAAGTAATCTTTTTCTATAAAAGCGGTGGAGTGACTATGCAGCAAAAGCTACAGATTTTTAACAGCGGGTGTTTGGCGCGGTTCTGCCTTTTTTCCTCGTGAAGGAAGGTTGTTCCAAGGAAATAACGCCATTTTGAGATCATTTGAGGTCATGCCGGCAAAAGCCGTAGCGAATACCTCATAGCTTAAATAACTAAATAACTTTGTGTTTGGCGCTTCGATATAAGAGTGAAGACACACGGGATACACAATTTGATTGGTTGAGAGGATTTTGGACAAAATCGAATCACCAAGAATCTTAGCGAGCCTGCCATTGTCACTAAGATAGTGCTTACTAACTTGTTACTCTGGTGTAAGAGAACTTGTCTAGACAAATATCTACAAAGGCTGGAATAGAAAATGCTTGCCGCAGTTTGGACAAATGAGTCAGTCTAAGCAAAGTCAGAACATCCTACACTGTTAAAAATCTGTAGCTCTTGCTGCATAGTCACTCTACCGCTTTTATAGAAAACGATTACTTGACTATACTATGGAGCATTCTCATTGGTCAGAATAGAGATAGTCTATAAAAGCGGTGGAGTAACTATACAGCTAAAGCTGCAGATTTTTAACAGTGTGTGTTGCCACTGTTATATAGAGGCATCCTGTTTATGATGCCTCTATATGAGAGTGGCGAGATACGGGATATAACATTTGATCGGTTGAGACGATTATGAGAAAATTCGAATCGCCAAACGTCTTGATGAGCTTGCCCTTATCGGAAAGCTAAAGCTTGTCAGTCGCACTCATTTAATCTTACTCTTCTAAGGCGAATATCGCCAAGGCCTGGAATATAGGTTTGTCATTGTTTTGGCAAAAACGTCAAGCTGAGCACGCACTCTGTGTTTATGTCGCTATTGTCATATAGAGGCGCCCTAGTCTCACTCGTCTAATCGATCTTGTGCAGGCCAGTATCCACAAATTCTGGAATATAGTTTGCACAAAATGAGCATAGTATGAGCATGCTCGATTTGTATAATTTACTACTCTTATATTGAGAAAATCTATGAAAACTCGTTTTATGATAGTTTCGTTAGATATCATGTAAAAGTCACATACGATATCGCGAGATCGACAAAAAGTAAGACTATCTGCCGAATGCATATTCACAATACCTATTCTGTTCAGATACCAAGTAGTTCTGATTGGCTCACTAGATTCAGACCATACTGATTTTTAATGTCTGACAAGAAGCGATCGACTGCATCAAGCAAAGCATATTTTTGATGCCCACAATTTAATGATAATTCTGAATATAATAAAAAATATATACATACGTATGCAAATAACTTACGTACATATGCCATTTTATTTTTCAATTTCTACAAACGCAATAAAGCAAATTGTGCGCCTCGCGCTTTTAATAATGTTAGTATTGTTTGTGCAAAGGTTTTTAAACATCGTAAATTAGTTTTTTTTCTTGAGTGTGCGTGCATCATATAAGAGCGCTTTGCACCCATGGAATTAAATCAAAACAAAAAAATCACTGGAATCCTCAACCTCGTTGTGTACAAATCTCAAAAATGCATGGAATTCGATAAAACCGCAATCCTTATAACGAATATTAAAAGAAGAAAATCATTATATTAATTTATAGTATTGTTTGAATTTATTTTTTATAACTTAATGAACTATTGAAAAATAGAAACTTTCCATTTTTTCATCAAATTATTCATTTATAATTTAATAAATATTGAAAAATAGAAACTTTCCATTTTTTCATTCATATTACTATGTTGAAAATCACTATGATCTCGATATCGGAATCTAGTGAGCCAATCAGAATGACTCGGGATCTGAACCGAGTAGGTGTTGTGAACATGCCTGCCGCTTCTGCATTCCTATATTTCATGCACCTATGTCTCGAAAAGAACATTAGAGACTCAAAGGGTCCCAAGGTAGATAAACATGCGACGAAGGTTCAGTAGCATCTCTTTTTTATATGCCTTACAATAGCGACGGCATAACGAGATGTAAACCTCTAAGTGCGACTTCGTTGCCAAAAATTGCTGTTGGTGTTGGCAACAATAATTAGACAAAGGTTTGATGCCATACATATTAACGACTTTCCACGTTATCGAAATGTAACGACAGGGTTCAGAGTCGGATTCCGTACTGTCTGTACGATGCAGTATCGATGTCGATAAGTAGTATTGGTTAGTGTTGCGAAATCACGTAACTCCTCTTACCCCTTGAATAAAAAACAAGAACAAAAACGCACCTGCAGTGTGTTACGTCAGACCGAATTTTCCTACTGCGCAAGAGCGGACAGAACTTTTTTTCCTTTTTTCTGTGAGAACTGACTCAGATTTAGATTAGAACAGAAACTAGATATGAACGTAGAGAAAAGAGAATAACTTTTTAAAAAAAGAAAACTTTAATACTCGAATTATAATATAATGTAAATAATTTTTGTTTTGTGAGTGTCTAAGCAAGTTGTGTACGTCTTCAATAATGTGTAATGTAATACAGTTTTATTTACTTCGAAGATTCAAGACTTATTATTTGGATGTCGTCTTATTTATTGCATAGAGTCCCCGGCTATTTCTTCTTATGCGAAGGAAAGGACAGGTAGGACATTTAGCTTTTATTTTATGATTGTATAAGTTGAAAGCTTTTTATTAGATAATAAGATTAATAAGAAAATTAGAAACCGAGAATAAGATCAGTAGTAACAGTTAGCGTGCCTCAATGGACGATATTTCAAATCTGGGTTCGAGGCTGAAATCAGTCACGTGGTACCGGTAATATACCCCAAGAAGTTCAAACTGATAAGAAGGGAAGCTACTACTGCTTTACCCCATGACCTGTTTCATTGGCTGACGGGGATTTACATTACGGCTATGGAGTCTTTCCTTCTTTATGCTGGAAGTTCTTTACCTTGACCACGTGATCGTGACGTCGATGGAATATCCTCCGAGGCTAACGATAAAGACAGGCTACCGCGGTGCATTTCACGTATCCTTTTTTACAGACCGCTGAAATCACCTGATGCTTGAATGCACCAATGCAGATGTACGAAAAGTCACGGTCTTTTAAAAAGACATTTGGGATGCACCGCTGTAGCCTGGAATATCCTCCATATGAGAATGGAGACAAACTGGTTCTAACATTTGATTGGCTGAAACGATTCTGGATTAAGCTAATCATGAAGCATTTCCTCTAGCGTGCCTTTATAGCCAAGTTTTTGCTTCTTAAATCGTCTCACTCGCTATAAGCAAACTCGTTCGGACGACTATAGTCAACGCCACCTAGAGACAATGCCGACGAGCTCGATTTCGATGTCACGGCAGAATCGACCATCAGCGGATCATTCATTGTACCTAAAGTCACAAGAAACGTGGTCCAATGAATGATCTGCTGATGGCCGATATGCCGTGACGTTGAAATCAAGCTCGTCGGCATTGTCTCTAGGTGGCATTGGTATAGCTAAATGGAGAATATTCCATCTACGTCATTATCACGTGGTCAAGGCAAAAACGTCTAGCGCAAAGAAGGGAAGGCTCCGTAGACGTAATGTAGGTCCCGCTAGCCAGTGATACAGTTCATGTGGGGAAAGCACTCGTAGCTTCCCTTCTTATCAGTTAGAAGTTTTTTGGGTAAATTACCGATACCACGTGACGCTTTTCAGCCTCGAACCCATGTTTGGAATATAGTCCATTCTAGAGTAAAAAATACCTAGGTTAGCCATAGTTTGGACAAATGTGTCTGTCTATACTCACAGTCTGAAAACCGCATGTTGCGACACTCATCATCGTTATTGCTAAAATGAACGTAAATTTTGTAAAATTAAAGGAGGTTGGAGATGTACGGAAATAGATTTTTTTTACAAAGGTAAGTTTGTATACTTTAAATTTTGTATTGGGAAATTTGAGGTATCATTTTCTGTTTATTGCAGACATGAAAAAAGTATATTTTAGTCAATATATTTTTATTTTTATGTTCTAGATTTTTTTTTTTTTTTTTTACATGCTTAAGTGATTTATTCTGAGTAAATATTTTTCAAATAGGAGTTGCTGACGTGCAACTGGTTAACGAAGCTGCACTAATACGATAGGGTGAATCCATCGACAGGTCAAACAGGAGAAGTATACAAAATGTCCCCGAATTCATGGGCCAAACTGTAAGGGAAGGTAAAGAAGTAATTTTGGTATAGCAATGTGGGGTCAAAATTAAAAAGTTTTGGCTAAAAACAACAAATGCGGAGAACAAATGAAAACAAGCGTTTTACTGACATAACAATGACGGTAAGTGGCCAAACGCCACCATCAACATCGATACATACTTGGCCGTTTCTAGCAACTGACTAGCATATCTGTTCGAAGGTTCTAGATGTCTCATCTATGAGACACAAATAATCACCCAACCGGACCTCCAATCATTCGGTTTATGGATTAATGCCCCAGTGGTAAGATCTTCATCATCATCTAGCAAACCCCAGCCGCAGAAACGAACCCGAAAAACGATCATTAATTAAAAATAAAAAAGTATTACAAAATCAAAGCAACATACACTTCATGTTTCGCAAAGTATGATAAAATAACAATTTTTTCTCGCCGATGGCGGCAGAAATAAGGAAAATGTAAAATGAGACAAAATTAAAAATACAAGAAAAACTGCTTAAAAACAATTTAACTTAAGATAGAACAAGCGCAAATTCTTAAGTAAGGAAAAAGAAGTATGCACTATTTAGTATTTTGTTTTTCATTTATCTATGAGACACCAGTTGTGAGACAAAATTAAAAATACAAGAAAAACTGCTTAAAAACAATTTAACTTAAGATAGAACAAGCGCAAATTCTTAAGTAAGGAAAAAGAAGTATGCACTATTTAGTATTTTGTTTTTCATTTATCTATGAGACACCAGTTGACTCTGATGAGGACCTCATTGCAAGACTTTCAGTCGTTGCTGCAAATGTTCGTGAAACACTTGAAATCTGCGAAAAGGTACGTCAATCACTTGCTAGATACTGCCAGTGGCACACCTAAGCACTTATTGTAACTGTCATGTCAATAAAATGCCCGTTTTCGTTTCCCGCGCATTTCTTGTTTTTTGCCAAAACTTCATTTCCGAGACCACATTGCTATAACAAAACTGCTTCTTGAGGTGTACTTTACCTTCCCTTACAATTCGGGGACTCCCTGTATAGGAAACTTTCATGCCAGTTATCATCAATTATTTTTCAAAAAACAAAAGTAGAGTTTTGCAATCCCCCCTCCCTATCAAAAAAAAAAAAAAAAAAAAAAAAAAAAAAAAAATCCAAATCTGATAAGAAAACCGGTGAAAAAAATCTTATTTTGAGGTAGTTCCTAAAACATTTTGTGGTGACAAAGAATTACAATCCTTGAAAAAAGTAAATATTTTGTTCCGTAATTCTGTTTCTTTTTTTCTCTAAGGCAAGATTTACAGATGCAGTGTCGAATGAACGGCAAGAGGATAAATATCCAAAACAAAAATCTTAAAAGCTACTCAAAAGAAACTACGCTGAGTACTTTGACTCAAATTGCGATGATGTTCAATTGCAAATAGTTTGAAAAGATGAAAATAATTTATGAAAAGTTGTTATATACAAGGTAACTGCACAAGTAGGTAACTGCACTTTGAACTTAAGTCATAGGCGTAGAAAGTCAAGCAGAGGTTTGTACCCTATGCCATCATTTATCAATGTGTTTGTCCTACAAACAAAGATATGAAAATATGGAGGACTGGGAGCAGGAAAACACAATGATACGAGTCACCCACTGGTGGTATTAAATTTTGGCTTATTCACCAATTCACTTTCGGCAGACATGGATCATAAGATTCCCCTACTTCTACTCTTCCATAAAATCAAGGTTTTTTTTCTTGTGCTTGATAACATAGGTTTTTGTGCTGACGGCTCTTGGACTATATGCTGGAATTTCTAAAATTTATTTACAGATCTACGCCGATCATGACACCTAGAGCCCAAAACCATACCCAGTTTAAAACGCGTATATACACGCATACACACTTGTATATATATATATGGAAAAGATTTTAAAATGGCGAGAACAAATTCAGTGATCCTCAAAATGTTAAAATATGACAATATTTCCATAATCGGAATTTTATCTTGTTTCAATACTTTCTCACACTCATATGACGTTATATATTCATCTGCTGCCGTCCATTATATATCCAATATGACGTAATATTCACTTTTTTTTATTCACCGAACTATATATTTCATTTTCATATTTCACGTAGAAATTTTGCAAAAGTAAAGTAATTATTGTGGTAAGAGTTTATTGTGAATTGTTAATTGTTGGCACCTGCTGCAAATAAAAATGTTTAAATTTGATAGGATATTGCTGTTAAATGGATGGTTTTCTATTTATTAAAAATGAACTATAAATTGTTTCGATTCCAGAATACTCTAGGTTACTCGGCAGTGTTTTAATACGCATGTAACTAACATTTCAGAATTCTGGCCTCCAAACTGCGAATTTGTATACAATTACAGACAGACAAATTTTCATTTTACTATATTAGATTAATCATATTACTTCCCCCAGAATATCGGTTTTTAAGATGCTACCGATTCTCAAATAAATGTTTTTGAATTCAACAAATATGTTTTACAGATTAAGATGATAAAACGTCATGAGACAACAATCGCTTTATAACTCAAGATGTAACACATTAAATTTCGAATGTAAAATAATATTCTCCTTTTTACGGGAAAAAAAATCGCCTTCTCTTAATAACAGCATCAGAACAAAATAAATTACAAAATAAATAAATAAAGGGGCATTCCACGTCAAATCAGGCAATAAAATATCAATATGTAACCCACCATCACAGATTTTAATGAAACTGCGTGTGTTTGTTCTTACTATTAAGATATGATCACCAGTAATTTTTTTTGCTCCTTGGTGAAATAGTTTCTGAGAAAAAAATTGTCAAAATTTTGAAAAACTGCCGTCAGTTGGCATTCTTGATAGCTCGGTTTTCAAATGTAGCATGTCATATATATAATCATATTTCAATATCTACTCTACAAATCATCTTCAAATAATTTATGCACAATATTTAGGGTACGCAGCTTATGAAAAAAATATATTGTTACGCTTATAACATTTTAAGTGTGTCTAAAAAAATATTTAAACTTTGAAGTCGTGAATTTTTTATGAAAAATAATGCATTAACAAAAAAAGCATTATCAACAAAAGGCGGTATTTTTATTACATTTATTTTTTATGGGAGATATACTTAAAGGTGTCCTTTACCTGATTCTGAAATAAAAATAGTAGGATTTTGGGTGTTTTTGGTAGTATTTCCTATTTAAAAATATTTTGAGGTGCATTTCATATCAAATCAAGCAGAGTCATTCCATGTCAGTTCCCCTAAGCCATTTAATCACTGTCACAAATTTCAATGAAATTGGGTTTGTTTATAGCTTATTTTAAGACGTAATCACCTTTAATTTTCTTGATCCTAAGTAAAATATTTTTTAAGATAAAAAATATCAAAATTTTGAAAAATTGTTTTAAATTTTTTTAATGACAGTTCGATATTCAAAGACTACATTTAAAAAAAAAAAAAAAAAAAAAAAAAAGTCATTTTAATATAAAATCACTAAATAGGATTCAAATAATGTATATGTGACAAATAATGTAGGCTGATTATTATTTCTTGTTTTTATCATGTTTAAACACTAAGAGTGTCTGTTATCTTATGAATTTTTAAAATCAAGAATTTTGTCAAAAATAATGTGTTAATCAAAAATTTATTATTAACCGAAGGCAGGGTGATATTGCTTTTTTTTTAATTGTACGTAAAAATATCTTTTAAATGGTTATAAAATAAAAATAGTGAACATATGAGAAAAAATTATCAAAATTTTGGAAAAATGCCACGAGTTGCCATTAATGATTGTTCAATTTTCAAAGGCCTCATTTTATATATAAAATCATATTTCAATAACTAATAAAGAAATCTTCTTCGAATAATTTAAGCAAGGTAAATAAAGTATGTAGAGTATGAAAAAAATATTGCTGTAATGTTAAAAAATATTTAAATGTGTCTAAAAAATTGTATAATCTTTGAAATCAAAAATATTTTACAAAAAATAATGAAATTATTAAAAAATCTTTATCAATCAGAGGCGGAGTTTCTATGACTAATTTTTTAATGTTAAATTGTACATAATACTACATTATAACTGGATCTGAAATAAAAATAATGGGATTTTGGTTGGTTTTAGTAGTATTTAAATCATATTTAAAATTATCAATATTTTCAAATGTAAAACCTATCCAATGTATCATCCCTGGAAATATTTTTATTTATACATTTATTTTATTTTTCAAATTATCTTTTATGTTCGTTTCTTAAGGGAAAAAAATAAACAATATTGTTTTTTAGTAAAACTTCTAGGGCGAAGAGCAATTATCCCTTTCCAAAAAAGAGAAAAATCACTAGCTCCTCACCGCCCAATAGAAATTTTCAAAATGACAGTCCTAATCTTTAAACTCATATTTGGCTGTTAATATTGAAAATTTAGCATTGAGCTGCTAATATTGAAAAAAAAAAAACCAAATTTCACTCTGTTGAAGAAAATTTTGACGTATTGTGCTTTAAATATATGCAAAAAATGCATAATCCATTATATTTATATCTTTCAAATAACTATATCTAAAAAAATATTTAAAACTTAATGAGTTGCACTTTTGTAACTTTATTCAGTTTCTAGTGATATGTACCGTAATTTCGGGTGTATAGCCCGCAGATCAAACAATTCAGTTTGGACCCAGAAATTTTATTCAGTATTTGAAGACCAATATTTACTGTGATCTAAAAAGTTACATTTTATTTTTAAAAAATTCTGGGTCGAAACACGATTGTATGATCCGCGGGCTATACACCGGAAATTACGGTAATTTGATTTATTTCATCACAATATTGCTGAAAGATGGATTTTCAACATATATATGTGTGTATATATATCCCTGTTCTCAAACAAATTATTTAAAAATTATTCATTTATGTTTAATAAAGCACATATATATTGTTTATACACTTACAGAAAATACATATAGCAAATTTTATGATATTATGTCAATAATGTCTAAAAGTAAAGAACTTATCTAATAGTATGTAACGAAAAATTTAACATCTGGTGTAATGACAACAAAATTTTATAATTGTTTTACTTAATTTGGATGAATGAAAAAAGCTTACATGTTTATATTTTATTGAAGTACAGGTGAAAATGTCACAAAGACATACCTCAACAACCACTGAGTATGTCACATTCACACTACAGATGATTTTTTTTTCTTTTGATCTTTCTGGTTTGATTTCAGATGGTAATGAATTAATTAGTTTTGTTAGAAGTGTCATTGCAGTCAGCATATTAGGCTCACTATTTTTTTTAAATATATAATTTGTTTTGATTGACTCGATGAACAACAATATTTAAAGGGACCATTTCATGACTTTTCAATTAAAAGCTGATTTATAAATTCATCATGTTGTTTAGTTATTATTATCGTCTGAAGATAATAAGTTGATATTAAAAATTTTAAATGCAGTTTATTTATTATTTGAAAAGTTGAAAGTATTTTTCAATAAGAGTGCTGCCTGTTGATTTTAAGTCGGCTGTTGAGCAATGTAGTGTTGGTAAAGGAACTGGTACTATTTAATTTAATTTTTATTGCTGTAAATAATATTTGTTATTTTATTATTGTATGTATTATATTTAAGCAAGAGTAGAAATACACGATATCGTAGTCATTTTAGTACATCTTAGCATGAAAAGCTTCAATATTTATCATTAAACATTCACATTTTATGAAAATTGTTAAAATTGTTCATATTTTCACTATTTTTATAACTATTGAAAAGATATTTTTACGTACAATTAAAAAAAGTAATAACAGCCTGCCTTCGGTTAATAATAAATTTTTGATTTACACATTATTTTTCACAAAATTCTTGATTTTAAGAATTCACAAGATTAAACACACTCTTAGCATTTAAACATGACAAACAACAATAAATAATAATCTGCCTACATTATTTGTCACATATACATTATTTGAAACTTATTTAGTGATTTTATATTCAAATGACTTTTTTTTTATGCAGTCTTTGAATATAGATCTGCCATTAAAAACATTTTTAAAAAAATTTCAAAATTTAGATATTTTTTTATCTTAAAAAATATTTTACTTGTAATCACCTTTAATTTCCTTGATCCTGTCTTAAAATGAGCTATAAACATACCCAGTTTCATTGAAATTTGTGACAGTGAATTAAATATCTTAGGCGAACTGACATGGAATGACTCTGCTTGATTTGATTTGAAATACGCCTCAAAATATATTTAAATATGAAATACTACTAAAAACACCCAAAATCCCACTACTTTTATTTCAGAATCAGGTAAAGGACACCTTTAAGTATATCCCCCACAAAAAATAAATTTAATAAAAATACCGCGTTTTGTTAATAATGCTATTTTAGGTAATGCATTATTTTTCATAAAAAAATCACGACTTCAAAGATTAAACATTTTTTTAGACACACTTAAAATGTTATATAAGCGTAACAGTATTTTTTTTCATAAAATACGTACCCTATATATTATGCATAAATTATTTGAAGATGATTTGTGGAATAGATATTGAAATATGATCATATTTATGTCATGCTACATTTGAAAATCGAGCAGTCAAGAATGCCAACTGATGGCAGTTTTCAAAATTTTGACAATTTTTTTCTCAGAAACTATTTGACCAAGGAGTAAAAAAAAATACTGGGAATCATATCTTAATAAAAGGAACAAACACACGCAGTTTCATCAAAATCTGTGATGGTGGGTTACATGCCTGCCTGAACTGACATGGAATGACCCTAAATAAATAAAAATGCAATTTAACAAATTACAACGACCATTTGGAAAATGATATTTTCAAAGACTAAAATTTTAAGACATAAAAAATCGCACGGAGTTGATCCTACATTATGTACGCCATGGATTAAACATTAACATTCCTGGACCCATCATGAACAAATTTTAAAAGAAATTTCAGTTTTACAATTTTCGGTACTGTCAATTTTTAAACTTCTACGGAACTGGTCATACATTACGTACGCCATGGATTAAACATTAATATTCCTGGACCCATTTTAAATGAAATTTCATTCTTAAGCTTCTAAACATCCCACAATATTATTTTTTATATCGTCGTATAGAGTAAAAAATGCACTTTTAATTGTAATTTGTTTGAAAGTTGTATCCCAATTTGTTTCTGAGATATTAATTTTTTTTTTGTAGTTTTTATTACTTTTTTGTCAACAGAAACCAGTGGCAACAGAAGTATCCATCTCTGTTGAAAGTAAAGGGAAAATACAGGTTACTGTATGGACCAATCAGAAAACGAATAAAATGCGGGATTCAACTTATAAAACGCTTCAGATATCTTTTTGATTTCCTACCCTGACCAAGGAGAATAACCATTTTTCCAAATGGTTAATAAATAAAAAGAAACGTCAGTAAGATATCTGGACATTTGTAATTAAAATTTAGACAGGCTGAATATGAACCAAGTGCAAAGTACATTATGGAAAAAATTACTTTTTAACGCTTTCCAACATAATTGAAAATTGTTTATGAATTCAGTTTGTCTGTCCATGCTCTAACTCGCTTAAACATAGCCCGATTGCCAGAAAATGTATATATGCTACTGTGGTTTACTATGTCATGTTCAGTATTTAAAACGAAGGGTGTAGCATTTTATGTTCATTTAGAAAACCACTCAAAATAATTCTGTTACATGATGGTTTATGGAAAAAGATCGTTTCCGTGTATTATGATATTAAACTATTTTAAGCATATTGAAATTGATATAAATCGCTGAAGTGTACTACAAGGTTCTTACTATAGAGCATGGTGAGCACAGAACTTATCGTTCCTTTACAGGGTCACCCAAAAGAATGTACCTATAGAATAGAATGTACAATCATTGAACTATGGAAGCCTACGAACAATAACGGATGGTAGTGCGTTTTCAATTGTGGTATGCGTTTTTAAATTTAACTATTTTTTAAATATTACTTGGTGTGTATAAATATTAGATCATATACAGGCTCGATAAAAGTTCTCCACAACATTCGTTTATTGGATCAAATTGATGAGCGGAAATTTAAAAATGTATTATGCGCTTAACTAAACTAACCTTTAGCATACTATGTAGTGTACATACATATCCTTTGAGCCTATACAGGGCTGTACAAAGATATTGTATAATTTCCCGACTATTCATGACAATAGCAAAAATTGGGTTTTCAAATGCATTATACCTTTTCCAATTTCTTCATTGAGACATTTTTATTGTTCATTGTTGAATTTTCATTGTTATTATCATTGTTCATCGGTATTGACATTGACATTGTAAATGTCATTGACATTGTCATCGACATTGTCATTGTTAATTGTCATTTTTCATTTTCATTGTTCCAAATTGTTCATTTAGGTATTTTCATTCTTCATTTTCATTGTTGAATTCTCATTTTCATTGTTGAATGTTCATTGTCATTGTTCATTGTCATTTTTCATTGTCATTGTTATTGGCATTGTTATTGACATTGTAAATGTCATTGACACTGTCATCGTTCATTGTCATTTTTCATTGTTCATTTTCATTGTTTCAAATTGTTCATTGTTCATTTTCATTGTTCCAAATTGTAATTATTCATTTTCATTGTTCATTGTTGAATGTTCATTGACATTGTCACCGTCATTGTTTATTGTGATTGTCATTTTTCACTGTTCATTTTCATTGTTCCAAATTGTTCGTTTAGATACTTTCATTGTTCATTTTCATTGCTCATTTCATTGTTCATTTAGACATCATCTTTCACCTTAGTAAACTAATTTCTATCATAGTATTCTGAATGTCTTGGAAAGTGTTTCGTAATCTATGCCATACGCATAATTGTTTATTCTTGTTTCTTATGGCGTGAAGCGCGATCTATAGAGACTCAAACTCATAAACATAGTGAAACATTCTACTCCTTTACAAATTTGTATTGCCTGTGGTGCTGCCATCTGTTGGCAGATACGTAAAAAACAAACTGTGGTATTTTATGCATTTATTTTTCGTTTTTTCAGAATGATTTAGATTATTATATGACAGATGTGTTGCGTTAGGTGACAGATTCTTGGAAATTACTGAACTGATGGACGAGAGAAGCTTAAACCTTTTCTCCCTAAACCTTTATACCTTGTAAAAGAAATGTACAACATCGGTTCCCAAACTTTATTGTTATGCGACCACCTTAAAGTTTGAACCACCTGCTAATAGGTATGTATATACTATAATATATATATAAACGTAAAACACAGTAATCACCAACAAAAACAAAAATAAAATAAATTCATGTGAAATGCGCCAAACAGCTGCAGTAAAACACATAAAAATAAACCAGTATAAGATTATATTTAGCCTAAACCAGCGCACCCCCCCCCCCCCCCCTCATAGAAGAACAAGAAAAATAACTATGTAAACATTAAAACTTTAACAAAAACTAGGAAAAGATAGGCTGCGGCCTCATCGGTTTATAATATATATATATATATATATGAAGTCAAAGTTTCTTTTGATGCCACTGATTTTCAAAAACGTTTCTGAGCCAGTCGTTTTTATACTGCATGAACCAGTTTTCTCAAAGCGGTATTTAGGATGCTATCGATTCTCAAGAAAATGTTTTTATGTTCAAGAAACACGATAAAGCAACAGATAAGATTCCGATTTCAGATAACTTATCTATTGATTATATAAACTACCCAGAAACGTTTCCGAAAATCAGTGCCATCAAAAGATACTTTCTTTTTATAAATGTTCCTTTTCAATCGCGAAAAATTATAATTGGATAAAGAATAAGGACATTTTCAAAATGTTAAGTGTGGAATTATTCTCCACCCCCGTGTATACACACACACACACACACACACACACACATAAAATTTTCAGAATCGTGGGTAGCTTGGAACAGGTTATTAAGTCTGCTGGTCCCTCAGCTTCCAAATTCCCTCCCCCCCTCCCCCCCCCCTCCCGTAATGTTAAGTCTATGGGTGTTTGATGCATTCGTCTATATAAAATATCTCCTTAGGAAATTAGTATTTTTAACCGTCTCTTTTTTTTCCTTAGTTCTCAAAACAGTTCTAAATTATTTCATACAAATTATATCTTCATTTCATATTTTATGTTTTGAAAGCGCTCAACTGTGAGTAAGATTTTTAACCCTTCATTTAAAATTAAGTACATATTTTAGAAATCTTTTGAGAACAAAGGAAAAAAAGAGACATCCGTTAAGAATAGAACACTGAAAAAGGAAGTTAAAAATAGGAATTTCCAGAGAAGATATTTTTAATAGACAAATGCATCAAAAGTCCATACACTTAACATTACGGAGGGGCATTCGAAAGATAAGTGACCAGCAGCCTTCAGGATTGACCCAAAGAACACAAATAGGGTGTTAAAAGCGGGTATTGCGATTTAAAAAATCAAAATATGGAGCCATTTTTTATAGGCTGATGATGCTTTATAAGAAAATAAATCTCACACGATTGTAGAAATAGCGTTAATCAAATTAAAACGACACTTTTCTTTTTTCATTTTTAATACTTTTCAACAAAGTTGTAAAGTGTTTATGAATTCTTTCTTTCTTTCTTTGTTTCGTTCTGTCTGTCTGTCTTTCATTCTGTCTGTCATCAATGCTCTAATTCGGTAAACAGAGTCCAATTGCCATGGAATGGATAGATGTTATTGGGTATCACTATAGCATGTTCGTTATTAACATGTTCACTGCCAAAACTATAAAGTGAGAATTTTCAAATTTCTTTTTGAAAGTCGTTTGCCACTACAAATTCAGAAAGATAAACTTCGCTTTGCTAATACGGCGAAATTTCTGCCAATAAATAAGGCAATTTTTTTATTTCTAAAATAGTGGTGATTATGTAATTAATAAATTAAAGCCACGGGTATACTCGTGCTTGCCAGCGATTGGGTTAAAGATGAAACATATAGCATTTAAGGTTCATTGACACTGTCACTCAAAAGAATTCCGTTACATTACAGTCTATGGGGGAAAATCGTTTGCAGTGTATTTTAATGATATTACACTAATTTAAACATACTGAAATTTATGTATATCATTGAGGTGCTTACTGTAGATTACGTTGTGCACAGAATGTATCGTTCATTTACAGGGACAAACGAAAGAATTTGGCTTGAGAAGAAATTGAAGCCTATGAACAATAATTGCTGGAAGTGCGTTTTCAGTTGTGGTACGCGTTTCTAAATTGAACTATTTTTTAAATATTATTGGGTGTAGATAAATTTTATATACAGTGAAACCTCGATGTGCGACCACCTCATTAAGCGAGCACTCCCTAAACGACCATTTTTCCACGGAACGAAATTTATTCCCATAGGCTCAATACTAATTTTACCTCTATTCAGAGACAGTTGAACTCCCTCCCTGAGCAACCCATTTCTTTGAAGAAATGGAAAAAATTCCGTTTTTTCTTGGATGCTTGAAGGAGGTTTTATTAGAATAATAATTACAGAGAACGCATTATTCATCAAACTTCTAAACTATGTTCAGAATTGTTATTTATTCGGTAACTTTTAAGTGTTTAAACCCCTTTGTGCCTTTTTAGGAAATGAGTTTAACTCTGATGATAAATTAAGAATGACGGTCCATAAACTCCCCTGTTCTAATCTGTCAGGAAACTCTCAAAGAAATAGATAAATTAATGAAATCGTCATTATTTGTTCCTTTCCAAAAAAAAAAAAAAAATGCATTTATTTACTCAACTTTGAAAGGACTTGGAAATAAAAGTTATAAAAGATAAAAGCGTAAAATCAAAGCAAACGTCCATGTATTCATTTTTTTAACTCTGCAGTAATTAACTTTTGTTTTTATGCTTAAATTTGCATATATTTTCCTAATGGGAAAAATAAAATTTAGTAACAATAATTGTTACCTTTTTTCAACAACTGAAATCTAGATTTAAACATGACCTCCCTTAAGAGACCATCTCTCGCGGAGAGACCCATTTTTATTAGAACGGAACGTGGTCGCTTTAGGGAGGTTTTACTGTATTCTACACAGGGCTGTACAAAAATTCTCAAGTACATTTTCGTCTATTCCCGCAAATTGCTGAATGGAAAATTTCAACTGTGCTATTCGTTACAATGAACCAATTTTTAGCATACTAATATAGTATACATACAGATCCATAGATCATACACAAAGCTGGAAAAAAAAGGATATTTTTCTTACTATTGATTGAAATAACAGAAATTGCGTTTCAAATGCGTTATGAGTTTTCAAGTTGTTTAATTAGACACCCTATTTCACATTAATAAACTGCAAAGTTTTGTTACAGTTTTCTGAACTGAACAGTGAACTGAACTTTCTTTCTGAACGGTTTTCAGATGTAATTAATCAATACCAGATGTATGATTTTTCGTTCTTGTTATTTTTTTCCATACGATATTAATTTTTTTAGTTTCTTATTCAGGTGTCTGAAAATTAGAAAGTTGTAATTAAGAAATAAATAAAAAAGAAAATTGCCCAGTTAAACTGATGACATTGAGCTCACAGGCTATTCACACTAATCGTATATTATACTCTTACTTCAAAGAATAATGCCCCTCCAAAATTTAATTAAGGGAGGTATATCCCCCTTCCCGTTTCCCCTCTTTATACTTAACCAATCAGCCTCTAAATGACATCAGGGAACCGACTTATCGAAATAAACCGGTATACCAAATTTGAAGCAAATCGGATAGAAAAACCCATTTATCTAAATTAAGGGGTTTTAGCCCCCCCCCCCCCCGTTTCTCCCTTTATATTTATCAATGTACTTCCAAATCTAATCAGGGAAGCGCCTTATCAGTATAAACCGGTATACCAAATTTGAAGCAAATCGGATAAGAAAACATATTTATCAAAATTAAGGGGGTATTAGCCCTCCCCCGTTTCCCACTTCAGACCTAAAGAAGGAACCTTCAAATCTAATCATGGAAGCTCGTTATCAGAATGAACCGGTGTACCAAAATTTGAAGGAAATCTAATAAATCTGCATGAAAAAACCATTTGTCTAAGTTGAGGGGGGATTAGCCCCCCGTCCCCCCCCCCTTTTTAATTAACCCACGAACCCTCTAAAATAAGGCTATCAAAGCCCCAGGCTTTGATACCCTGTGAGCTAAAAATGCACATTTTGGAATAAATGACTTTAAGGTTGTTGTCCAAAGGGGCTACTTTCCGGCACATTTTTAAATCCATTTTTGTTTGGAAACGCATGAAACTGGCAGGTGATGTTATTCAGAAACGATGTCATCGAAAGGCGTTTTGCATTTTTTGGTCAAGGCAAAAGAACCTTCAGCAAGTACTGTCACAGTGGGCGTTTTGAACTGTATTTTCAACACAACACCGCTAGAAAGGAGAAAAATGGGTCGTCACGTGACCACAATTGCTCTTAACTCGATAAGTAATCTATTGATCAAAAAGTGGAAATTGTAATTCAATTATGCAAAATATCTTTCAGTAAATTGTGTCAAACTTTAGTTTTTCGTGGCTTGGCAACCAGCTAAATATCGTCACGAGACAGTAGTCGCTTTATAACTCAAGAATTAATACATTAAATTTCGAATGTTCTCATTTTTATGGAAACAAAAATCGCGTTCTTCTAATAACTGGGCACGAATCATAAGAAAAACAAAACACAATACAAACAAACAAACAAGTAAATAAAAAACAAGCGTCAGTCAGTTGAACATTTGTAATTAAAATTCATCCCGACTAAATATGACCATGGGTTATCGCTGTTGAATTCACTGATATTTGACCATCGTCTTGTATGTAGGACAGCATACATTTCTAGGTCAAGCTCATAAAATACATGCGACTTTAGTAGTAACATAACATAGACATTTTATAGTAGCGCTCATAGTAGTTTATTATGACTGAGTTTTGTCAAAGACATCATAAGTAAGAAATACTGGTTGCTTTTGTCGAATTCTATAGGATGGTCCAAAAGTCTAGCATCACAGGAAAAATATGTATTGTTACAATATATTCTCAATATGGTCTCTACATCGTCTCTATAATCTCTACACGCTCTTCAGTAGTCAGTATTTTCAAATACAATTTAAAAAAATTAAAAAAACAAATTAAAAATAAAAAATTTAAAAAATCCTATGATGCGGGACTTTTGGCCCACCCTGTAACATCACTGTGAGAAAATCACTCGTTAATTTTTAACCTTTTAAAATTTATTTATAAAAAGTTTTCAAAATATGCCAATTTTGAGAGGACACAAGATAACGCCGATCTGAACTACATAACTGTGTAGAAAAACCAACAGCTATCTACAAAAAAAGTGATGTGGGACTTTGAAATTTTTCTTACCATTTCATTTAAAAGAACTTTGAGTAAGGGAAAAAAAACTGTGACCACAGGACCACAGTCCTATTAATTAGGACAGATTGAAGATTTGACAGATTTGAAGATAATAAAATTTTGGTAAGTTTTACAATTTTATGTCTTTCCTCGTGTCTTTATGAAGCTAAACCGTAATTTTTGAACAAAAAATAAATAAATAAATGAATAAATTTCGTAATACTTGGCAAAATATGGATTAAGGGGGCTGGTCACTCAGCTTCCGATTTCCTCTCACTCGTGTAAAGTGTATGGGCATTGGATGCATTCGTCTATATCAAATGTCTCCTCGGGAAATTAGTATTTTTGACTTGTATCTTTAGTGTACATTTCCTAAAAGATGTCTCTTTTTTTCCGAGTTCTCAAAATATTTCTAAAGTATAGACTGGATTTTATAGGAAGTGTTCAAATCTTACTAACAATTCGCCCGCTTTTAACACTCTTTTAACGCTTTTTAAATATTAAATTCAGCATAGATTTTAGAAATATTTTGAAAGCTAAGAAAACAAGTTGGAAATTGTTCGTCAAACGTGGCAAATGAGGTGCGTTCGTACTATAACAAGTTTTATAAATATTTTTTGCACCGAATAGTGTACTGGATGTCTATTTGAGTGCACTTCAATAAGTGCTTATCCATTTCATTCTGTTCGAAAGGCTGTCACATCATTAAAATGCACTTGAAATTATTTTTTCCCATTGGCCGTCATGTAACGGATAACTTGTGACTGTCTCTGTAAATAAACTATACATCTGATTTTCCTAAAATTTGAAATGAGTCGACAAAATTTTGCAACAATTATATATTTAAAACTTCAGACTATTGGGAAGGCTGTAACATCATTAAAATGCATGTGCAATAATTTTTTCCCATTGGCCGTCATGTAACGGAAAACTTTTGACTGTCCCTGTCATTAAACTATACATCCGATTTTCATGAAATTTGAAATGACTCGACACAATTATGCAACAATTATATATTTAAAACTTCAAACGATTCGGGTGGGAAGTTTTTGCGCTGTTATATGCGGACGGACAAACAGACGGATGGACGGACAGACAGACGGGCAGAACGACAACTATAGGTGCTACGTATTTATATAATCACCCAAAAACTGTTCGTCGTGTCACCATAATTACTTATAGTTCGATAGGTAAAATAGATATAAAAAAATAGAAAACGTATTTCGATTCCAAATCGCTTCCATTGTCAGGCGCGCCAAGTTTACGCTTTAACATTTAAAAATGTGTTAAAATGTTTCGCGTTTATTGAGTGATTTGGATAGAGGGAAATTTTCAAAATACACAAGAGTAGGAATACGCGCCACTCGCATGTACACAAACGTTAACACTAGAAGGTCCTGTTGGTGTCGATCTGATACCGATCAAATGATAAAATGTCGATTCGAACCAGAATTTTATTTCGTAAAATCAGTTAAATTTTAACTAGAGAAAGCTCAGTATCATAAATAAGGGAAATAGACTTAAATAAAAATTCTGGTGTTAAAATGTCTTTTATTAAGGTTGGGTAAAATTTTACGTACGTTCTAGTGTTAACATAGTTCTGAATTCCAAAACAGGATGCCTTCTGACGAGTTCACACAGGCTATTTTATTCTTAAATGTACTTACGTCGCAAGAACTTGTCATTCTTGAAGTAAGAAAATGAACAAAGTTTTCCTATATTTCGATAAAGGTAAAGTACTTTCAGCAAATTATGTGAAAGCTGACTTTTATTTGACGGACAACAAGGGAAATATTGTCATGAGACAGCAATGATGATACAATAAATTTCGAATGAAAAAAGACAATTAGTCATAGGCGTAACTTGGGCTCAAAGACTAGGGGGGGGGGGGCAAAAAATTTGAGGCCATTTTTTAAAAATATTTATACCCTCCCTCCCTATCACCACACACATACACTTAAATTAAGACGTCTTTTTTTTACCGCGCAAAAACACCCAGGTTTTTACTGATTTCGTAGATATTTTCATATATTTTAGTTTATAAAAATATTTATACTCGTCCGAACGTTTCGAAATTTTTGCAGGTGACGTAAATCTGGTCTATCCAAATGCTCTAAAAAGTTTCTGTTAAAATACGCACGTTTAGTTACTTTTAGCATAGAAAAAATATCGTCACCGTGAGGCGCGAAGTGACCTCCGTGCCGGTATATCTGAAAGGGTTAAAATTCTTATTTTTAAAAGCCGATTATAACATCGATTAGAACAATGTTTCACCTTTAAGAACATATTTTTGGTTTGTCAGTACCTCAAAATTGTGCCCTGAAGGGGCGAAACCGCGACGAAACACTCAGATTTTTTATTTCCATCGAATTTTTCACATATTTTATCTTGTAAAAAATATTTTATACCCGTCCGAACGTTTCAAAAATTTTGTAGGTTATGTAAATCTGGTCTATAGAGATGCTCTAAACAGAAAAAAAAGTATGGTGTGTAAAATAAAAAGTAAAGTGTGTTAAAGTATGGACGTTTTGTTACTTTTAGGGTTAAAAAAATATCGTCTCCATAAAACGCGAAGTGACCTGAGTTCGCCAGTGTATTTGAAAAGGTTAAAATTCATATTTTTTAAAACCATCGATTAGAAGGTTTTAGCTTTGATTGTCGGTACCTCTAAAATTGCGTCCTCGAGGGGCGCTGCAACAGGACAGAAAAACGCTTCACGGAAAAATCGAGCCATTTTGGAAAAAAAAAATTCAAAGGATTAACTGTGATATTTTTTTCAATTGATTGTGGCATTTGAGACATAAGAATACGATCTTATAGAATATGTCATCCGTTTTTAACTTTACTAAGCAGTTTGACTGATGTAAGTTAATAAATAATGACAAAATACGCCCGAAATTCCTTCTTTTCGAATTTCATTTTCTCCCGATGCATAAATAAGGCTTCTGCGCGTGCGCCATCACTTTTTCCCTTTCGCAAGGGCCGAGATGATTTATTAATGAGAGTGATTTGCGAATTTTAATTAATAACTCAACTAATTATTAGAATTTTAAAATTCTGAATCTGAGGTGCATCAGAAGAGACTTTGGGCTACTTTCATAAAAATTGTCAGCTTCGTTCTTACGCTAATTTTGCTAGCCATCGCATACACACAGACAGACACACACAAAGCGAAACTTTTTTTTATTAGTATAGATTGTCCTCAAATTGGGCGAGCTTTTTTGACATTTCCCCTTAATAATTCATTTGATAGTTATTTCTTCTTTTTCATACTGATACACATTTATTAAGGGGAAAAAAACAAAATTAGCATACAGGAGAAATTTGAAAGGGATTGATTGAAAAAATAATTCGTATGCGACATCTTAATCATCGGTTAGATTTTAGAGCTGTTTAAATCTGGTAACATTAATAGTTAATTTTTTTTTTCAACTTGCGGTAAACTGTTATAGCCCACTAGTTTCCAGGGAAATTCCAGATAATTCGTTTTTCTTACTCTTTTCGTTCTTGACTATCAAAGCTCTGAAACAACCTCAAATGTAGTGTGAAAAAAGTAATTAATTGGGGAGTTCAGAACCCGTTATCAGAGAAACATTTTGAAAGTCAACCGCCATTCTTAGCAAAAAACACTTTTGATACGATCCCACTCATTCTGGTTTAAGATGAATCCAGATAATTTAGCAATACAAAAATTTAAATTAAACACTGATTTTAATGTTTATTTTAATTCGAATGTGTTTAATTTTTCACATTTTCAAAGTGGGCTCCCCTTAAAGACCTAAATAAAAATATTCAGTATTTTTATATAATGTTTTTACTTTAAAAATATTAAATACAAAATTTTATGTAATTTATAGTATTTTGATGGAAGAATGAAGAATAAAATGTCAAGTTTTCTGCTTCGAATTATCTAAAGCATATTTCCTTTTTACCATATTCTTCAATTGTACTTAAGGCTGGTGTCAAATCCAAAGGTCAACTTTATGACACAAGTTTTTATTTATTTTTGTTCGAAAAAGCATGGAATAGGCAGGTGTTGTTATTCAGAGACTATGTAATTGAAAGACTTTTTCCATTCTTTGGTAAACGTAAATGATCTTTCAGAAAATACCATCAATTGGAGTTTTGAACCGAATTTCCGGACGTAAGGAGAAAACCAACCAGAAAAACATAAAAAAAATCATCAATTAATGTAATTAATAAATAGACGTAACCAAATGCGTAAAGTTCTTTTAAAAAATCAGATTAGCCATTTTTTTCACGGAGCCCTTGTTTGCTCCCCCCCCCCCCCCCCACACACACACACACACAAATTCAGCTCACCTTAAATTCATTAAATTCTTATTATGTGTTATGAACTATGTCAAACTTTAAAATCGATCGGTTCTTTAGTTTTCCTAATTTTAACAAATTCCCGTCAATTGTCTGTACGAAAAAGCATCCCTTTTATGTTTAAAAATCGATTTTTTCATAAACCGGAAAGTTGTGGTCAGATTTTTTTTTAATTTAGATTTTACGAATCGGCGTACGAAATAACATCCGGATGCGAAAGAACCAAATTTGTAAAATCAATAGTTAAAAAAATCTGTATTGCGATTATGTACAAACATTATAAGTGTTAAAATAAATAGGGTTCTTACTGTTTAATACTAAAAAATAAATAGAACTATATTCCAACTATAATATTAACCTAAATAAGAAAATAGCAAAAATTAATATTTTATGAAGAATTAAATAATAATGAATATGTAACATGGTTCATATACTCGAGACAGGGGTCGATGCAGGTTTTTATTCTTGGGACCCATTTTGTAAAAAGTAAAAGTAATTTTTGTGAAAAATAACATTTTGTAACGAAAGATGAAATCAAGTTACTCAAATTCGAATCAAGAATTTATTTACAAAAACTTCTTTAAATCCCCTTGCTAAAGTTTTTGTTTTTCGTGACCTGGTTTTATTTACAAATTACACATTTTAAAACAGTTTTTATGAAAAAGAATGTTATGTAGCGAACCTATTTATTAAAAGGAATTTTGTGAAGGGGCCCATTTTATTAAATTTATTTTTGTGAAGGGGCCCATTTTATTAAATTTATTTTTGTGAAGGGGCCTATTTTATTAAATAGATTTTTGTGAAAGGGCCCCAGATAGGCCCCAAATTTTGTCTGGATCGACTCCTGCGAGAACAAATACTATTCCAGCACACTTTTAGATACGTACATAAAAATGGCATAGAATAAACACATAAGGAAAATAGTGACCACATTGATTATCTATTTCACAGAAATCTTATCAGATCTTTCATATATAATAAGAGATATATTAAGAGAACAGAGCTTTATTTTTTTCTTTAACTGAAAGAAAAAAAAAAAAAAAAAAAAAAAAAAAAAAAAAAAGATTTTATTTAATGACAAAAATTTATCATTACAAGAGTAGGAATCAGGAATAAACTAAGTTAAAATTTAGGAATTCTGTACATCCATCAGGCATCCTTTTGACGAAATTTGAGTTTTTACCGCGATCCTTTGGCAGAAAATTGTATTTTTCGCAATCTTATTATGAAATTTCGCGTTTTCCGCGATCTTTTGACAGAAATTTGCGTTTTTTCACGATCGTTTGACTAAATTTGTGTCCTTTCCTCTATCTTTTGACGGAATTCGTGTTTTTTCCGCGATCCTGTGACAGAAATTTGCGTTTTTTGTGGCACCCCTGGGACGAAATTCACGTTTTTCCCGAGATCTTTTGACGAAATTCGTGCTTTTACAGCGATTCTTTGGCAGAAATTAGCGTTTTTCGCGATCGTATGACGAAATTCCGCTTTTTTCTGCAATCCTTTTAGAGAAATTTGCGTTTTTTCGCGATTGTTTGACTAAATTTGCTTTTCTTTTTCCCGATCGTTTGACTAAATTCGTGTTTTTTCCTCGACCCTTTGACGAAATTCAAGCCTTTTCTGCGATTTTGTGACAGAAATTTGCTTTTTTCCCCGTGCCCATGGAACGAAATTCATGTTTTTTCTGGAATTTTTGGATAAAATTAAAGTTTAAACAGCGATCTTTTGGCAGAAATTTACGGTTTTTGGGATCTTTTAACGAAATTCCGCGTTTTTTCCCCGCAATCCTTTGACATAAATTTGCGTTTTTTCACGCTCATTTAACATAAATTTGCATTTTTTTTTTGCGATCGTTTGACTAAATTTGCATTTTCCCCACAATCGTTTGACTAAATTCAGGTTCTTTCCTCGATCCTTTGATTAAATTCGCGTTTTTCCGCGATCCTGTGACAGAAATTTGTATTTTTTCCACAACCCTAGGACAAAATTCATGTTTATGTCCAGGATCTTTTGACGAAATTTGCGTTTTTGCAGCGACCCTTTGGCTGTAAATTGCCGATTTTTTTGCGACCATTTGTCGAATTCACGATATTTTTTGTCAGAATTTTCGTATTTATTTTATTTTTATTTATTTATTTATTTTTTTTAAAGGAAATACTTTTTTTTTCAAGTTGGCATATTTATCTGCAAGGTCCAAAATAAATCTGCGACGCACGTCACGCACTTTCTGCTACCGGGTAAAAATGTAACTCTTTTTCTTTCCGTGTCACTTGGCCTGCCGTACAAAAAATGCAATTCTGGTTTTAATGACCAAAAAATTAATTATCTTTGCTTCTGATTGTCGAAATTAAAAAATAAAGACATATTCTGAAAGAGAATGAAATTTTACGTCGGATGGCATAAAAATCATAGCTCGAAAATGGATATTTAAATTTGGTCTTATTAGTCTTATATAAAAATTCTGAGTCTATTTCTGACCGCAAGACCGCACCTGTTTCATATAATCTGGTTATCGCCCAAAATTCAATTCATCGGACATCTGTCGCCTTCACAAATGAAGGAAAATAAAAGATTTTTTTCTCGATTTTTAACGAATTTCAAAGTTTTTATGGTACGATCGAGATAATTTTTAGAATTTCTGAAAGCTGATTTTTTTCTCAGTCTTGTGGTACTAATTTCGAATTTCTGGGATGAGTAGAAAAGAAATAAAAGCGCCTTAAAGCAATCGCTAGTCCTTATCTGCCGTTAAAATGACACCTGGTTTTAATCGATGGAAGAGATAGTTTTTATAATTCGATAAAAAATTTATGCTTTTGTTGAATCATGAATGCCTTCCAGATCTTGTAATTGGGTTTTTTTTTTAATTAACAACGTCCACTAATTACTACTTTTTCAAATTTTTACGATTTGTCATTTGATGTGAGGTGTTCAGCTATAATTATGCAAAATTTCAAGTCTCCAACATATATAGTTACGGGCACTGTGACACAGACAGACAGACAGAGAGACGAGTGAGACGAATAGGGTTTCGTCAGATGAAGGAAACCCTAATGGCAATAGTCAGAATCAAAAGATAGTAATAAAGAGATCTATCCCACATGTGCATTTAAATAGATCTATGAAAATAAAAAAGGGAAAATGGTTCCGCTTTTCTGAAAAATAGAGCAGAGGAAATATTCTTACTTGAGCTTTGACTACTGCATCAAAAATTACTTCTATGAATGTGAAGACGTTAATTCTGGTTATTTTGAATTATCCAATGCTTATGCCAGTTCGTGCGCAAAATAGCATATAAATGGTTAAATTAAAAAAAAAAAATTGAAATACAAAGCTGGGCTTTAACTACAAAGCGATACAAAAACTGTAGGGGCAAAAGGTATTTGTTCCTGAAAAACTAGGAGGTATGTGATCCCCACTTGCCCTCACCAGATTACGCCCAAGGGTACAACCGCGTACAACGTGACATGTGCAAGACTCTAGTCCCTGATGTACGCGAGAGAAGGGAATGTGCATCTGTATATCCAGACGCCATGAGAATTTCCTCAGCTCACCAGTACTGGACTGACGCTACGAGTATATTCAAGGAGCGTCATTATAGTCGAGAGGCCTGAGGGCCAGAAAGTTCTTGTTTTGTTTCTTATCTTACGAAAAAGGACAATGGTCAAAGTCAAGACACAGTAATCGTGATATCTATTCCCACCTCTTCCCACACGTGCACTCCAAAAAAAACATCCCTGGAAATGAAGAGGAAAATAAGTTTTGTACTTTGTGCAGAAAGGTAAAAAGGGAGACTGAAAAAAAATCTCTTGAACTGTTATTATAGCAGAAGGTTTTGTCAAGACATAAGAAAAATTATTTATGTCAACGTGAAAACATTAATTCTGGCTGTTTTGATTTTGCTGTATCCAATTCTAGTTCAAACCCAAGATAGTAATATAAATTATTAAACTAAAGGGGTAAAAAAAAGCGAAAAAGGAAATACAGAAATTTGAAAACAAAACAAAAAACTGGAGGGGCAAAATACATGTCTTGCCCCTGCTCTTAAAAAACTGGGGGGGGGGCATATGCCCCACCTTGCCCCCCGCCAGATTACGCCCATGCAATTAGTATAATTTTTATAGAAACAAAAATTGCATTCTTCAAATCACACTTCTAATTGCACACTTCTAATCTGGACACAAATCAGAATAACAATTTAAAAAAATCTCAAAAGAAATAAATAAAAAGAAGCGTTTGTTAGTAATTTGTTAGATTGAATATGAACCAAGTGCATTAACGAAGAAATTTCTTTTTTTTGGTGGCGACATCTGTGTCCCAATCTAGTAAACATTGTCATGCTATTTTCTTCTGTTCATGTTTGTTTTGGTTATGGTGCTGCCATCTTTTGTGATCTCTGCAAAACATAAACTCTGGTATTTCATTAGATCTTTTATTCCTTTATAAGAATGATTTAGGTTATGACATGAGAGATGACAGATGTTGGTTATGCGACACTAAATAGAAGGAGAAGGGAAGCTAAACATTTTCTCCCTAAACAATTAAACTTTGAAGAATTACTAGTTTAGAGTAACGGTTTCCAACGGTACACACATATCTATATAAATATATATGTATATATACATATATGTGTGTATATAAACATGTATATATAACACTGGCGCCCGGCTAACCGAAAAGTACCCTTTATTGTTATGGTTAAAGTTTGACCCTCATGATTGACTTAGTGTTAAAAAAAAAAAAAAAAAAAAAAAAAAAAATAGAAAACTAGAAAACAGGAATTTTGCTCTTTCAGAATTTAGTATCTACGCGGATGAAAAAAACAATATATGCATATAAATATAGATAATACAAAACATACTTCAGTTTTAAGACTTAAAACACGCGCTTTTATTTTATATAAAAGGACGTCATCCGCATCCTCAGAAGAATTCCTTATCTGCGATCCAGTCTTAACCCGTTCGGGACTATGGGAGCATATATGTAACCTCAGAATATCCTTAAAACGCTAAGTTTGATACCAGTAAAAAAGAAAAGTAAAATTGATTTTATTTAATTACGACATTTTCGTAATTTATAAAGTTAAGTCAAATGATTAACAAAAAGTGGTGACAAACGAATAGAATTCGTGTAAAAGGTGCCGCTCTTGAACGAGTTAAACAACATCGCATAGAAAGTCGCAATCGCTGAGTAATACACAAATCCAAAAAAAAGAGGTATCGTCATTCAAGAAACTCGAGGAAAAAAAATTGACTATCTCATGGTTCAAAGGCATTCATTTGTCTGTAATCTCTATAATAATAGCTTAAGTCATGTGATTGTCATCAACAGTTCCGGGTTGGCCGCTTCACTTTTTATATGCCAAATAGCCAATTTGGTAATTTAATGTTATCCGGACGCGGGTGATAAATCGCCAAATATTGTTCCATCGCCATCATATCATCAGTATTATAATAGTCCATTTCATACGACTGTCATATTTGTCAATTATTAATATTATGTCAATTTTTCGCGAGTTAAATTAAAACAAAGCTTTGATGTTGAAATTAAATGTCATAGTTTATTGTATTATTTATTACGTTTTTTTCTTTTCCTTTTCTTTCCTTTTCTTTTCTTTTCATTCTTTTCTTTTTTTTCCTTTTTCAGAAATAAGAGAAAATTGACAGTCATAAATTTTAAGTATTCCAGTTTTAAATTAAAGTTATGTATTTTAAATAAAATGAGTGAAAGTATTATATTTGAAGTGAAATTAATGAAATAAGAAAAAAATACGACGGGTACAATGTTTGCGATTTATCAGCTGCACTCGGCTAACATAAAAATACCGAGTTTATGATTTCTGTATCAGAATCTTCCGATTTGGCGAAGGATTGATTAAATTAAATTATGAATAAAAATAACATGATATAATGCTTTGCACAGATTTAAAGGAGACCAAACTGGTTGCAAAGTGTGGCTAGTATTAATATAGATACTTAAAATTAAATTTAGTTTATAATAGCTCCCTGTTTTATCAGAAATCATTCATTTATATTTTTTCAAAATAGCAAGTATTTTAAGTACATTTCTTTCAGTTTTTATAGGAAAATGGCAACAAAAAGATATAATTGCTGTTTTCCATTTTTTTTTTTTTTTTTTTTTTTTTTTTTTTACTTTCTATAGAAATGGAGAATTTGAGTTGCCAAAATGAAACGAATGACGCTAAAAAGGCTTAGATGTATTATAATCCTACATCCGCCATCTTGCATTCTTTTCTTGCATGAAAACTCCTTTTTCGCCAAGTAGTAAATGTCGCCAATGGTTAAATATTATGTTGATAGATTAATATAATATTGAAAAAAACGGGAATATAAAAATTACAACTGTTAATTGAAAAACAATTTTTAGTTCACGCCAAGAAAAAAATCCAAGATGAAGGAGGCGGGATTATAATACATCTGTTCCGCTAAAAATTACAGAAAAAAAAAAAAAATGAATACATCAAAATTAAATGCACATGCAGTTTTCAAACAAATTGCATTTAAAAGTACTTTTTTTTCCCTATACGCGGTATAAAAATTGAAAATGTGCTAAGCATAGCTATGTGCTATAAAATATGTATAAATATATATATAAAAAAAATATATAAAATACATATAAATGTGCTAAGGATAGCTTCTAAGCATAGCTACGCTTAGAAGTTAAAAAAATTTCAATAGAGTATTTAACAGTACAGTAATACATCTGCTTTGTTTTACGGCTCTCTTTATACAACGGAACGTTATATTTTGGAGACAACATTTTATTTTTTGGGAGAAAAAAAATAGCATACAGGGGGCTAATAAATAAGTAAAAAGAAGCATTAGTTAGAATTCTAGTAATTTATACAGACTGAACAAGAACAATTTTCATTATGGAAAAAAAATTCCCGTTTTTGATGGCGCCATCCCTTTTACAAATTGGAAAACAGTGTCATTTGTCAAATTTTCTTCACCTCTTCCTGCCTTTTGCTATTTGTATTAATTATGGTGCTGCCGTCTCTTGGCATATCTATAAAACATAATCTGTGATATTTCCTGTATTAACTTTTCGTATTATCCAAAGGAATTAGGTTATGACATGACAGATGTGTTGCGCTAGTTGGCAGATTCTTCGAAATTGCTTAACCCCCTCAGGGACGCTTAAGGCTGTTCTCAAATCGAAAAGGGCAACTTTCTGACATAAGTTTTAATTTATTTTTGTTCGAAAATGCATGAAACTAGCGGGCGTTGTTCAGGAACTAGGTCATTGAGCTGTTTTTACCATTTTTTTGCAAACGCAATAGATCTTTCAGAAAATAATGACAAAGTGGGCGTTTTGAACCGAATTTCCACGTGAAGGAAGAAACAGCACTCAAGAGCGGGCGAAAAACGTGTTTGTCACGTGATCAAAATGGCTTATAACTCAATAGGTAATGGATGGATCAAAAACCGGAAAAAACAGTTCAATTCCCAATCGCTTCCATGGCCAGGCTTTCCAATTTTATACCTTTCCGTTAAAAAATGAATTTGTAAATGTGTCAAAACGTTTTGCGCTTGTTGGTCAGAGCAGTTAAGAACAGCCTTAATATTTGGAAAAAACATCAAAAAAGTACCTATTTTTTTATTACAGAAATTGAATAATTATAAGGTTCGTATATGAAATATGCAATTAGTTTTTTTAAGGCGAAAAAAAAAAAAAGATGTTATATAACAAATTCACATTTGTGGAAAGCTATCATGCGAGAATTCTGTGTTTTAATGTTTGTTTCACACCATACAAATGAATGCGAATAAGACCTTTATTTTTCACATCTTAGATCTTCATTTATCGTCGTCAAATAAACTTTTACAAATAATATTTGAAATAATATAATATGCATTAAATTTTGATAATTCATAATTTTTTTGAGTGTGATACATTTCGAAACATGCATTACCAAGTTCAACATCACAATCAGCGCCAAAAACCAAATTCTCACGCTAATATTCAAAGACTTCACACGGAAATGCCAGTTCTGTTTTTCTGGTTTCAGAATTTTTTTTCCAGCAATTAAATCTCCAGCCCGGAAATAGGACGGGCACGCGAAATAATACGACACCTCAGCCCGATATATAGACGGGAGCGGGAATTAAGGGGTTAATAAAAGGAGGAGGAAGCTAAACATTTTCTCCCTAAACTTTTATACCTTGAAATAGTAGCATACAGCATTGGTTCCCAAACTTTAATGTTAGGTTAACCACATTAACATTTTGAGATTCGAGATATTTCAACTGCATATCCCCCTCTATACTGAGGGTATTTGGTAATTTTCATGATTATTAAAAAAATACTTGGAAGTTATGTATTTTAATAATTTTTTTTATATATAAACTTCAAACTGTTCTTATTCATAATCAAGGAACTATTTAAATGTATTCAAATTTAATATTTAATGAGAAATTATTGAAAAAAGTATGTTTTATATTAAAAAATTTAAATTCTGCATAAGAAAACATAAAATTTTACATAAACTTTAATCAAAACCTACCCATATGTTGTAAAAATATCTGTTTATTTAATAATAATAAGTTTTATTTGTATCTAAACATTATTTAGTAAAATTTGCTTTTGTGTGGTACATTTCAAAGCACAAAGAGCAACACCACAAGGTTCAAAGTATGTTCGAATTAAGCTCTGATTCTAGATATTTTCATATAAAATGCGCAACCACGAACATTTTATGCAACAGGCTAATGAACAAAACTACTTCAATATTTCTTGAATATATAACTGATACTTATAGTGGCACTAAACATAAGAGTAAAAAAAAAAAAAAAAAAAAAAAAAAAAAACAATTTAACAAATTACAACGACCATTTGTAAAATGATTTTTTGAAGACTAAAATTTAAGACATAAAAAATCGCACGGAGTTGATCATACATTACGGACACCATGAATTAAACATTCCTGGACCCATCATGAAAAAATTTTAAAAGAAATTTCAGTTTTACAATTTTCGGTACTGTCAATTTTTAAACTTCTACGGAGCTGGTCATACATTACGTACGCCATGGATTAAACATTATATTCCTGGACCAATTTTAAATGAAATTTCATACATTACGTTACACCACGGATTACATTTTTCTGTACTGTAAATTTTTAAACTTCTACGGAGCTGGTCATACATTACGTACGCCATGGATTAAACATTATATTCCTGGACCAATTTTAAATGAAATTTCATACATTACGTTACACCACGGATTACATTTTTCTGTACTGTAAATTTTTAAACTTCTACGGAGCTGGTCATACATTACGTACGCCATGGATTAAACATTAATATTCCAAGACCCATTTTAAATGAAAATTCATCCTTAAACTTCTAAACATCCCACACAATTACTTTTTATATCGTCGTATAGAGAAAAAAATGTACTTTTAAATGCAATTTGTTTGAAAGCTGTATCTCAATTTGTTTCTGAGTTATTAATTTTTTTTGTAGTTTTATTATTTTTCTGTCATAGTGGCAACAGAAGTATCCATCTCTGTTGAAAGTAAAGGGAAAATACAGGTTACTCTATAGACTAGGGATGCACAACCTGTGGCCCGCGGGCCTAAAGTCGCCCGCGATGAGTTAATGTGTGGCCCGCGAATGTCGTCAATTTATAACTGGAAAAAATTGCAATTTTTGAAATAGGTCGCAGAAAAAGTGAATTTCGTCGATTTGCCGCGAGGAAAATTATAATTTCGTCAGCCGAATCGCGAATTTCGTTGACCGACTGCTGAAAAATAGCGAATTTTGTCGATGAGTCTCGCAAAAAGCGCAAATTTGCTTGATCGAACACAAAAAATCGGGAATTTTGTCGATCACCGCGGAAAAACTCAAATTTCGTTGATCAAGCACGGTGAAACCGCGAATTTTGTAGATGAGGCGCGAAAAATTGCAATTTTCGCCGATCGAGAACGGAAAAATCGCTAATATTGTTGATGAGGCACGCGAAAATCGCGATTTGGTTGATCGGACACAAAAAAATTGCAAATTTCGCTGATCAAGAGCGGACAAATCGCGAATTTTGTCGATGAGGCGCGAAAAAAATTGTAAATGTTGCCGATAGGACACGAAAAAATCGCGAAGTTTGTTGATGGGGCTCGGAAAAATCGCGTATTTCGTTGGTCAGGCACGGAAAAAACGTGAATTTTGTCGATCAGGCGTGGAAAAATCGCAAATTACGTTGATCGGCCTCGGAAAAATCGTGAGTTTTGTCAGCTGCGAGGAAAAGATCGCGAATTTCGTCAATTTGCAGTGCGAAAAAAACACGAATTTCGTCAATTTGCAGCGGGAAAAAATTGCTATATTTGCCAGCTAAGAAACACGAATTTCGTCGATCGAATGCAGAAAAATCGCGAATTTTGTCGATTAGGAGTGTAAAAATATCAAATTTCGTTGATCGGCTGCGAAACAATCGCGTGTTTCGTCTGTTTACCGCGAATCCCGTCAATTTGCCAAGGGGAAACTTGAAAATTTCGTCAGCGTCAGTTAAGAATTGCGAATTTCGTTAATCGGGTGCGGAAAAAACATGTAAATTTCATCTATAAGGCGCGGAAAAATCGCAAGTCTTGTTGATCGGGCTCAGAAAAATCGCAAATTTCGTTGGTCGTGAAAGGAAAAATCGCGAATTTTGAGGAGTTTATCGCAAGAAAAAAATCGTGAATTTCGTCAATTTGCCGCTGGAAGAAATTGCAAATTTCCTTAGAGTCAGTTCAGAATTATTGATTTCGTTGATCGGACTCGGAAAAATCGCGAATTTTTTCAATCGGACACTGAAAAATCGCGAGTCTTGTTGATCAGGGGCGAAAAATTCGCAAATTTTGTCAATCGAGCCCATAAAAAACCGCGAGTTTTGTCGATCGTGCTCCAAAAATCACAAATTTCGTTGGTCGGGCTCGAAAAAATCGCAAATTTCATTGGTCGGGCTCGAAAAAATCGCAAATTTCATTGGTCGGGCTCGAAAAAATCGCACATTTCGTTCATTAGGCTCGGTAAAATTTCGTCGACCAGGCGCGGAAATATAGTGAATTTCGTCAATCCGATGCGGAAAATTCGCGAATTTTGTCAACCGGCTTCTGAAAAATTGCGAATTTTGTCGACCGGCTTCTGAAAAATTGAAAATTTTTTCTATCAGGTGCGGAAAAGTAGCAAATTTTGTTGATCGGGCACGGAAAAAACGCGAATTTCGTTGATCTGGCGCGTAAAAATCGCAAATTCATTGATCGGCCTCCCCCCCTCCCACCCCCACCCTTCGTTCATAAATTTCAGACTTTTTTCAGCATTAGTCACTTTCATGCCTATGTTTGTTTGTTAGCACTTTTAATAAAACAAAAGTTACTCACCCGAATAAAGTAAAGGAATATTATCAGTCCTAAATACTCCTTGCTATATCTCTGTTATATATATATACAAAAGTAAAATGTTTATGTGTCCTTGCTAACTGAATTGGAAATGTTGACTGGGTACTGTAACCTAAAGCGATAAAACTCCCCCCCCCTTCTGAAACCATATATTTGATTATAGGCCACATATCACCCCCCCCCCCTCCGAAATAGAATTCTCCCCGTGTTATTGATGTGGTCCTCGACCACCTAGAAATTTTTGTAAGTGGCCCTTCTCTTAAGAAGGTTGTGCACCCCTAGATAGACCAATCAGAAAACGAATAAAATGCGGATTCAACCAATAAAACGCTTCAGATATGATTTTGATTTCCTACCCTGGCAGAGGACAATAACAATTTTTCCAAATGGTTAAAAAAAATAAATAATTTTGCATTTTTTAGCACGATGCAGCGTGAAGAGATTTAACTTTGTATATTTGTATGCGTTCTCGGACAAGATACTGAGCCGTTCTATTTTTTTTAAAAAAAGGGATTAAAAAAACACTATGGAGCTTCGTTAGTACGAAATACAGGGTGTCCCAAAAGTCTCTGTACAACTTCGAAAAATTATTACAAAAAGAAATAATAATAATAATATGCCTACAGCAAAAATAATTACAACAGCACATAACTTAAGAAGTTTTTTTCTACTACCTTCTTATACTACATGAGATCCTTTCGTTGCACGCGACGTTTACATGCGATGAAGCATTTCAACTGCAAATTCGAAGCGTTTCGCATATCATCCGTTTGTACTCTTATAGCATGCGTGGTTACGGTGACGTCTTTGTGACGTCACTGTAAGTCACTGTGGTCACGTCACATCTTTGCCCAAATTGCCACCACTCGGTGATATCACATTGTGACTGAGATGTGAACTTCTTAGAAAACTTTTAAAAATTACAAAAATTCTTCAAAATATGTTATTTACTGTAATTTTTTTTTCTAGCAATTAAAAAAAAATTGTGACGTCATTGTTATGCCATTGCGTGTAACGTACGTCACGTCACATATGTGATAAAAAAACCACCATATTGTAAGTCATAGTGTGACAAAAATATGAACTTTTAAAATCTTTGAGAATGCAGAGAAATATTTTAAACAGTCCCGAGTTACAGCGGCATAAGGAATGAAAATATATTAGTGGATAGCAAATGGTAAATTCTGTCACGAAAGGGGGGGGGGGGGGGACATAATAAATAAAGTGCACGATACAAGCATTAATAAACTAAATTTTCATGCTATATTTTATCAATTTGATATCTAAGACAGTGAAGGTATACTTTTTTCATGATTTCAATTTTATCTAGCATTGCAGTTTAACATAATAATCCTTCACTGATTGTTATTATTATAAAAGTGTTTCTCGGAAAAATGGTACGTGCTGGAGCAATTTGGATAACATATTTAGAATTAGGAGTATTAAATCTGTACACTTTATATATTTAGTTTGCAGAGAGGAATTTTTTTTTTATTTTTTGCTAACCAGTGGTATTCGAAACTTTTCTGCGATTTCAAACTAAAAATTTTCTATTACAGTTAAGTCTGCAGCTTTTAATGAGCACGTAGAAAGAGTCTTCAGAGTTTAGTCATATGTGCATTTCTTGCTTTATAATTTGCATTCAAGTCATTTTTTCCTGTTAGTGTTTAACTATTTTAAGTAACTATATTTTAAAAAATTCTACTTCTTTCAGACTTTTTAAATAAAATTAACATTTTTCCGAAAATAAAAGAAATATACAAAATTTATGCAAAACCCATGATATAATTAATTATTCGTATTTCAAATTCGTATTTTAGAGATAAGACTTTAAAAATAAGTTATTTTACAAATTGATTTATTTTACAGAAAATAAATATGAAAAGAATGACAGATTGACAAAGAAATTAATTTATCCTCGATAGTCCTTTTTTATTTATTAAGAATATATTTTGTATTTATTGCGTGTGAAACAAGCTTTACTTAAAAAAACAGGGGGTGGGTGGGTGTTCATTATTACCATTAAAGTGATTTTTACACATTTAAAAAATTTAAACATTGTTTTATCTAATAAACTGTAATTATGAATAATAATAATATTATTATTATTTACAAAAAAGAAACTTTACAGTACATTTTAACTTGAATTATTTGGAACTGATAAGGTAAAATACATTGGAAAATTCTTCAAATAGAAACTTTTAATTAAAGACACTCTCATTGTGCATTTAAATTCCAAATCTGTTGCATACAAAACAAATAAGCGGTAAAGAACGTCTGCTGAAATCGTCTGCGTGAGATATGACCACAGAAAAATAAATAAGAGAAGATGCGGGAAGTTATTTCACTGTTTAGAACATCACCACTTCTACAATACCTTTTTTTAAGATAACAGAATGACGTCCGCCAATTTAGGATACACGGATATTATTAATGGAACATAAATGTAAGTCTATTTAATTTAAATCTTTTATTTCTGATTTGTATATTATGAGTTAAACAATTTTATGTTATATTAATGAGAGACAGATCTGGAATTGTTTTCTGATTACTAACACTTATAGATTATGTAGATATTCGATTATTATGATATTACGAAATTGTTTCAGATTAGAAATTAGCATTATACTGAGAAAATGTATTTTTACATATTACAGTAGTGAAACTTTTGAAAGAGTTTTCTTTTAGTGCCAATAATATTTTTAATTATTTTTTTAAATCCTAAATCTTCATACCAATGTTTTCAGATTTAACCTTTGTCAAAATTATAAAATAGGAATTCCTTATAGCATGCGGAAAACTTTTTGAGATATTGTTAAATCTAATAATGCATTTAATTCATCTATTGTAGTTTGTTGTTGTTGTGAGAATTCGACGATATCTCACATTGGAACTCTCAATTTACAAGGCAAAAGCCAGCATAGGGAAGCTAATGTATTTTCACCCAGCCTCCAAATTTCTTCATAGTCCTAGAAAATGTCGCTAAAGATGAAACAAATACTTCAATTTCAATCAATCTTCGCAGAGGACACTAGGGTGAAAGGAACTCTTATCTAGCGAGAGAAATATTCTTTTGATGTTCACGAGGGTCTCGTTCCCGTGGGAAAGTAGAAAGTGAAACCAGATATTAAAGCGGACGCTAAGGTTCCTGACTGCAGCCTATAGAGAAAGGGCTGGTCTATGAGATCATGGGCCGCGGATGGTGAGTGGCTAATGGGAGTGGCTTTGGTCCTAGACGGAAAAACGAAACTTATAAAAGAGGATGCAGGAGCATTCTCGAGAGCTTAATTTTCCCTTCTGTTGAAGTTGAGACTTCAAGGTGTTTCTGGCCGTGCAGAGTGGAAATCTCTCACGGGTCGACGGCTTCGGGACATATTCCGAAGCACAGAAAAGGGAAAGCCAGGTGTGGCTGTTAAGATATCTCCATCACGGAGTTGAAGATCGGAGGTTCCTAAACCTCGGTTAAACACCTACAAAAAGTGCGACATTCCTGTCGAGCATCGCGAACTCTATCTTCGAAAATAGTGGACATTGAATAAATAAGAGACTGACTACACTGAAAGTGATCTATTATTCGAGGACTGGACTTGATTCTATAAATATATTATTGACAGCTGAACTCGAACCCTTATATGAAAAACGTTGTAATTATGAATTATTTAATCAAGAAATTCTTATTTAATTGTTTGTGATACAATAAAATATTTTTTCAATATTGATAAGACCAGGCCGTTGAAGTTGCCCGCTACCACACCACCTTACGACATCGGCTCCGTTACATTGTTTAATAGTACAACTATAAATACCAATTATTTTTAGTGTTTTTCAAATTCGTATATTTATTTTTTAAATTCTATGTAAACATTTTTTTTCTTCTGTTTGTGATTTTAATCAAACATTTAATTATAGACATTCTGAATCGGTTATTAAGTTTTCTTCTATTATAAACTCATTTTCTATTTTTATGATACACGTAATTTTTGGCACTAAAAAGTAAAATATGATATTTAAGCATTGAAATAAAGTGTTTTTCATGCCTGATAGGAAGTTATAGATTCAACTGCTTTGGTATATATTTTTTAAAAAGTTCATATAATACAGGATACATAATATAGGACTGAATATTTTTTCAAAGAGATTAATAACTACTTTTTACATTAAAATATTTTTAAAACAATAAAAACAGTTCATATGCAGCCATTTATTTTACTTTTATATTTTCTTTTTAACTCTTTCCAACAAAGTTGAAAAGTGCTTATGACTTCGGTTTGTCTCTCCGTCTGTCTGTCTAGCCGTCTGACCGCGCTCAAACTCTCGTAAATATACTCGGATTGCCCTGAAATTTTTGGATGTTATTGACGTTTACCATAGCACGGTCCCTAGTTGTAATGAAGTTTGTAGCATGGTTAGTTCATTTACAGGGACAGCCAAAAATATTCCGTTACATTACGGCCTATAGGAAAAAATCGTTTCGAATGATTTTTAATGATTTTACAAGCTTTCAAAGAGAATAAAATTGATATGCATTTATGAAGCGAACTAAAATATGCATTCTGTTAACCATGTGCAAAGAATGCAAAGAATAGTTATTGTTCATTTACAGGGCTAAAAAAGGAATTCCAATACATAATGATATAGGAGTGGAGGGAATTGTTTGCGGCGTACTTTAATTATGTTAATCTATTTCATATATAATAAAATTGATATACATCGCTGAAATACAGACTATAAATTATTTCATGTATGATATGAAGTGTATATAGCATATACAGGGACACACAAAAATTTCTGATACTATATTGTATCCGAAGTAGTGTTCATTAGCGACGATTGCTGGAAATGCATTTTTAATTATGATACGCGCTTTTATGATTCTCTATATTTATGCATAGTATATTGTGTATATAAATGCTATAAATCCTATACGGGGTTACACAAAAGCATTCGTAAGGGTTACTGGGTACGGGCGCAAATTGCTTAAAGGTGGTTTTTAAATGAGTTATGCTTTTTTACACTGAACTGCATTTAATTTACTAAGAAATGTTTGTAGAATATACATAAAATGATACACAGGGTCACGTAAAGAATTGGATACATGGCCATCTATAAATTATAATTTCTGGAAATGTGATTTCAGCAGTTTTAAGAGAGTCTTAGTTTGGATTAAATTTTAACTAAATAGTGGCGTGTAATAAAGGTTCCAGGTAAACTACAGGGTTGTATAAAAGTATTCAAGTATGTTTCTATATATTAGTATAAATTGCTGAAAGAGAATTACAACATGTTAGGCGTTTTCTTCTTAACTAAAATTTTCCAATATATAGTGTATATATCAACATACAGATGAAATACAGAGCTGTTCAAAAGAATTGGAAAACATTTGGCCATGGATAGCAACTGCTGACATCAGTTTTTCAAATGTTTTATGCGTTTTCTAAAATGCTTACTTAGTTATCTTATTTACATTATTTCCCTAAATTACGATGTCTTGTTAAAGCATTCAGGAAGTGTTGGATAGTGTTTTATAATATATGCTTAACGTATGATTTTTATTACTTGCTTTTTCTATTTCCCAGATAAGTCTTTTCCTATAAAACATACCAAATCTATTTAGCTCATATTCACAAAATACAATATACACGGGAATAAAAAATGTAAATAAATATGGCTTATCCTGCCGTTCTATAAATTAGAGTTGTATTAATATCCGCTAGACTCATGATCGTATTTAATAAAGCAATAGCAAATCACAACACATTAAAAAACTTACACACTCTAAATATCAAGCTTGAACTCAAGATCAAGCTTAGAACTTAATAAAAAAAAATATATCAGTTGATAAGGATTGCTTTTTACGGGGAAAAATTAATTTTTTTTAGAAGAATAGGACTCCAAAATAGGGAAATTTTGCTAAAAAGTACGGTAAAAATATAAGATTTTATGTTTCAAACAAAAGTTTATTTTAAAATTCATCGCGGTATCAATACTTAAAAATTTTTTCAGAGAGAAACATTCGTCTTATCTACAATATTTCAAATGAAAATCAAATTACAAATTAATTGCTTAAAAGGTGCAAAGGCAAGCATAGTGAAAAGCATTCCATGCCGGGACTCGAACCCGGACCATCAGTATAGCGCACTGACATTCTACCGACTAAACCACATGGAACGACACCCAGCTTGGGAAATTTCTCACTATTACATGTTGGCATGGCTACAAAAGCAGCACAAGATGGAATATTTATCGTGAGCCTTTATTAAATCCAGCACCGATTGGAACTATATTAATACTTGGAAATTGTTCCAGGGAGAAACATTCTCCTTGCATACAATATTTCAAATTAAAAATGCCTTTTATGCAATTAATTTGAAATTTGATTTTCATTTGAAATATTGTATGCAAGGCGAATGGTTTTCTCTGGAAATTTTTCCAAGTATTAACATAGTTACAATCGATGCTTGATTTAAATAAGTTTCGTGTTTGCCCCATGTCGGTGGCTCACAATAAATATTCCTTCTTGTGCTGCGTTTGTAGCCTTGCCAACATTTAATAGTGAGAAATTTTCCAGGTTGGGTGTCGTTCCATGTGGTTTAGTCGGTAGAACGTCAGTGCGCTATACTGATGGCCCGGGTTAGAGTCCCAGCATGGAATCTTTTTCACTATATTCGCATTTGCGGCTGTTAAGCAAAAATTTGAAATTTGATTTTCATTTGAAATCATCAAAGTGTATATGACAAGTTCGTCACAAATGACACATATTTCACAAATTGGTCACAGACTGACTTCAAAGCATTGTCGCTTTCGTCACAGGTTCGTCACAAAGTTAATGCCAAAATAGTCACAAATTACATACTTTTAACAAATTTGTCACACCGTGACTTCACAGAGTGGTCACAATGTAACGTCATAAACGACCTCTAAAACGGCCATAACGACTTCGCATTCTAGTCAATATGACGTCATATCGACGTCACATGACGTCACATCGGCGGTCACAAAATCACAGTGTGACTTCACAACGACGTCTACCTGGCGTCACCATGCCTTACGGGTAACGCCTGCAAAGCATTCGTAACTGGTATGAGAAATTTATGACAACGGGAAGTGTGAAAGATAAAAAAAAGAATTGGTCACCCTAGCACTAGTGAATTAAGTGTGGAACGAGTACTTGATGCAATTGTGAGGTCATAATCAAAACATTTAAATAATTTTGCATGTGTTATGAGAATGTTGAGTGTAAGAAATCATTTACCAGTATGTGCATTATAAAAAGATTTTTATTTTAAATATATAATAGCAATGTAATTTCATAATGAAAACATTTGAAAGATTTTGCATTATACATTAAAGTTTTTGAATGTGTTAAACAATGCTTCTTGCTTAAGAAAGAAATTCGCCTAAATGTACATTTTTAAAAGATACTCATTCTAAAAATAGGATGACAATTTGAGGTTATCCTCAAAATATAAATAATTTTGCATACGTCACGACATAGCATTTTGTGAATACGAAATATGCATATATGCCTATTGAGCATAAGAAATATGCATATATAGAAATATGCATATAATAGACTATTATATGCATTTTAAAAAGATTTTCATTTTAAACATTTTATAGCAATGTAATTTCATAATGAAAACAATTGAAAGATTTAGCATAATACATTACTGCATGTGTTAAATAATGCTTTTTTAATTAAGAAAAAAATTCGCCTAAATGTACATTATTAAAAGATAGTCATTTAAAAAATAGGATGCCAATGTGAGGACATCCTCAAAATATATAAATAATTATGCATGTGTCATGACGTTGCATTTTGAGCATAAGAAGTCTTTTACTATTATATGCATTTTAAAAAGATTTTCATTTTAAACATTTTATAGCAATGTAATTTCATAATGAAAACATTTGAAAAATTTTATATAATACATTAAAGGTTTACATGTGTTAAACAATGATATTTCCTCAAGAAAATCATTCGCCTAAATGTACATTTTATAAAGATAGGCATTTAAAAAATAGGATGCCAATAAGGTCATCCTCAAAATTTATAATTAATTATGCATGTGTGCATTTTGAGCATAAGAAATATTTTACTATTCTATGCATTTAAATATATTTTCATTTTAAACATTTTATAGCAATGTAATTTCATAATGAAAACATTAGAAAGATTTAGCATAATACATTAAAGTTTTTGCATGTGTTAAACAATGCTTTTGTGATTAAGTAAAATATTCGCCTAAATGTAAAACTTTAAAAGATAGTCATTTTAAAAATAGGATGCCAATGTGAGGTCATCCTCAAAATATATAAATAATTTTGCATGTGTCATGACGTAGCATTTTTAGCATAAGAAATCTTTTACTATTACATGCAGTTTAAAAAGATTTTCATTTTAAACATTTTATAGAAATGTAATTTCATAATGAAAACAATTGAAAAATTTTGTGTAATACATTAAAGTTTTTGCATGTGTTAAACAATAATTTTTGCTTAAGAAAATCCTTCGCCTAAATGTACATTTTATAAAGATAGTCATTTAAAATTAGGATGCCAATGTGAAGTCATCCTCAAAATATATAAATAATTATGCATGTGTCATGACGTTGCACTTTGAGCATAAGAAATCTTTTACTATTATATGCATTTTAGAAAGATTTTCTTTTAAACATTTTATAGCAATGTAATTTCATAATGAAAACATTTGAAAGATTTAGCATAATACATTATTGCATGTGCTAAACAATGCTTTTGTGATTAAGAAATATTCGCCTAAATGTACAATTTTAAAAGATAGTCATTTTAAAAATAGGATGCCAATGTGAGGTCATCCTCAAATAATATAAATAATTATGCATGCGTCATGACGTTGCACTTTGAGCGTAAGAAATCTTTTACTATTATATGCATTTAAAAAAGATTTTCATTTTAAACATTTTATAGCAATGTAATTTCATAATGAAAACATTTGATAGATTTAGCATAATACATTATTGCATGTGTTAAACAATGCTTTTTTAATTAAGAAAAAAATTCGCAAAAATGTACATTATTAAAATATAGTCATTTAAAAAATAGGATGCCATTGTGAGGTCATCCTCAAAATATATAAATAATTATGCATGTGTCATGACGTAGCATTTTGAGCATAAGAAATCTTACTATTACATGCAGTTTAAAAAGATTTTCAATTTAAACACTTTATAGAAATGTAATTTCATAATTAAAACAATTGAAAAATTTTGTACAATACATAAAATATTTGCATGTGTTAAACAATACTTTTGTGATTAAGAAATATATTCGCCTAAATGTACAATTTTAAAAGATAGTCATTTTAAAAATAGGATGCCAATGTGAGGTCATCCTCAAAATATATAAATAATTTTGCATGTGCCATGACACTGCATTTTGAGCTTAAGAAAACTTTTACTATTATATGCATTTTAAAAATATTTTCATTTTTAACATATTATAGCAATTTAATTTCATAATGAAAACATTTGAAAGAATAAGCATAATACATTAAAGATTTTGCATGTGTTAAACAATGCTTTTTTGATTAAGCAAAATATTCGCCTAAATGTACAACTTCAAAATCTAGTCATTTTAAAAATAGGATGCCAATGTGAGATCATCCTCTAAATATATAAATAATTTTGCATGTGTCATGACATTGCATTTTGAGCATAAGAAATGTTTTGCTATAACATGCAGTTTAAAAAGATTTTCATTTTAAACATTTTATAGCAATGTAATTTCATAATGAAAACATTTGAAAGATTTAGCATAATACATTATTGCATGTGTTAAACAATGCTTTTTTAATTAAGAAAAAAATTCGCCTAAATGTACTTTATTAAAAGATAGTCATTTAAAAAATAGGATGCCAATGTGAGGTCATCCTCAAAATATATAAATAATTATGCATGTGTCATAACGTAGCATTTTGAGCACAAAAAATCTTTTACTATTACATGCATTTAAAAAGATTTTCATTTTAAACATTTTATAGAAATATAATTTCATAATGAAAACAATTGAAAAATTTTGTATAATTCATAAAAGATTTGCATGTGTTAAACAATGATTTTTGCTTAAGAAAATCATTCGTCTAAATGTACATTTTATAAAGATAGTTATTTAAAAAATAGGATGCCAATATGAGGTCATCCTCAAAAAATATAAATTATGCATGTGTCATGACGTTGCACTTTGAGCATAAGAAATCTTTTACTATTATATGCATTTTAAAAAGATTTTCATTTAAAACATTTTATAGCAATGTAATTTCATAATGAAAACATTTGAAAGATTTAGCATAATACATTATTGCATGTGTTAAACAATGCTTTTTTAATTAAGAAAAAAATTCGCCTAAATGTTTATTATTAAGAGATAGTCATTTAAAAAATAGGATGCCAATGTGAGGTCATCCTCAAAATATATAAATAATTATGCATGTGTCATGACGTTGCATTTCGAGCATAAGAAATATTTTACTATTATATGCATTTAAAAAGGTTTTCATTTTAAACATTTTATAGCAATGTAATTTCATAATGAAAACATTTGAAAGATTTAGCATAATATATTAAAGTTTTTGCATGTGTTAAACAATGATTTTGTGATTAAGAAAAATATTCAACTAAATGTACAATTTTAAACGATCCTCATTTTAAAAATAGGATACCAATATGAAGTCATCCTCAAAATATATAAATAATTTTGCGTGTGTCACGGCATTGCACTTTGAGCTTAAGAAATCTTTTACTATTACATGCATTTTAAAAAGATTTTCATTTTTAACATTTTATAGCAATGTAATTTCATAATGAAAATATTTGAGAGATTTAGCATAATCCATTAAGGTTTTTGCATGTGTTAAACAATGCTTTTTTGATTAAGAAAAATATTCGCCTAAATCTACAATTTCAAAATCTAGTCATTTTAAAAATAGGATGCCAATGTGAGTTCATCCTCAAAATATATAAATAATTTTGCATGTGTCAAGACATTGCATTTTGAGCATAAGAAATCTTTTAATAGTACATGCAGTTTAAAAAGATTTTCATTTTAAACATTTTATAGCAATGTAATTTCATAATGAAAACAATTGAAAAAATTTGTGTAATACATTAAAGTTTTTGCATGTGTTAAACAATGATTTTTGCTTCAGAAAATCATTCGCCTAAATGTACATTTTATAAAGATAGTCATTTAAAATTAGGATGCCAATGTGAAGTCATCCTCAAAATATATAAATAATTATGCATGTGTCATGACGTTGCACTTTGAGCATAACAAATCTTTTACTATTATATGCATTTTAAAAAGATTTTCATTTTAAACATTTTATAGCAATGTAATTTCATAATGAAAACATTTGAAAGATTTAGCATAATACATTGTTGCATGTGTTAAACAATGCTTTTTTAATTAAGAAAATCATTCGCCTAAATGTACATTTTATAAAGATAGTCATTTAAAACTAGGATGCCAGTGTGAGGTCATCCTCAAAATATATAAATAATTATGCATGTGTCATGACGTATCATTCTGAGCATAAGAAATCTTTTACTATTCCATGCAGTTTAAAAAGATATTCAATTTAAACACTTTATAGAAATGTAATTTCATAATGAAAACAATTGAAAAATTTTGTACAATACATAAAATATTTGCATGTGTTAAACAATTATTTTTGTTTAAGAAAATCATTCGTCTAAATGTACATTTTATAAAGGTAGTTATTTAAAAAATAGGATGCCAGTGTGAGGTCATCCTCAAAATATATAAATAATTATGCATGTGTCATGACGTATCATTTTGAGCATAAGAAATCTTTTACTATTCCATGCAGTTTAAAAAGATATTCAATTTAAACACTATATAGAAATGTAATTTCATAATGAAAACAATTGAAAAATTTTGTACAATACATAAAATATTTGCATGTGTTAAACAATTATTTTTGTTTAAGAAAATCATTCGTCTAAATGTACATTTTATAAAGGTAGTTATTTAAAAAATAGGATGCCAATGTGAGGTCATCAACAAAATATATAAATAATTATGAATGCGTCATGACGTTGCATCTTGAGCATAAGAAATATTTTACTATTATATGCATTTAAAAAGATTTTCATTTTAAACATTTTATAGCATTGTAATTTCATAATGAAAACATTTGTAAGATTTAGCATAATATATTAAACTTTTTGCATGTGTTAAACAATACTTTTGTGATTAAGAAATATATTCGCCTAAATGTACAATTTTAAAAGATAGTCATTTTCAAAATAGGATGCAAATGTGAGGTCATCCTCAAAATATATAAATAATTTTGCATGTGACATGACATTGCATTTTGAGCTTAAGAAATCTTTTACTATTACATGCATTTTAAAAATATTTTCATTTTTAACATATTATAGCAATGTAATTTCATAATGAAAACATTTGAAAGAATAAGCATAATACATTAAAGATTTTGCATGTGTTAAACAATGCTTTTTTGATTAAGAAAAATATTCGCCTAAATGTACAATTTCAAAATCTAGTCATTTAAAAAATAGGATGCCAATGTGAGGTCATCCTCAAAATATATAAATAATTTTGCATGTGTCATGACATTGCATTTTGAGCATAAGAAATGTTTTGCTATAACATGCAGTTTAAAAAGATTTTCATTTTAAACATTTTATAGCAATGTAATTTCATAATGAAAACAATTGAAAAATTTTGTATAATACATTAAAGTTTTTGCATGTGTTAAACAATGATTTTTTTTAAAGAAAATCATTGGCCTAAATGTACATTTTATAAAGATAGTCATTTAAAATTAGGATGCCAATGTGAGGTCATCCTCAAAAAATATAAATTATGCATGTGTCATGACGTTGCACTTTGAGCATAAGAAATCTCTTACTATTATATGCATTTTAAAAAGATTTTTCTTTTAAACATTTTATAGCAATGTAATTTAATAATGAAAACATTTGAAAGGTTTAGCATAATACATTAAAGTTTTTGCATGTGTTAAACAATGCTTTTTTAACTAAGAAAAAAATTCGCCTATATGTGCATTTTTAAAAGATAGTCATTTTAAAAATAGGATGCCAATTTGAGGTCATCCTCAAAATATTTAAATAATTTTGCATGTGTCATGACACTGCATTTTGAGCATAAGAAAGTTTTTACTATTACATGCGTTTTATAAAGATTTTCATTTAAAACTTATTTTAGTAATGTAATTTCATAATGAAAACATTTGAAAGAATTAGCATAATACATTAAAGATTTTGCATGTGTTAATGCTTTTTTAATTAAGAAAAATATTCGCCTAAATGTACAATTTTAAAATCTAGTCATTTTAAAAATAGGATGCCAATGTAAGGTCATCCTCAAAATATATAAATAATCTTGCATGTGCCATGACATTGCATTTTTGGCATAAGAAATCTTTTACTATTACATGCAGTTTAAAAAGATTTTCAATTGAAGCATTTTATAGCAATGTAATTTCATAATGAAAACAATTGAAAATTTTTGTATAATACATTAAAGTTTTTGCATGTGTTAAACAATGCTTTTTTGATTAAGAAATAAATTCGCATAAATGTACATTTTTAAAAGATAGTCATTTTAAAAATAGTCGCTAATGCGAGGTCATCATCAAAACATTCAAATAATTTTGCATGCGTCATGACAATTCATTTTGAGCATAAGAAAAACTTTCTCGAATAAGTACATTTAAAAAATATTCTCATTTTAAAAATATGATAGCAATGTCAGGTAATCATGAAAACATTTGAAATATTTTAATTTAACAATAAGAGTTTTTGATCATTTGTACATGAAAAGATTTTTTTTAATAAATCTTTTTTCAATTTCTTTAGATATTCATAAAATTTTAAATTATGTTTAAATTTTCATAAATTTACATTACTTTAAATATTTTTAGCACTTAAATATTTTACACTTGTAGAAGGTTTTTTTTTCAGGTATAATGTTTCTCAATACATTGATCAAATAATATTTCATAAAGATTTAACAAATTCATAGTTTCTGCATCAGACAAGGAACAAACATAACACCAAATTTTTTTTTGTATTACTTTAATGCAATTAAATAATTTTAAATATTACCATTTGTAACAGTTAATTTTACAATCTTCTTTTAAAAAGTTAAAAAAATCGTTTGAGCATATTTTTTTGCATGAATGTTACTAAAAGAATTTCAAGAAATCATTTGACAAGTTTCTGTTATTTTACGGATTTTGAATTTACTCTAATAACTATTTTGATTATTTAGAAAAAAAATAGCAAAATACATATTACCCACATGAAATATTACATACATAAAAAGCATAACTTAATTTTCATTTTATATTGAACATTCATGTTCATTAATTATTCTTTTTCAACTTACGATTTAATACAGAACTGAATTATAAAAAGGCTACCTTTACAGACGGTCTACTAAACTAAATGCAGTCAAATTTCTAATTACAAAAAATAGCTAGCAACAGTAAAAAATTCCGTTTTAGACGGGTTTCCATCTATGCAGCCATTTGTACAGTATTCTTTTAAGGGGGTCTGGGATACATTTTCAGAAAAATTTATTTATTGAGTTAAAATTTTGAAATTTTTTGTGATGGTTAACCATATGATTTGTAAACAAAATCGCATGATAAAACTTCTCATAATTTCTTTAAAAAAATTTAAAATGTAATTTTTTTTAAAAAGTGGGGTAGTTTAAAATCGTTATAACTCGAAATATTTATATAATTTCCTTTTGTTTTCATTTAAATAAACAGAAATATATAAATTTTAATTTAGATTCAGCATTTTAAAAAACATTAATTAAAAAAAATTAAAAATAGTTAAATTAAAAAAAATGATGCAATTAAAAAAAAATATTTTCAAAAGTAATATATTTTTTAATTTGCTGAATCTAGCTTAAAGTAAAGCTATTGAAAAAGACATGTTCTAAGTTTGGACACTTTATCTGCAACGGTTCTTGATTTATAACAATTTAAATATGAGTAATGGTGAAAAAACCCATCATGAAGAGAAACGCAATTTCACAAGAAGTCGTTTCCTTGACAACCATCGCTTGAAAGGTAGATTTTGAAAACAAACCAAAACGAAAAAATTAATATTTCCTGTTCTAGTTAAAATAGAAACTTGATTTATACGTCATTTTAAACAGAAAACTGTAGAGAAGTTTTTAATCCAATAAATGTTTTTTTTTTTTTTTTTGAAAATTTAAGATTTTTGTGTCCCGGACCCCCTTAAAGGGAATAACTGGCAACACTTTTAGAATTCCATCGTGACGTTATCCACGATCATTTGACTAGAGTTTAAGTAATTACCGCAGGTGGCGTGAGAATTCCAAACGTATAGAAATAATCAAAGCGTAGTTTGGCATAAATGTAGTTCGTTCACATACTCCAAAAAATTGAATCGACAACTACATGTTACTATTTGTAGTGACATTTTTATTTCTGCTAGGTACTAATTATTGCGGCGTTAATCTTGCTGGACTGGTTGCGTCTGTCTTTGAAGTAGCCTAAAATCTTTGATACGTCAGTTTCGAATTTTGTAGACTTGTATTTTTCTTACAAGGACAAAATTCTTAAGTGTAACGTAGAATAGATCAAATTATCGAAACTCCATCACAGTCCTGGCCAATCGGATTTAAATAAGGACTACTTTTAATAAAAATCACTTGGGACAGTAATAAATTCCGTTTTAGGAGGGCTTCTCTCTAAGCAGATATTTGTATGGTATTCTTTTGAAGGGTCAACTGGCAACACTTATAGAGCTCCATTGTGAAGGCATCCTAGATAATTCGACTGGAGTTTGAGTAATTACCGCACGTGCCGCAAAAACTCCGAACGTATAGCAAGTCAGAGTCTAGTTTATTTAGTGACATTTGTACTTTCTGCCAGATACTAATTATTTAATCTTGTTGGACTGGTCGATACTGTCTTTGAAGTAGCCAACAATCTTCGATGTGTCAGTTTCGAATTTTGTAAACTTGGATTTTTCTCACAAGGACTAAATTGCTCTTAAATGTAACGTAGAATAGATCTAATTATCGAAACTCCATCACAGTCCTGGCCAATCAGAGTTAAATAAACACTATTTTTAACACTTTCCAACGACGTTGAAAAGCATTTATGAATTTGGTTTGTCCGTCCATGTTCCAACTTGCATAAATAGAGTTCGATGCATGTAATTTATGTACGTTTTTTCGGTTGTCTATGCCAGGTTCGTTCTTGAAAATACAGAGTGTAGAATTGATGGTTCATTTACAGGAACACTCAAAAGAATTTCGTTACCTTACGATGCATAGAGAAAAATCGTTGTTGGTGTATTGTAACGCTTTTACACTAGTTTAAACATATTTAAATTGATATGTATGACTGAGGTGTACTGCAAGTTTCTCACTGCAGACTAGGGCATAGGCAGACTAGGGCACTGCATAGAATTTATCGTTCATTAACAGGGAGACACAAAAGAATTTAGCTACTGAAAAAATAGACAATAATTGAACTATTGAAGCCTACAAACAATAATTGCTGGAAGGGCATTTTCAGTTGTAATATGCGTTTTTAAATTTAACTATTTAACCCTTCTCTGCACGACGTGCCACATCTGGTACATACCTAAGAACGCAGTAATTCTTATTATGTGCCATGAATTTGGCCAATATGATCTCTATCCCAGATTAAGAACAGTCCAAAGAATAGAATAACACTTATTTTGTCCATGCCAGATGGCTGCATTTGACAAAAATTAGAATTTGTTCTTCGGAAACAAAAAAAAATTCGATCAAGCTATTACGGTAAAATTTACTTTCATTATTGTTACTGAATACTTTAAAAATATTAATATAAACAAAGTTGAAGAGTGTTAAGCAGATAAAATTAATTAATTTAAGCTCATTTAGCTGTAAAATATAGCAATACAATATTTTAAAAACTTAATTGTGTACATAGGGTACACGCCATAAAATATCAAATTTTAGCTGAAAATTTGAAAATTAATTTTTTTTTACTATTTTTACCATTATTAGAACGATATATAGAATTCAAATAATTTTTTTCATTACAAATAGAAAAAATCGTGCAGTGAAGGGTTAACTATTACTTGGTGTGTATTAATTCTGTAAATCGTATACAGGGGCGCACAAAAATTCTCAACAACATCCGTTTATTGGTGGAAATGGATAAATGCAAATTTTCAACTGTGCTATGCGGTTAACTGAATTCACTTTTAGCATAATATGTAATATACATATCTATAGAACAGATACAGTTTTGCACAAAAGAAATTGTATATTTTCCCGACTATTCACGGTCACAGAAGAAACTGACTTTTCAAATCGCATAAACATACTATGTAATATAAATAGATAACTATAGAACAGAATCAGCTTTGCACACACACAAAAAAAAAAAAAAAAAAAAAAAAATCTTCACAGTCACAGAAGAAATGGACTTTTCAAATGCGTTTTGTATTTTCCAAATTGTTCATTTAAACATCATCTTTTCACCTTAGTAAACTGAAGTTTTGTTATAGTATTCTGAATGTGTTGGAAAATGTTTCATAATCTATGTTGTACGCATGAGTTTTCGTTCACTTATTTAAACCTAACCTTGGTAATTGTCTGCATTTCAAAGTAGTGGCTTTGCAGGCTACGCCGCACGTTTATTGCATCAACAGACTCAAATCATTTAACAAGTTGAGTTTATTGATTTTAATTTCCTTTATGATATATTTTGTAAACATAAAAACATAGGTAGAGCATTTACAGTTTAACCCTTTACGTTCTGAATTATGAATTCGGGAAAATTTTATCTTCTAAAGCATTTTTCGTGAATTGTTTAAATTACATTAGAAGATTCACATAATCATTTAACACATTTTAGAAGGATTTTAGAAAGATTGAAGGATTTAGAAGGACTGATTAAATTTGAATTGATAGGAATTTTGTACCTTATTGATAACCCCACTCAAATCATTTATTTTAAATATTTTTCTTATTATTTTGCAGAATTAGGAAATGTGCAAATATAATGTTCTTGCAATAGAAATAGAGAAATATTTTCAAATTGAAAAAACCCACATATCCCATCGCCAAGAAATCTGAAAAGATGCAAAGGCAAAAGAAATCATCCTTTTAAAAATATTTTTGTTTTGTGTAACCCATAATGCTTTTGGAACAAGATAAAATAATGTATCTATAATTCATTCTAAACTGTATTACAACTAATCGATATATAAGTACCGTCAGTAGATACAGGGTTAATAACTAAAAAGGCATTTTATACCTAACTAAATCTAAATAATAAAATCATTTAAATTATTTTCCTTGTATTATGAGACATATCTCGAGTGTCTCCATAAAATAAATATTTTTGAAACTTTCCTTTTTAAATATTTCTCGGACTTTTCATTTTATTTTATTTATTTATTTTTTACAAAATTAGTCAATAAAATGCATTTATTAAAGCTGTAAAATGATTCCTTTACGCACTTATATGGAAAACATTTAAAAAACTTAGTGAAAATATTGAAAAATTATTGATTTTATACATGCTTGTGCCGTTTGATGTCATATGTCATAGACCGTATCGAACGCCTAAATTTTAATGGATTATGAGTCCTGGAAAAAAGATCCCAGATCATTACTGGAAGCGAGGTAAACCGGCGTTTTCCCGTAAACATATAGATATGTGCTTTGTACTTTAGAAGTTTAAAAAATATCGATTCAAAACCCTTTGTAGATGACATTATATTTAACACCTGTGAATTAGACAATTAAAAAAGAAAAAAAAGAAAGAAAATTGCCCAGTTAAACTGATGGCATTGAGCTCACAGGCTAGTCACACTAATTGTATATTGTACTCTTATTTCAAAGAATAGTGCCCTCGAAAATTAAATTGAGGGGGGATCATCCCCCCCCGTTTCACATCTTTATACTTAACCAATAACTCTCCAAATCTCATCAGGGAAGCACCTTATCAGAATAAACAGGTATACCAAATTTGAAGCAAATTGGATAGAAAAACCCATTTATCTAAATTAAGGGGTATTAGCCCCTTTCCCCTTTTATACTTAAACAATGGACCTCCAAATCTAATCAGAGAAGCTCCTTATCAGAATTAACTGGTTTGCCAAATTTGAAGCAAATCTGATAATTCTGCTTGAAAAACCCATTTATCAAAGTTAATGGGGATTAGCTCCCATACCCATACCCTCCTACTACCTTACTTAACAAATGAACTCCTAAAACTAATCAGGGAAAAGCTTTATCAGAATGAACTAAGTTTTTTTTTTTTTTTTAACCAAATCGGATATTTCTATCAAGAAATATCGCGTTATGTACGTACATACAGAACATGCAGCCACATTAGCTCTCAGGCTTTGACAGCCTGCGAGCTAAAAAAGTACGTCTAAAGTTTTTATCAAAGCTTTTTAATGCTAATTATTCCTCATTTCTAGACTTTTTTTTTAGTCTGTATATGTAAAATCTGGTAAGTTGTAAATTTAACAGATAAAGATTTCAAATTTTTAAGACTCTCGAAAATACTGGAAAATGTTACAAAATTCAAAAACCTCCTCATAAAGTGTTTACGATCTTTTAAACCACTAGGGGTCTCTGCCCCCTACGAACTACGCTCGCCAACCCCCGTTCAGACACCGCAAACTTTAAAAGCACGCTAATATGATCGGCTTAAAAAAAAAAAAAATCGGAATGCTGAATTATAACGAAAAAAAAAAACAGTGTCGATCTCTATGTTAACTGATTGTTTTAGTCTTTCATTATATCAGATCAGAGAAAAATTTGAAAATTGTCCCCCGGTATTTTTTAACAACGCTATAAGAAAGTTCTTTTAAATAAGACATTTTAAATGAATCGTTTTAAATCTGACGTAATTTTCACAAAAGTTTTCTTTCTCTTTTTAATATTCACGTGAAAATACTTTTGTTGTTAGAAAATATTTCCGCTGTCTTAGAATTCACAACAGTAGTTGAAAGGATAAATAGGAAATAAACGTCTCGCGCAAAATAGGAAATAAATGTCTCGCGCAAATATATTTTTAAATTTAAACTGTTTGGCAGTATTATTGATTGAACATTTTAAATAGGACGTAATTTCCCTCCATTTATCACTTTTAACGCATATTAATGAATTTATTATTTTACAATTTTCTTTCTCTTTTAAAATTCACATGTGAATATAGTTTTTATGACTTAATTTTCTATATTTTCCTGCTTTTAATACGAAATCATTTAATTCTCACTTGAAAAAAAATTTCTGTTTATAATAGTCACGTTTAAATAAATTTTTTATTTGAAGGAAATAGCATTCTTTGTGCTGTATAACAATGTTTGTGCAACAATTTAAAATACCATTTGTAAAAGATGTAAAAAATATTTCTCGAAGTGCCGAAATTTTGAATATAAAAAAAGGAAAAAAATCCTCAACAAATGAATCAAATTAAAAAAATAAGTGCAGTCTGCACACCGGGAACGTCTAATATATAAAAGGGTCTAAAATGATTAAATTCCTATGTATAGTTTTTGCTCCTATAAAACTTTTTTAATGGAACGATTTTAACATTAAATATCTCTTAAAATAATTATTCAATTTGAAAACTGTTTGCATCAGCGTGTTTATCCAGCATTTCCCTATAACACCACTGATTTTCATATTTTTATAAGCAGCAGTTTTTTTAAAATATTAACTCGGTCACAAAAAATTCCAAAACATCGGCAGTGACAACGTTAGTTAGTTTTTACTTTCTTCTATCTTTACAAGAAGAAAGTATTGGATTCATGAAAAAATTCGACTTCCGGTTTTCGACGGATTTATACGTTTTAGAAGGTCCTGAAAACGTTTTGATGGGTTTTAAAAAATGGGTCTCTCTTGTGAGTCTGTCTGTATGTGATAAAACTTGTGTGTGCTCTATCTCAAAAACTAACGTACGGAATTTCATTAAAACTTTCGATTCAATTAGACCATGATATATACAGGTTCTGATTACTTTTTGGCGTAAATCGCCCAACAGGTGGCATTGCTGCGCTGTATTTTTCACGATTTCCGCAATAGCTCTACTTCAAGAGCTGATGCACGAAATTTCATAAAACTTCAGATTCAGTTAATCCTTGATACATACTTGCCAACCTCCCGCTTTTTTTTAAACGAAGAAACACACTTTCAACCAGAAAATTTATTAAGCTAAATGTTTCTTGCTTCGACGTGATAGTTATTTGAAACCTACGCCCTTTCATCTATTACATAAAATTTCTAGTTTTAAGTATGTTTTGTTGATTTGAAAAAATCGGGAGGTTGGCAAGTATGTTGATATAATTCGGTGCTGATTACTTTTTGGTGAAAATCGCCCTACAGGTGGTGTTGCTATGCTGCATTACTCTTGATCATCGCAACAGCTTTTTCTCAAGAACTAATGCACGAATTTTCATCAACCTTCAGATTCAGTTAGTCTCTGATATAAGTTACTGCTGCTTAGGTTTTGGTGTAAATCGCTCAACAAGTAGCGCTGCTGTGCTGCATTTTTCAATATTTATGCAATAGCCGTATCTCAAGAACTAATGCATGAATTTTCATCAAGCTTCAGATTCAGTTAGGCCGTAGTATAAATCGGTCCTATTAGTGAAACAGCACCGAAAACTGGCGATATGAAGCAATTTAAATAATAAAAAACTTCGTAAAAAATCACCATAAACAAAAATAAGACATAGGACGCGTTTCGAGCTAAAAATAGAACAGCTCGTCATCAGCCACAGTAAACACGGTTCCGTAAGCGGTAAAAAATGAACTGATCAGTTCATTTTTCACCTTGTCCGCTTACGGACACGTGTTTACTGTAGCTGATGACGAGCTGTTATACTTTTAGCTCGAAACGCGTCCTATGTCTTATTTTTATTTTATGGTGATTTTTTTACAAAGGTTTATTATTTTAATTGGTCATATTCGTGTTTGGTGTAAATCGCTCAACAGGTGCCCCTGCTATGTGGAATTTTTTTTACGATTTCCGCAATAGCTCTATCTCAAAAACTAATACACGGATTTTCATCAAACTTCAGATTCAGTTAGAAGTTGACATAAGTTGTTGATAATAAGATTTTGGTGTAAATCCCCTAACCTGTGGCGCTGATAGGCTGCATTTTGCATGATTTACACGATTTTAGCGATAGTCCTACCTCAAGAACTAATGCACGGAATTTCATAATTCTCATGATGGGCATATATTGCCATTTAAAATTCGAACTGTACTAGAGAATTTTCAAGTATTAACATGTATGAGATGGAAGAAAGTTTTGGGATTGGCATATTCGACTAGTTTTTAGAATAGAGAGATTTCTTAATTTTACAACTCCTCATACGCTTAGGGGTAAGGGGCCTCGGTACCCTTCATTCGGCAAAAAATGTAGAAAATATCGATTTTCTAATTTTCTCTTAACCCTTCACTGCACAACGTGCCATATCTGGCACATACCTAAAAACACGTTAATTCTTATTATGTGCCAAGAATTTGGCCAATATGATCTCTATTACTGGTCAAAAACAGTCCAAAGAATGGAATAACACATATTTTGTCCATGTCAGATGGCTGCATTTGACAAAAAAATTAGAATTTGTTCTTCGGAAAAAAAAAATATTCGATCAAGCTATCAAGATAAAATTTACTTTCATTATTTTTACTGAATACTTTAAAAATATTAATATAAACAAAGTTGAAGAGTGTTAAGCAGATAAAATTAATTAATTTAAGCCCATTTAGTCGTAAAATATAGCAATACAATATTTTAAAAACTTATTTGTGTACATAGGGTACACGCCATAAAATATCAAATTTTAGCTGAAAATTTGAAAATTAATTTTTTTTATTATTTTTCCCATTGTTAGACCGATATATAGATTTCAAATAATTTTTTTCATAAAAATAGAAAAAATCGTGCAGTGAAGGGTTAAATTATACTTTATTATCCCTAGTATATTCAAATGAAGTTTCGTACAGATCAGAGTATTATAAATACAAGTTTAAAACGATTTTATGACATCGCTATCCCTTTAAATACCCCACCCGTTTCACTTCAAATGGATTTTTCTCAGTTTGTGTTTTTTGAACAAAGTAGCATGTTCAAAGTGATAAAAATTTAATGTATATTTTTCAATTGACTTGCATTTTTACCCGACTGAAAAGAAGGGTTATGTGTTTTACGCGTATCTGTGTATGTGGATTTCTTTGTGGCTTCGAAACATTCAAACGACTGGATGGATTTTAATGAATGAGGACTCTGTCAATTCGTCTTAACGGCCCGATAGTTATAGGCAAGTTTTGTTTTTATAAATTCAAAATTGCGGCCGTAAAATACAAAATGGCGGTAGAGACGAAAAATAATTTACGCACCCTATTGAGTGGCATATCATTAGATAGGTCTTTCAAAATGAAGACGATATTTCATTGACTATTTTACAGTTAGAAGTTCTGTTAAAATATTATACAACCTGGAAGTTGTGTTTGCAGGATCTCTAGCTTTACTGCAACTCTAACCATCATAGACATCTATAGACCTCATCAAAACAGTGTTTATAGATGGGAACTAACCATTAAACACAGCTTAATAGTAATCAATACAAGTAAATAGAAAAAAAATAGTTAAGTAATATAAACAAGTAATAAAAAAAATATTTTATGTCAATTCCTACTTAGGTCAATAAGAGAATTTTTTTATCTCCCATTCTTCTTTCCTCTTGAGTGGCGCTTAAAATGCCTTGATCAAGAAGAGGGCTCTCTCGGTCTTAAAATACCTTGATCTAGAAGAGGGCTCTCTCGGTTATTGAAAATTATTTAATTAAATTAAATTAATGAATTAATATTGGAAAAAAAAAACTGGATTAACATCAACTGTCATCCACTACAAGTTAAAAAAAATTTATTTGAGCTTGATGTGATGAATAATAAGTATTTTATTAACGATTGAAAATTTTCAAAAGATATATATAGCGAGAGTATCAGCTAATAATAGGAATTGAAAAAAAAAATAGTTTCACATTGATGAGAAATAATTAGTTCGCTTTTTACACAGTCGGGTTTTTTTGATTTTTTAAATTTAATTGTTTATTTATTTAATTGTTCCTTATGGTCTATTTGATAAAACTAAGTACCGGATTTACAATAAAGTAAAAAGTTTTTTTTTTTTACACAATAGGGGGCTGTGCACCCTACGAGCTACGCTCGCCAACACCCGTTCAGACACCGCAAACTCTAGAAGCACACTAATTTGATCGGTTTTCAAATAATTTCGGAAGAATGTTTTTTTTTTTTTTTTTTTTTTTTAAATTCAGAGCCGATCTCCGTGTTGACGGATTGTTTTCGTCTGTGATTCAATCAGATCAGTGAATCATGTAAAAATAAGCTGATATAAAATAAATTAAGTAAACAGAGTCTTTGTCTCTTTTTATTTTTTTTTTTCAAAAAACGCTATAAGAAAGTTCTTTTAAATAAGATATTTTAAATGAATCGTTTTAAATCGGACGTCATTTTCACGAAAGTTCTCTTTCTCTTTAATATTCACGTGAAAACACTTTTGTTGTTAGAAAGGAAATATTGTTTGCGCTGTCTTTGAATTCTGCACAATAGTTTACAAGATTATCTCAAAATATGAAATAAATGTTTCACGCAAATATATTTTCAAATTTAAACTGTTTAGCAATATTATGATTTGCAATTTTAAATAGGACGTAATATCCTCCATTTACAACTTTTAATGCATATTAATTAATTTATTATTTTAAAATTTTCTTACTCTTAAAATTCACGCGTAAATATAGTTTTATGACGTAATTATCAATATTTTCCTGCTTTTAATACATAATTATTTAATTCTCACTTGAAAAAAAAAAATTCTGTTTATAATAGTTGCGTGTAAATAAATTTTTAATTTGAAGGAAATAGTATGCTTTGCGCTTTTTTTTAAAATTGGCAACAATTTAAAATAGCACCCTTTTCTAAAAGTTGTCAAAAATCTCTCTCGAAATGCTGAAAATTTGAATTTAAAATGGAAATAAATCCTCAAAAAATCAGTCAAATTAAAAAAAAAAAATAGAAGTTCCCGGTGCGCAGACTGTAATGCATAAAATAATCTAAAAATGATCAAATTCCTAATACATAGTTTTTGCTACTATAAAACTTTTCTAACGTAATGATTTTGACCAACTTTAACATTAAATATCTCTTAAAATAATTATTCAATTTGAAAACTGTCCGCATCAGCGTGTTTATACAAAATTCTCTATAATACTACTGATTTTCATATTTTTGTATGCAGTAGTTTTCTTAATATTAACGGAGAAATACACCCGGTCACAAAAAAAATGATAAACAGCGGCGGTGACAGCGTTAGTTACTTTTTTTTTTTTTTTTTTTTTTTTTTTTTTTTTTTTAAGAATAGAGAGATTTTTTAATTTTACAGCTCCTTATACGTTTTAAGGGTAAGGAGACTCGGTACCCTTCATTCGGCGAAAAATGTCGAAAATATCGATTTTCTAATTTTTTGCTTAAATTACACTTTATTGCTTAAATTATACTTTATTATCAGTAGTATATTCTAATGAAGTTTCATAAAGATCCGAGTATTATAAATACAAGTTAAAAAAAATCCCTGCCGGCTCGGCCTACAGGCGGAGGTAGATTTCGAAGTTAAGTATACTAATTTCACCAACAAAAACTAAACCGTGATTAGAGATAAACCCACTTTAACAATTTTATCTGGCCGCTTTTGACGAGTTTTTTTTTTCATTTTTATATAATGGCTGGTTTTATCAGAATCATGTTAAGGAGGTATTAAAAAAAAAAAAATACATTTCCTTGCTCAACGACTCGAAATTTTCTGGCATGTTTCCAGTTTTATTTTTAATAGAAAAAATATGAAACTTGCTGACGTGATTTTTGGAAAGATTTATAAGCGACATGTGTTTTTATTTTTCTTTCAATTCATTAAAACTTGATTAATAAACAATTATTTTCTCAGTAGAACAATATTTTTCGTCTCTAACACAATCGCTTCGGGAAATTCTGTTTAAAATGCCCACTTTGACATCATTTTTTGAAAGATATTCTGCCTCTATCAAAAAATCAATCATTACGGTACATTATATAGTTTCTGAATAAGAGACTTTACCAATTGGATGCGTTTGAGAACAAAAATGAATCTAAAAATGAGTAAGAAAATAAGCAGTTTGGATTTAAATACACCCTTAATAAGATGATTTTTTTCTTCAACGCTATGTATTTTTTATTTGTTTTTGCTGTAAATTGGTCCTATCAAAAAATTGTCTATATAAATATTGTAGACAATATTAAGAAGATATACGATAAATTCATGGGGATTATATATCTTGTGAATTGACGGAGTTATGGATTTTCTTCTTCTTCAACACCCCCCCCCCCTTTTTTTTGTTTTCGTTTTTAATTTTTTTTGAGGTACGAATTGGTCCTATCAAAAACTTGTGAATATAAAAGTTGTAGATAATATTAAGGAAATTTATAATAAAATTAATTGGGTTTATATGTTGAGAATTGACGAAGTTATAATTTTTTTCTCCGAAAAACCCTATTTTTGCGCCCCTTGAGCCCATTTTTAATTTTATCAAAAATCTGTTATACATAAACATTTAGCCCTATTTTTAGAAGTAATAAAAATTTTAAACTGATTTGATATGTATAAAAATTTAAGAAGTTCTGGTGTTTTTTCGATTTTCACAAAAGGCCCTTGGGCCGATTTTGCCCATTAACGAACTTGACCGAGATTTTATACATCAGCTTGGAAAAGATTTGTGCAGAATTGTGGAAGTTATCGTGCCCAGAAGAAAGTGATATATATATATATATATATAGATAGATAGATAGATAGATAGATAGATAGAGATAGAGAGAGATAAAGTTTTTTACTGAGTGTGGTTTTGGGTTCTAGTGGTCATGATCGGTGTAGATCTGCAAAAAAATTTCAGAAATTCCAACATAGGGGAGAATGTAATAGGTAATATTTCATACGAAATCTATCTAAAATGATTTTATGACATCTCTATCCTTTAAATAACCCACCCATTTCACTTAAAAGTGATTTTTCTCAGTTTGTGTTTTTTCAACAAAGTAGCATGTTCAAAGTGATAAAACTTATGTATTTTTTCAATTGACTTTGATTTATTTTAGTTGTTCCTTATAGTCTGTTTGATAAAACAAAATACCGGATTTACAATAAAGTAAAAAAAAATAAAAATGTACACATAAAAATGCAAAATAATTTCAGGTTTTAGCCCCCGGTACGGTATGCTATTTTTTTCTCCCAGCTTATTTTGTGTCATATCCAAAAAATAACGTTTCCTTACAGAAGGCAGCAATAAACAAAGCAGATGTATCATTGTACGATTAAATGCTCTATAGCAATTTTTTTAATTTCTAAGCATCTCACATTTTCAATCTTTATACCGTCGTATTGGAAAAAAAAAAGTACTTTTAAATGCAATTTGTTTGAAAACTGCATCTCCATTTATTTTTGAAATATTAATTTTTTTTTGTAGTTTTTGGCGCCATTTGTTTTATTCTGGGAACTCAAGTACTCCATTAATGTAAAAAGTAAAAGGAAAATATCTGAAAACTAGCAATTATATCTTTTTGTTGCCTTTTTCTCATATCAACCGAAAGAAATTGTAATTAAAATACGTGCTATTTTGAAAAAAAAAAACTAATAATTTCTGTTAAAACATGGAGCTATAAAAACTATATTTAATTTTAAGTATCTATATTAATGTTACAAACAAATGAAGGTCTATGAATCATTAGACAGCCGGGTTTTTTTCGTCGAGTTTCTTTAATGACGGCATCTTTTTGCTGCATTTCTGTATTATTTCGCGATAGTGGCGTCCTATGCATACTTTACTGTAGATCTTTAAGAGTGGATCATAAATGTGGAATTCTTAATCGGATGCGAATGACGTCATTTTACATAAAATAAAAGCGTATTCTGTAAGTGTTAAAATTGGAATATATTTTGTACTATTTATATATACATTTTTACTTTCTTCTATCTTTACAAGAAGAAAGTATTGGTTTCATGAAAATTTTTGAATTCCAGTTTTCGACAGATTTACACGTTCTATGGGTCAGAGATTCCAAAAAACATGCTTTTACAAAATGTCTGTGAGTCTGTCTGTCTGTCTGTATGCGACACAAATTTTGTGGGCGCTCTATCTCAAGAACTAATGCACGGAATTTAATAAAAATTTATATTCAGATAGTCCCCGATATAGATTGGTGCTGATTAGTTTTTGGTGTAAATCGCCCTGCAGGTGGGGCTGCTATGTAGCATTTTGCAGGATTTCCGTAAAGGCTGTATCTCAAGAACTAATGCACGGATTTTTATAAAACTTCAGATTCCGTTAGTCCATGACATGAATGGATGCTCTTTACGTTTTGGTGTAAATCGCTCAACAGATGGCGCTGCTATGCTGCATTTTGCACGATTTACACTATTTTCGCAGTAGCTCTATCGCAATAACTAATGCACACATTTTCCTCAAACTTCGGATTTAGTTAGTCCTTCATATGAAATGAAGCTGACTATGTGTTGGTGTAAATCGCCCAATAGGTGGCGCTGCTGTACTGCATTTTGAACTATTTCCTCAATAGCTCTATCTCAAGAACTAATGCACGAATTTTCATCAAACTTCAGATTTAAGTATAACTTGATTAATATTGCTGCTGATTATGTGTTGTTGCAAATCGCTCAACAGATGGCACTTCTATGCTGCATTTGTCATGATTCGCGCAATACCTCTATCTCAAGAACTAATGGACGAATTTTCCTCAAAATTCATATTCAGTTAGACGTTGACATAAGCTGGTGATAATTAGGTTCTGGTGTAAATAACCCAATAGGTGGCGCTGCTATGCTGTATTTTGCTGGATTTACACGATTTCAGTGACAGTCATGCCTCGAGAACTAATGCACGGAATTTCATATTTTTAGAATTCTCATGATGAACACAGATTGCCATTTAATTTGGCACTGAGATAGCGAATTTTGAAGTATTGACATGTATGATATAGAAGAAAGTTTTGTGATGGCCACAACATACTAGTTTTTAATCGGGGGCGACACTAAATTCTGAAAAAGTAGAATTCCTATTTTCTAGTTACTGTAATTTTACATGTATTTGCATATTTTTTTTCTCCCAAACTACTTAAATTATATAGTAAATCTGATACTTAAAATTATACAGCACACTCCTAAGAATAGTTTTTAAAATATTTAGCGTAAATGTTTAAAATTTTCAAATTTTGCCAGGGAAATGAAACAACTTCTTGTTTCAATCATTTTCCTTCATTGAGTCCTTTATTATGCCAAAAAAGTACCTTAAAATGCTTAACCCATTTATGCGTGAATTTTTGTTTTCTCAAATATGTTGATGAAATCACTTTAAAATGTTGCACAATGAACTGGAAATAAATACAAAAAAAGCAGTTTAACAAATTACAACAACCATTTGGAAAATGATTTTTTCAAAGACTAAAATTTAAGACATAAATAATCGCACGGAGTGGATCCTACATTACGTACGCCATAGATTAAACATGAATAGTGTTATTACACGTAAAAATTGCCTGCCACTCGGCAGATTTCCTGAAACTTACGTATTATCCACCCGAAACTTACGTATTATCCAAGCATTTCATTGGCTGTTCGGGAAAAGTCTTTTCCATCGTCAGATTTCCGAGACGACCAATTTTAAATGAAATTTCATTCTCAAACATTTAAACATCCCACACTATTACTTTTTACACCGTCGTAGAGAGAAAAAAATGTACTTTTAAATGCAATTTGTTTGAAAGCTGTATCTCAAGTTGTTTCTGAGTTATTTATATTTTTTTTGTAGTTTTTATTTCTTTTTTGTCATAGTGGCAACAGAAGTATCCATCTCTGTTGAAAGCAAAGGGAAAATACCGATTACGTATTGACCAGTAAGGAAACGAATAAAATGCGGATTCAACCAATATTCCTCAGATATGTTTTTGATTTCCTACCCTGACAGAGAACAATGACCATTTTTCCAAATGGTTAATAAACTAAAAAAAAAATTACGCTAAAATATTTTTGTATTTGTTTGATAAAATGTAAACGTACTAAATATGGGCATATCCCTATGTGGAAAAATGCATAATTATATTTTTCTTTCTAAATTTATATAAATTAAGCTTTTAAATTGCATATTACACACCATAATTAGTATTTTTGTGATCTATTTATATATATATATATATATATATATATATATATATACTTCTTTACAGAGATTAATAACATTATAAGTATTATTAATAATAAATTAAGAATAATCGTATTTGAGGCTAAAAAACAGTTTAGTTCAAATTCATCTTGAAAAGGACTTAACATAAATAACTGTCCCCTAAATGGCTAATAAAAATATGGCTAATAGAAAGCATTTGCGCCTAGCGCCCTATATTTTGTACGTTACAAACATGCATAAAAAATAGGCTTGAACCTATAACTTCGCAATTTTAAAAAATACGCATTTCAAAGAAGTCAACAAGCTAAGATTATGACTTATATTTTTGGATTCTTGATACAAAAAATACAAATAAACTTCCTTTTTACATTTCGCTATTTTGGAAAAGGAAAAATCTATAAACACCAAAAAAAGGCCTTCATTTAAGCAAATAAATATCAATGTTATTAGACCGGGAGCCGGCAGCACTGAGAATCAGCTCATCGAGTTCACGGATGAAATGCTAGGATTAGTTAAATCTTGAGTCGCGTATTAAAACGCAGTCGGTCTGCCAAGACCTATCTTGGTGGAAAACACCTGAAAACCCGATTTTAGCGCCTAACTCGTAGATTTAACATTGTGTTTTCCTGCACCGAAAGATATGAAAACATGGAGGGCTGGGAGCAGGAAAACACAATGGTAAACCTACGAGTCAGCCGCTAAAATCGGTTTTCAGTTGTTTTCCACCAAGATAGGACTTGGCACACCGATTGAGTTTTAATATGCAAATCAAGATTTAACTAATCCTAGAATTTCATCCGTGAACTCGATGAGGTGATTCTCAGTGCTGTCGGCTCCCGGTCTAACAAGGATCATGACTGAGACGCCGATCAACGAAATCCCACACACTATCAATTGTCGACATATCCCGCAAACACGCAGGCCACGGAAGAAGCTGTATGTTTTCTGCTGATAACAAGTCTTGGACATTCCTTGCAAAATGTGGGCGTGTATTATACTGTTGAAATATAGATCCAGGAATGCCTTGAAGGAAAGGAACGACTACGGGCTCCAGCATTTCACTGATGTACCTTTTGCTGTTCAGAATACCTAAAATTCTTAGCAGATGGGATCATCTATGATATGCAATCTCCTTCCAGACCACAATTCCGAATGTTCGTCCTCTGTGACGAAATGCACTCCGAAAGCTGACGTTCACCGGATTAGCGTTTAACACCAAGGCGACCATCATGGCATTACAAATTAAAGCGTTATTCGTCAGAAAAGACCAATTGTTGCCAATCTGCACGCCTGTTTATGTTATGTTCATGAGCCCTTTGCAGCCGCAGGCGTTGTTGGTTTTGAATGAGGGGGATCCTGTATAAAGGAGTTCTTGTAAACAGTCCACTTTGCAGCAGACGTCGACAAATTGACGAAGCAGACAGTGAAGTTGGCCAATGTGCTGCCAACTATCTAGATGAGTATGTACGGTTCGTCAGCGTCATGCGAACCATGTGTCTATCAGTGCGCATTGACGTTATTGTTCGGTGTCCACTCCCCTATTTCCGAGTTGTCCGATCGTCGTCGGTCCACTGCTCCCAAATTCACATCACTCTGCTGTTGTTACGCTTCACACGAGCTGCTTTTGTACGATAGAACAATCCTTTTTTACGAACGCCGATGATTCTCCCCCATTCAAACTCCGTCAGTTGTTGAAATGTGGCCTCCTTTCGTCAAAGAGGCATAGTTATGTCTCACCTAACGTTTACCACTAGCAGATACGTCCAGTTACATCCCTCTATTTATACGGCTTCAGCAGCAGTCCAGAGGACGCTGCTCAGCCCACGCATACATGGTGACTCTGAAATTTGAATAATTTGCATAACACACACTGCTTTACATCATCTGAAATTTTCAGCTCAATCGCGCCATTCCTTCATGGTATTGCGATTTTCACAAACATGAGTGCACAACATAAAAGATGATCCACTTCACATCAACAAAACAAAGATCAAGTATTTAGAAGATTAATGAAAATATGTGGTGGTGGTTTTCGGTAACTGGATAGAAATATTGCAAATGTTCCAAAGGTGCTATCAGGTGATGTGACGTCACAATGACAAAATCGAGGCTAACGAGAAAGACAGGCTACCGCGGTGGGTACGATTCTTCTTTTACAGAACGCTGGAGTCACTTGATGCTCTTTTCGCACACTTTCATTGGTGCATTCGAGCATCACGTGACTCCAGCGGTCTGTAAAAAAAGAAGAATCGGACCCACCGCGGTGGCCTGTCTTTTTCGTTAGCCTCGGACAAAATCTCTCAGTTACAATTATGACGTCGTTAGTTCGCGCCGTTTTGAATTGTATTCGTCAATTTGTAACTCCTTTTTAAATTCAACATGATCGAAATCATTACCAAATGGAAGATATCGGCTGTTAGCCAACCAAAGAAACATATCGCGTTACTCCATCGATATCTCATGTTTTTCAGCCTACCAGGATCACATGGAAAATTTCGCAATTTGAGAATATCAGGCTAGCTTGTAACGAGGCCAATGTATCTTGACAACATGGTACTTGAACAATTGGTGGAAATGAACCTACCTTGACAACAAATTACGTGAACAATCGGTGGAAATGAACCTACCTTGACAACAAATTACGTGAACAATCGGTGGAAATGAACCTATCTTTACAACAAATTACGTGAACAATTGATGGAAATGAACCTACCTTGACAACAAATTACGTGATTAGTTTAAATGAACCTACCTTGAAAATAAATTACGTGAACAATTGGTGGAAATGAACCTACCTTGACAACAAATTACGTGAACAATAGGTGGAAATGAACCTACCTTGACAGCAAATTACGTGAACAATTAGTGGAAATGATCCTACCTTGAACAAATTACGTGATTAGTGGAAATGAACCTACCTTGACAAAAAATTACGTGAACAATTGGTGGAAATGAGCCTACCTTGACAACATGGTACTTGAACAATTAGTGAAAATGAACCTACCTTGACAACGTGGTACTTGAAAATTTGTGAAATCAACCTACCTTGATAACATAGTAATTGAACAATTTGTGGAAACTAACCAACCTTGATAACATGTCAGTTTGTGGAAACTAATCTACCTTGATAAGATGGCACTTTATGGAAACTAACCTACCTTGATAACATGGCACTTAGTGGAAACTAACCTACCTTGATAACATGGCACTTAGTGGAAACTAACCTACCTTGATAACATGGCACTTAGTGGAAACTAACCTACCTTGATAACATGGCAAATTTGTGCATAGAATTAAACCAAACTTTCTATGTATGTTTTTGACTATGGACGTTATGTCCCAGCTGAACAAGGTTTGCGCGGAAGTGAGCGAGGTGATAGCGACTTTTGTGAGATTTTCTCGGTTTTTATTAGTTCTGTTGTACATTGGCTTCTCATGAAGCGACGGGCACTTCGCATAGAGCTAACCCGGTGATTCCCAAGCAGCTGATGTACAACAATAAATATAACATTGATTATATTAAATATTAACTTGTTTTTACTACCAGAAATGTAATATTAAGATCAATGTTGTATAGTGTTGAAGTATTAACAAGTAACAACATGTATAAGATAGAAGAAAGTTTTGAGATTGACACATCAGACTAGTATTTAATCAACTAGGGGGCTCTGCCCCCTACAAGCTACGCTCGCCGATCCCCGTTCAGACACCGCAGACTCTAAAAACACGCTAATTTGACTGGCTTTAAAAAGGATTATGGAAGACTGAATTATAATTTAAAAACCAGTGGCTATCTCTCAGTAAATGGGTTTCCATTCATTTCCCTTTGATTAGGGAATTTTAAGGCCGAATCAGCTGCTGTTACAAGATCCAATGGCCGTTTCAACATTTGACTAAATGAGATGAGTTAACATTTGAAAATAAGCCAATATAAAATGAATTAAGTAAACAGAGACATTGTCTCCCGGTATTTTTTAACAACGCTATAAGAAAGTTCTTTTTAATAAGACATTTTAAATGTAATCTGACGTCATTTTCACCAAAGTTTTGTTTCTCTTTTTAATATTCACGTAAAAATACTTTTTTTGTTAGAAAAGAAATATTTGCGCTTTCTTAGAACTCACAACAATACTTAAAAAGATCACCTATAAATTTAAAAATATATGGACAGGACACATTTTAACTCTTTGGCAGTATTATTATTTGGCCATTTTGAATAAGACGCAATTTCCTCCTTTTACTGCTTTTTAATGCATATTAATGTATTTTAAATTTTTCTTTCTCTTTTAAAGTTCACGTATCAGTATGGCTTTTTTTTTACGTCATTTTCAATATTCTCTTTTTTAATACGTAATCCTTTCATTCTCATTTGAAAGTTTTATTTCTGTATATAATAGTCACGTGTCAATAAATTTTTTATTTCAAGGAAATATTCTTTGCTCTGTTGTTACAATTGGCAAACCTTTAACATAACTTTCTAAAAGATGTAAAAATTATCTCTGAAAATGCTGAAAATTTTAATTTAAAATAGAAATCAACCCTCAAAAAATGAGCCACATAAGAAAAATAAATGCAGTCTGCACACAGAGAGCTTCTAATGTGAATGTCTTAGAAAAAATGATTAAATTCTAATGTATAGTTTTTGCTCCTACAAAACTTTTTCAATAGAACGATTTTGACCCACTTGAACATTAAATATCTCTTAAAAATAATTCTCCGATTTAAAAACGGCCTGCATCAGCATGTTTATCAAACATTTCTCTTTAATACTACTCATTTCATATTTCAGTAGGGGAGGGTAGTACACAGTGAGACGAAAATTATTATCACGTAACGAATGGCAACCATTTTTATTCTTTTGAAAATTTTTTTGCTACATCTTTAAGCATTCTCCTTTATGTTGGAATTTCTGAAAAATTTTTGCAGATCTACACTGATCATGACCCCTAGAACCCAAAACCGCCCTCAGTAAAAAACTTTATCTATCTATCAATATATATATATCACTTTCTTCTGGACACGATAACTTCCACAATTCTGCACAAATCTCTTCCAAACTGATACATAAAATCAAGGGGCAGAAAATCTCGGTCAAGTTCGTTAATGGGCAAAATCGGACCAAGGGGATGGAAATACAAAGGTGTTTTGTGAAAACAGAAAAAACTTCATAACGTCTTAATTTTTGTAAATATCAAACCAGTTTAAAGTTTTTATAACTTCTAAAAATAGGGCAAAAAATTCATGTATCAAAGATGTTTGATAAAATTAAAAATGGGCTCAAGAGACGAAAGAAATGGGGTTTTGGAGAAATCATCCCTTCAATTTATATTTTGAAGTAAATGAATATATTTTCAATGTTATAATTAATATACAACCCTTTAAAAATATTTGCATATTAGCAATTTACGCTCATCTTATTAAAAAGTAAAAATCAGACTTGTCCCATTCCCTCTTTTGCTGGCATGACCCATTCCTCTCTCTACCTTCTTTTATATTAAACTTCTTGTATAAACAGAAATACTGCTTTTAGGCATAGTTTCAATTATGGATAATATACAGTATAATGTTCCATAAATAGGAAAACTATTACATCTATGCATAAACAAATCATTAATATACAGAAAGCATAAAAAGTATATAAAGCAAATTTACTTTTGATTCTTGAAATAATATTTTTCTTTATACAATTACAAGCTTACATAGATCAGCTAATTTTTTCAACTGAAGATTGGGGTACCATTGCTTCATCTAATCTGCGATTGATGAAATATTTAGAATGATGCATAAAGAGAAAAAGCTACTGTCCCATTCCTCCCACTGTCCCATTTGACCCCACTGTCGCCTATATGTAAAGTAAATCCTCATTTATATGTCTTGCATTTACAGGTTTTTTATAATTATACATTATATTCCTTAAATTATTTTCTTTTCTTTTTTCAGTGTAAAATTTTTTCAATTGTATACATTGTTTTTTTTTGTGTGGGGGGGGGGGGGGAGGAGATTCCTACGAAATTAGTATAAATGAGGTCTTCAATATACTTTTACATTAATTCTGATGTTAGATAATTTTATTTTAACCATTATTTCTTAAATTAGGAATACTTACAGATTCTAAAATGATCATTATTTGGTTAATGACACCCTATGTGTAAAAAAACATTAATTTTAAAACAACAATTTTTACCTCTCCAATTTTTTTTAATTTAAAACACACAGATGGAGCAATGTTTCTACCAAGTTTAAAAAAAATTCTTGATGATTTTTTTTTTTTTTTTAAATGGGCCATTGCAGTCAGTCCTTTTTTAGGGTGATATTTTCAGTTTGCACATAATAAAAAGTAAAGAAATTAAAATTTACTATTGTTTTGATGTAAAATATGCATTTTTTATAGAAAGAGCTTCAAATTGGTACCTGAAACGTAGAATTTGCGCCATTAATTGTCAAGTTATGGCCATTTATAGACATTGATAAAATTCCACGATGGCCGCCACTTGGTAAAAATGACAACTTTTCAAATGGCTATATATCAGCCAATATTACGAAAATTATTTTTAAATTTTCAGATTTGAGGGTTTCATTACTGTGTGTATATGATAAAAATTTAAAAAAAATCTGACTATGGTGCAACACTATTTCTTTAACCCTTAAATGCCTGAGTTTTCAAAAATCATTTAAAAAATGTTTTTCGGCTTTCTTTTTTTAAATAAATCACGGGAAAAATACTTTAAAAAAATCATATCTTCTTTTAAGTATGGTTTACGGCTAAAACACTGTTTGTTACTAATCGGCAATACTGGTCTTTAATTGAAAAAATAATTTCCCTTGATAAAATTCTATAATATTAAACACACAGAATTTTAAGAACTATGATAAGACATAAATTTTACTTGCTCACTGCAGAACAAAATAGGGCATTTCGCAAGCTTCCAAACAAAACAAAAAGAAAATGTATCAACAATTGAAAAAATAAATCTATCTTTATTCTTAAACAGAACAAGTGTTGCCATCTAAATGTTGAAAATCGATTTAATAATATTTTCAGAATGCATTTTATTGGCAACATTAGGCATCATAGGTTCAATACTATTCCAATAGTATTTATAATCCTAAATTGGGTATGTTGCCGAAAGGCAACACGCGGCATTTAAGGGTTAAATTGGTTGATTTCACGTGGAATGACCCCAATGTGGAAATTTCATAAAAATTTCAATTTTCACATTTTTATCCGATTTTCAGATTTTTATCTTATCACATCCCTTCGACTACATTGTGGCAAAAATCGGGCTGATACTGCACATAGAACCTGCTAAACAACATCTAATATCATATTCACCATTTTAAAAGAAATCTTTAAACTCATTTATCTCAGTAAAAGAGCACCGAAAACTGGCGATAACACACAATTAAAATAACTTTGTAAAAAATCACCATAAAATCGAAACAATGCACAGGACGAATTTCGAACTTTAAAATTAACAATCCGTCATCAACTACACTATAAAACACGTAGTCCATCAAGGGGCAAGGAGGAGAGATTACAAAGCGTGCGACAGATGGCGCTAGCAGTAAGTTAAAAATAGAGATTCTACATTAGAGAGAGATTGGACTTTGACGAAATGTCCGCCATTTTCGTTACAAAGTAGATGGAACGCCGTACCAACGCAATGCATTTTCATCAGCATCTAACACTTTTTATCAGGGCCGAAACTAAGGGGGGCGTGGGGCAGAGGAGGCACGTGCCCCGGGTGCCAGAACGAAGGGGCGGCAAATGAAAGATTATACCTTTGGAATCTATCATTTTCTTCTGATGGACTGATGGTTTTTATTATTATGAAACAGCCATTATAAATGAAGTGTTAGGTGAAGATGAAAGAGCAGTCGTAAAAAGCTTGAACTCTGATTTTCTGGTCAGAATGGTTAAAAAAAAAAAAAAAAAAAAAAAAAAAATGGCCATTTTTTTCCCTATTCTGACCAGAAAATCAGAGTTCAAACATTTTACGACTGCTCTTTCATCTTCACCTAACACTTCATTTATAATACCTGTTTCATAATAATGGAAACCATGAGTCCATCAGAAGAAAATAACTCTGTTAAAGCGGAAACTCGCTTAAGCGGGACTCTGATAATCGAAACGCTACTGTATAAGCAAACACTGTAAATAGCCAGTAATACATGCGAATTCTTTTATTTTGAAAGAACTACAATTGCTACAAACGTCACACTCAATTTACGTAGTTCAGTATTACGTATTTTATTATTACATATTTTAAATTTTAAAATAAGTCGCCCATTAGAAACTTAGTAAAATTCTCTTTGTAAATATACTTTGAGGAAGAAAGTGGAGGGGGGGGGGGAATTCATGTTTGCCCAGGGCGCAAAAAAGGCTAGTTTCGGCCCTGATTTTTATTCTATTAAAATTATGAAAATTTCATTTTATATGCCTTCAAAGGGTCTTTCAGAACATAAATATGAGCACATTCCCATTTTAATGAGTAAGAATTCTCAGAAAATGCATTTTTTACTCTATTTTTTTACTAATTAAAATAGTGGGCAGAGGAAGATTAAGCATGTAAGAACTTTATTTTAATTTCGCAATATTTGAGAAAATAATTTTTAAAGATTATCAGATAGAAAATAAGCTGTAGAATTCAATTTTTTTTAATTATCTATAATTTATTATGCATTTTAAAACAACAGTAACTATTATAATTTTCACCATCTTCGCTTTGATAATTTCAGAAACAATAAAATTTGAACGTATTATATACCACTCCTATTTAACTATGTATGCGATTCAAAATTAATTTAATATGTGCCCTGAAAATATTTTATGATAAGTTTCTACGTACTGGTACTTCTCTTTGATATTCTTTTTAAATACAGAGGTCTGGTAAATATATAGTATTAGAATGAGTATTGTTATCAAAACATTAAATGAAAGTTTAGAAAAAAAAATTAAATAGGGGCACTGTTGTTAAAAGAAACAAATGAAAAATATGAAAAACAAATTCTATAAATAAATCAAAATCCGATAACTAAGTAAAATCGCACTGCTGCAAAGCGTAAAACAGCTGGGTAAAAAAAAAAAAATAATAATAATAAATAAAAAAAAATGCCTATTCTGAGAATTCTCACTCATTAAAATGGAAATGTGCTTATATTTATGTTCCGAAAGACTCTTTGAAGGCCCATAAAATGAAATTTTCATATTTTAATAGAATAAAAAGTGTTAGACGCTGATAAAAATGCATTGCGTTGTACGGAGTTCCGTCTACTTTGTAATGAAAATGGCGGACATTTCTTCTATGTCCAATCATTCTCTAATGTAGGAGGGCGATTTTCAAAAGGTGGGCACTGGACACACGTCATAACTTTAAGCCTTTCAAACATAACTTTAATTATCATTGAATTTATTTTTTTTACACTGAGTTTTTAATTCTATTCAGAGACAGAAAAGGACATAATTTATTGTAAAAGCTTTGTATAAATATCTTAAAATTTTATTATTTTATGATAATGAGGCCAATTTCGGACATTCATAACGTTAACTGCTCCAATGTACCACCAAGAAAAATAGTTTTAACTTGCTTCCAGGCGGTTCTAATGGTAAACAACGAATGCACAAAGGAAACAGATGATTTTTTGATAATTTCGTTAAGACATGGCAGGCTGATTTATTGCTTTTTTGAAGATAGAAGGACTTTTCTATAAAGAATTTTTCTGTATTTTGTATTATGTCCGAAAGTAACGTACGTAACAAAGTATTTGATTTTATTATTATTATTACTGGATAACAAAAAGTTAATTATACATATATATATATATATGTATACAGACACATTTACTACATTCTTAGTCTTAAGAATTTTTTAAATATTAAGAGCAACGTCCAAAATCTGTAACGTACGTGCGAAAAAATGTCCGAAATTTGTAACGTACACAACTGTTAATTAAATGCTTTAATAATTAATTTTCCAGAATAGTTGCTGTCTTTTAATGTTTGTGTATAATTCTGTAGGCATACTATTAAAAATATTTATATATTATACTTATAGACAAAATACTATACTATTAAAAAAATTTCGCCTTAAATTTGAAAATTTGAAAAATTACATATAATTAACGTTTAATGATCCCACCTTTTGAGAATCTCCCAGTATCTCTAGGTAAAAACCAATGGAGGAAAGAGATAGATGGAGATGCAGTATGCCGTAAAAAAGGTTTGAAATATGAAACCATTTATCGCTCGAATTTAAACGTCCACAGTAGACCCGAACAAAACAAGCATCTGGAACAGGGACCGAATTCTTTGACATCACCCGTGCATATTTTTCTCTAAATGAAAGTGATCTGCTTATTTTTAAGCATTCTAAAGCACCATTCCATTGTATCATGAATTAAAAACTGAATTAATAAAAGTTTTTTTTTTTTTCCTTGAAAGAACGTGCTTGTGTTTGGGTCTACTGTAGCGGATTTTGGGGTTACATTTTTGGCGTCACTCCCAGCCGCCTGACTGCATCTCCATCTATCTCTTTCCTCCATGGTAAAAACCAAACCCAGAGATCACATACAGAATTGAAAAGCGTTGCTAGAATGCAAAATAAACATCAAAATAGGAAGAAAGAATAAATCATTCACTTCAGTTCATGTTTTTTCAAATTTTCCATGTCGTCAAAATGCTAAGGCTTTTCTAAATAGGAATGAAACGTCTTTAATTTTTTTTTTCTAGTTGAAGATCATACCATACATAAGAGGTTTAAGGATAGGATTTTGAATATTTTGATATTTTTACGGTTTCGTACTTAAAATGAAAAAACGGAACCATTATAAGATCACTCCTGTGTCTGTCTGTCACAGCCATTTTACTCGTACACTATGGAACGTGGAAAGTTCAAATTGCGGGAAGTAATAAAGACTATTGACCAACATATTTACAGGTTATTAAACATTTACAAATATTTTTAGGAAAATTGTAGAGGGGTTAATTAAGTTACTCTAAAGAAAAAATCTTTTCTTTCTATATCGTGTGGAAGCTTTCGTAACACTGAACTGAAAAATACATTTCTTTTAATTTTAGGTATTATATTTATTAGGTATTATATCGTCGAAAATGTAGTGCAAAAATAAGTTTTCCCCATCTATTTCCGAATCTATTGAAGCTAAAATTATGAAAAAATTAGTGGTAGTAGACGTTAATTTAAACCTTGCAGGAGAACTATAGCGATTACCCTAGGTCACATAAATTTTGAGAAAAGTTCATTTTTCCGTTACACACAAATTTCGATTTACGGGCATTCAGCAAAGGTGTTGAGGAGCAGTGGAGGTACCTATCGTACCAGAAGTATAAAAGCCTTGTTTATAATGATTTTTGAAAAAATCGTCGGTAATTAACCGAGATAATACCCCTTAAAGACACGGACGGTTTGGACATACATAATGACATGGACGGCGCACTCTATGTACCATGATGTTGAATTCCTAGATAACAACTTTTAAGGATACATTTCTGTAATACAATGGTCCAGTAGCAGTATAAAAGCAATAGACTAAATTGTTAAAAACAGACTAATTTAATTAGAATTAATTGCATAACTACTATGGGATTCGCGACTAGTTTGCATTGAGTAGATCTCTCAATACGCCTTCCGTGTCTTTAAAAGTTAATTAAAAACCTATCTGGAAAAACGCGGCATGAACCAAAGCGGCGTTGCTACTTTGCGACCTCCTTTCGAAGCGCGCTTAGAAAAATGCCAATTTAAACTTTGACCTATAGTTTTGTTTTAGATACGCTGTGAAAAGAAAGGATTATTACGAAGCTGAATTTAGTTTTATGAAATGCCAAATGAAGTTTAAATATGCACTATTTTTATTGTCAGTGCCGGAATAAGTTCACCATAAGCAGATTAGAAAGGATTTAAATAAGTCTTATACAGAATATCAATATTTGATATTATTTGGATTTCATAACTCCTTGAACTTTTACGGTATACCAATTCATAGTTTTTTATTATATAGTATACAGCTATACGCAAACCCTACGTTGTATAGTTTTCTTACAAAGTCTTATTTTTATTTAGTAACGAGTTTTTTAATAATATAGTTAATAATTCATATATTTCTTGTACGGAATCCTCTGAGCGCAGGTAATACTCGCACTTAACCTTTTTTTAAATTATATGTACAGAAATTAGTCATTTTCTCTGCCTTTTCCCACCGCTGGTGTTTATTTTTTTTTCCTATAAAAGTATTTCTATTAATTTGGTCCTTAAATCTGTTCAAAAAATCATTAATGACCTGCAATAAAAAAGAATCAGGTGATAAATCGTAGTCATGTTACATCTTACTCCCTCCCTTCATTTTTTGAGGTGTTCAACATTTTTATCGATGCCACCGAAATGGGTAATATTTTGTCTTTTCGTTTTTGAATTTCAATTACATTCTGAAAAACGATACATGCAGTGAACATGTATTAATCTCCATAATAGTACGTATTTAAATCATAGCTATACACGGTTATTGGAATATATTTTAAATTCTCTTTACAACACAACCAAAAAATTGGAAGCGAGGATTTTTTTCCTGTTCAAATATTATCAATCGATTGAAATATATTTTAACAGAAAAAATACTAAATGGAAATAAGGGTGTCCGGGACACATTTTAAAATATTTTTTATTTATTGAGTTAAAATTCTGAATTTTTTTGTGATGGTTAACCTTATTTGTAAACAAAATCACATAAAACTTCTCAAAAATTTTTTTTAATTTAAATTTAAAATTTATTCAAAAAGTGGTGTAATTTAAAATCGTTGTAACTCCAAATATTATTTATAGAATTTCAATTTTTTTTCAAGGTTTTTTTTCAAAGTTTTAATTTTGATTCAGCATTTTAAAAAACATTAATTTATAAAAAAAAAATAAAAATATTTAATAAAAAAATTAAAAAAAAAGTGGTGCAACTTAAAAAAAAAAAAAAAATCATATTTTCAAAAGTAAATATTTTCTTCAAATATACTGAATCAAAATTAATGTAAAATAATTGAAAATGATATGTCCCAAGTTTGAACCCTGTATCTTTAACGGTTCTCGACTTATAAGAATTTAAATATGAGAAATGGTGAAAAAAATTTTCATGAAGAAAAAAGTATTTTTTTCCATGACAGCCATTGCTTGAAAGGAAGATTTTGAAAACAAACCAAAACGAAAAAATTAATGTTTTTTGTTCTAATTCAGATAGAAACATGATTTAAATATCATTTTAAGCCAGAAAAAACAGATTTTTTTTTTTCGAAATAAAATGTTTTTGCAAAATTTTAAGATTTTTGTGTCCCAAACCCCCTTAAGGTTTTAAAAATTCGTGTGGCATATTATACATTATTTAGAAAATTCATATATGGTTTTGTTTAATTTTAGGATTAGTCTAAAATTTTTATTTAATGATATACCATTTTTTTGAAAAAAAAATTACGTACAAATTATCTTCGATTCACACAATTTTATGCTAATATATTCTCAGGAAGATATTTTAATTGATGCAGTAATTTTAATAATAATAAAAAAGTTTGAAACCGCACGTTAAACGTGGCAAATGAAGTGCGTTCGATTGGTAACTAGTTTTATAAATATTTTTTGCACCGCATACTGTACTGAATGTCTATTTGAGTGCACTTCATAAGTGCCTATCCATGTCATTCTGTTCGAAAGGTTGTAACATTATTAAAATGTACTTGAAATAATTTTTTCCTACTGACCGTCATGTAACGAAAAACTTTCGACTATCCCTGTCATTAAACTCTACATCCGATTTTCATAAAATTTGAAATGTCTCGCCAAAATTTTGCAACCATTATATATTCAATTTTCAGACCATTCGGTTGAGTAGTTTTTGCTCTGTTATATATGCGGACGGACAGACAGACGGACCGAACAACAACTATAGGTGCTACGTATTTATATAATTACGAACGCACCTAAAAATGACTACATCTGAGAGAAATGTTTAAGTTATACTTTCAGCAAATGAAAAATTTTAATAAATCGATTAAAAGCATATTTTTCTCCGCAGGTGGTTTCTGTACCATAGGAGGTGTTTTTAAATATATAAATTTTTCACTACTGAATATTAATGCAATACAATTAGACCGGGAGGTGGTTGCACAAACCATCCCCTCATCGGGTTAACGGGTGAAATTCCACGACTAGTTGAAACTCTATTCTCATATTAAAATTCAACGGGACTGCCAAGTCATACCTTTGTGAAAAACGCCTGCAAAACCCGATTTTAGTATTAAAAAGCAGAAAAAACAACGTTTAAAAATGCACAAATACATGAAAAGCAGCAAACAGCTGTTTCGAATCTACTAGCGAAATTCTTCTTCAGTGCAAGATAGGAAAAAATGAACAGCGTGCTAGAAAAAGCGAGGCTGAGCAAAAATGATTTTGCCCAACCGTGCTCATCGCCTTCTTCGGAGTGAAGGGGGTCGACAACTACGAGATTGTCCTAAAATATGTAATCAGTATATACCGAAGTAATTAATTACATGTGATTTTTATCATCTTGTATGCAATTTACACAACAATTCAAACCTATGATGTCATCTATTTCATTATTTTTTAGAAAACCCGATTGGTTTAAACTTCATGCAATTTGAATATTTAACTGTACTCTATGCTGTTTTTAACCTATAACAGTGAATGAATTTATACTGCACATGCAATTTACTATTAACTTTTATCTAGACTACACCTTTAACACTAGAATGACTGTGAGGGGGCAGTTTGGCCCCCAACCATATGGATATAATTCGGTTCGAATCAGAAATTTCTTTATAAAATGAGTTTAAAAGGCACAAAGGGAAAAAAGGGCTAATTAAATAAGTTAAACAGTTTTAAATAAAAATTCTGGTATTAAATGTTTTTATAAAACTTGAGTGAAAATTCCCGTCTTTCTAGTATTAAGCCCTTGGGGACGAGCGATATGCATAGGTGCCGAATAACGTGCTTAGAATCCTCGATTTTCCCACCAGTTATTTTTATTTGTAAACTGACTTGTTCAATCGTAGCATTTTTGCGATTCAATCAGGCGATAATTTTTGTTTCGAAAAACCGGTGGTAAATGATTAAAAATTCTGTAAACTACACTCGTCGCGAAGAGGTTAGGGTACTTATGTTCGGAACGCTTTTCTTTTTAATGTACAATATTGCATAAATACACATATGTTTTGTTCATTTATAATACTGAATGATAAAAGAACATAAAATCCTAGCAATATCTTCATAACAAATTTTAAAGTTGAGGTTTTTTGGCCTTTTATTAAGCAAACTTTCATGCTTACGCCAGACAGCTTACATTCAATTCAATGAAACATATTCCAGTTTTATTTTTACTACATACTACTATTACATTTACCTGTATACTGAACTAGGAATTTTATTATACAATGGAACTTTCCTCTAATGACGTCCCTATTTAACGGAGTTTTCTACTTAACGAATTTTTTTGCTGAGCCTCGACTTTGAACGCTATCAACATGTAAATTAATCTCCATATCACAAAAAATATATTCTATATAACGAAGTGTTTTCCACTTTCGTGCTTTTCCAACATTCAAACAGGGATAAGGTTGCTTTTGCGATGGATGTGCGAATTTATTTCAGCGAATTGTATGAAAATGAAAATATTTATTTATTTAGTCATTTGCATGCAAAAGAAGAAATGCTAAAGGCCTTCGATGCAATAAGAAGAGGATTAAAGTTTCACAAAAATGTTACATATATTTTGTTTTGATACTTACAAAAGTGCGAAAATGTTTTTGAACAGTATTTTTTATAAGAGACCTGATGTGCACAGTAATATTACAGATTTTAAAATAAGGGATTTGGAATACTAAAAAAAGGGAAAAGGTACACTACCGTTCAGTTTTTGTTTACCTCTCTTCATTATGTGTGTGTTTTTTTTTTTAGACATTATTCTAATTAAATTTTCCTCATATGTCTACATTGCATAAAAAAGTTACTGCCCGAATTAAAATACATTTTTCCAGAATTTTCATTTTATATGTATTTTTCATTTTATGAATGTGTATTTTCTTATACAAATTTCATGAATTTGAGTGGATTTCTATTTAACGAATTTTCTTTATAATGAAATGTGTAAGTATAACGATGAGACTTCGTTAAATGGAGGTTTCACTGCATCTTCAAAATTAACAAATATTTGTATGTAAAAAAAAAAAACAGATTTTTATTAGATTTTTTTTTATTTTTTTTTATTTCGAGTACCTGTAAAATACATATAACATTATCGCATAGAGCTTAGATTCTAGTTCAGAACAGAATGAGTAATAAGGAAGGCATTCTGATAAAATTTCACTGAAATAAGTTTAACACATTTTATGTAATGAAGTTTGTCGAACACGGAAATAACGGAAAAATTGCTTTTCCAGAAATCACATTTAAAGATATCTTTTATATATGACAGATATATACAAAATTAATCTAGAAGTGTAAATTAATGTTTATTAGTGTTTTTATGTAAAAAACTAAAGAAAATGATGCATAGAACTATTGTTTACATTTTTCACAGCCTTCCTACGCCCACTTCCGGTAGTTGACTCATTACTTCCTGCTAATTAAATTGATCATAACACCTCTTTTAATAATCACAGGAATAAAATTACAATATATTTAGTACCGTAAAAGACTGCCCAAATAAAACAATAAAAAATCTTTCGAAAATGTTCACGAAAACCGCCATTTTAATGCAGGTAATGTTTTAATACCTTAAGTGTTTGTTAGTCGAATTGCATAAAACTAATTTGTTAATTCAATACGCAAAAAGACGACGCAATAAAGAAGTTTTTTCGTCTTCAAAACACCAACGTTTATAAGCGCATATGTAAGGTAAAAATGCCTACGCGAATGAGAAATATGTCATGATTATAAATTTTTATAATAAGCTTTGACAGTGTGAAAATATCACGCGATCTATCTCCTGCTGACGGAATACGTGGTATTAAATCTGAAATCACCAAGAACATTTCAAGCCATATACAGTAAAACCTCTCTAAAGCGACCACGCTCCAATCCAATAAAAATGGGTCGCTCCGAGAGGTGGTCTCTTAATGGAGGTCATGTTTAAATCCAGATTTTAATTGTTAAAAAAATGCAACAATTAATGTTACTAAAATTTATTTTTCATATTAGGAAAACATATGAAAATTTAAGTATCAAAACAAAAGTTAATTATATAAGTTTATAATATATAACTTCTAGAATTTAAAGAATAAATACATTGATGTTTGCTTTGATTTTACGGTTTTATCTTTTATAACTTTTATTTCCAAGTGCTTTCGAAGTTCTGTAAATAAATGAGATTTTTTTGGACGGGAACAAATAATGACAATTTTATTAATTTGCCTTGAGTTTCTCAACAGAATAGGGTAGAGGAGTTTATGGACCACCATTCTTAATTTATCATCAGAGTTAAATTCATTGCCTAAAAAGGCACAAAGGGGTTTACTTAAAAGTTACTGAAATAAAGAAAAATTCTAAACTTAGTTTAGAGTTTGATGAATAATGCGCTCTCCGGAATTATTTTTCTAAAAAACTTCTTCAAGCGACCAGGAAAAAACGGAATTTGTTTCATTTTCTTCAAAGAAATGGGTCGCTCATGGAGGGAGTTCAGCTGGGATGGTCTCTGAATGGAGGTAAAATGAGTATTGAGCTTATGGGAATAAATTTCGTTCCAAGAAAAAAGGGTTGTTAAGAGAGGTGGTCGCTTAATGAAGGTGGTCGCACAGGGAGGTTTCACTGTACTTTCGCCTATGATGATGACGCAATATCTTTTCCCGATTCCTGCAGTGACTTATTTTTTATTAAGGATATTTTGAATGAGCTTTTGAAGACCTTTTTAGGATTTCGAATCTTCAAACGCCTCAACCCCATCTAGTATATTAAATTAATAATTGCATGTGTCATTACACGAACCAGCAAAGTAGCATTTCAAGTACAAGTGACGAATTGCAGACCATAAACCCTCCTACAAGTGTAATAAAACTATAAATCAATTCATATGTGTTTCGGGAAGGTCTTTGTGATAGTATCTTTTTAACTTTAAAGCTATGTAATAGGCAATATTAAATACATATTTGAGAGTTTAAACTCGATGTCTTAATCAGTGAAGAATATTTCAGCCAAAAATGGAATTATTATAGATAACACCTGGCATTTTCAATATAAAATGTTTACATTTAATATGTAAAACCTCATCTTTATAAAAAGGTATAAAATTTCACCAATGACAGAATTTTACTTTTGAGTTATAATTCTGCTATTCACATTAAAAATTAAAAGAATCTCATGTGATTATCTCATACGAAGTTAAAAAAAAAAAAAAAAAAAAAAAGCTTATGATTTGAATAAGAAACTTATTCATCATAAGTAAAGATCCATTGAAAATTCGGTTTCGTTTTCGGTCCAAAATATGAGTTTCGGTGCAAATACTGCCGAAAAATCGGCTCAAAGTCGGACCAAAACTCGACCAAAACTATCTTTATTCCAAAAATCTCGTTTTTTCCTTAGGAAATTTTCAGCATTAATCTTTAATTGAGATGTATCGGGTCAAATGCGACACTATTGATTGCTACGAACTTCCTTGTTTATAATTATCAGTCATGAATGACTCAAGACGTGAGTACAAAGTATAAAGAAATCAATGCATGTGAGGACTAAACTTTGAAGTCAGGTGCACATTAAAAGCTGCAGTTTTAACAGTAGTAGGAAATGTTTAGTTTGAAACCGCAGAAGTGTTTCGAATGCTCTTTGAAAAAGCCCTAGTATAACATGGGATCATTTACAAAAATCTGTATAAAAAGATAAATCGAGGTCTGCATACTTAAAACATTTCTCAATGAGATGAAATTCGTATCATTATAAAATCATTCTGCGTCGTTGATGAATTAATTACATTTTATATGAAAATAAAAATCTTTGGCGAGAGGCACAGAGAGCCAACTTATGCCGCAAGTATAGTTACAGGTATAATTATTTCTTATGTATATTTATGTATTCATTACTTAATTTTTTGTTTTTTGGACATTTTCGCTTTTGTTTTCAGTCGAAAATTAGAAGATTATCGAAATTCGACTTCGATCTAAAAAACTATGATATTTGCGTCGATCCTTAATCATAAGTATGCAAAACATTTGCCATACTTAATTAAGGGGACTGGTCACTCAGCTTTGGAATTCTTCTCCGTCATGTTAAGTCTATGAAATTTTGATTCATCCGTATACTTAAAATATCTTCTCGGAAAATTTCTATTTTTAACATCCTTTTTCCGTGTACTCGTCTTTAAACGATGTCTCTTAGATTTGAAAATATTTCTAAAATCTAGGGTGAATTTAATATTTTAGGTGTTAAAAGCGGGGAAACTGTGAGTAAGATTTTAACTCTTCCTATAAAAGGAAGTCTACTTTAGAAATAGTTCGAGAACTCAGAAAAAGAGAGATATCTTTTAGGAAGTGTACACAAAAAATAGAAGTTAAAAATATTAATTTCCCGAGGAGGTATTTTAAATGGACGAATGCATCCAATGCCCATAGACTTTCCATGAGTGAGGGGAAATCGGAAGCTGAATGACCAGCCCCCTTAAGAAAAAATGTTCGCATGATATTATACCTCAAGAAAACGAAATTTTATTACGGTCTAAACTTGTCTTTCCTATTGAAAAAAATTATTTATACCAAAACGAACATTATATTAACGCTTGTGATGTAGATTACGTCATTTCTATATTTCTAAACGGGGTTGAATGTATCAGAACGCACTTTTTATGTAAAATTAATTTATATACTATTCCAAATGTTAAAACATTCAAATAAATAAAGCTTGTTTTTTCACACCTGCGTTTTTATTTATAAAAAATGCATGCTTATTAATTTTTATCTAGCAGAAATTTTCAGGGAAAAGGTTAGAATGAAGATTACGTTTTAAAATTATTTTACTTATATAACTCACAGAAAAAATTCAACTATTACATAAAGATTCAACCATTAAACGGAAATATAATTGTCATTAAAAAATAATGTCAACTACTACATACAATGTATTTGTGTGGGTATACATTTGCGTACATGTGGATATGTATTTGTGTATATGTATTTGTGGATATGTGGCCATGTATTTGTGGGTATGTGGCCATGTATTTGTGGGTATGTGGCCATGTATTTGTGTATTTGTGCATTTGTGGCTATGTATTTGTGCATTTGTGGCTATGTATTTGTGTATTTGTGGCTATGTATTTGTGTATTTGTGGCTATGTATTTGTGTATTTGTGGGTATGTGGACATGTATGTGTTGGATATGTATTTGTGTATATGTGGCTATGTATTTGTGTATATGTGTATATGTATTAGTGTATATATATTTGTGGATAAGTGGATATGCATTTGTGGATATGTGGATATGTATTTGTGGATATGTGGATATGTATTTGTGGATATGCATTTGTGGATATGTGGATATGCATTTGTGGATATGTGGATATGCATTTGTGGTTATGTGGATATGCATTTGTGGTTATGTGGATATGTATTTGTGGATATGCATTTGTGGATATGTGGATATGCATTTGTGGATATGTGGATATGCATTTGTGGTTATGTGGATATGCATTTGTGGTTATGTGGATATGCATTTGTGGTTATGTGGCTGTGTATTTGTGGCTATGTATGTGTATTTGTGGCTATGTATGTGTGTTTGTGGCTATGTATGTGTATTTATCTATGTATTTGTGGATATATGTATATGTATTTGTGTATATATGGATTTGTATTTGTGTATATGTGGGTATGTGTATATGTATAGGTGGATATGTATATGTGTATAGGTGAATATGTATATGTGTATAGGTGGATATGTATATGTGTATAGGTGGATATGTATATGTGTATAGGTGGATATGTATATGTGTATAGGTGGATATGTGTTTGTGTATATATGGATATGTATTTGTGTATATATGGATATGTATTTGTGGATTTGTATTTGTGTATATGTGGATATGTGTATATGCATATAGGTGTATATATATTTGTGTATAGGTGTATATGTATTTGTGTATATGTATTTGTGTATAGGTGTATATGTATTTGTGTATAGGTGTATATGTATATAGGTGTATATGTATTTGTGTATAGGTGTATATGTATATAGGTGTATATGTATTTGTGTATAGGTGTATATGTATTTGTGTATAGGTGTATATGTATATGTGTATAGGTGTATATGTATATGTGTATTTGTGTATATGTATATATGTATCAATGCAAAAACCCTTGACGGGTTAAAAGTTTCTGACGCAGCACTTTATCTTATGCTCTAAGACTTTTAAATATGGAACTTAAAAATACTGATATCAAATTTTGAGTGACGTTATGCTATTTCTTAAAAAATATATTTGTATTTATTTCATCATTTTATTTTTGTTTTATTTATAATCGCATGTGCAAAAGTTATGTTCAACATGAAAAGCTGCATAAAATTTTATTCGCTGTTGCTTTATCATTTACATCTCTCATCAATTCAAAATATGAGTTTTAAAAGATATGATATAAAATTTAAGTGACGCCTTGATGTGACTTTAAAAGGTTTGTTTTAAAATTCAATTTAAATTATTTTTGACTTGGTTAAAATATTTTTTTACATCTACACAATACTTTTAATTTTCCAATTCACTGTTAAATATATCACTTTCATTGAATCTATACTATGCATTGAAATGTATTTATTTCAATAAATTGATTTATCTTTTGTGTCACGCTATTCAAAATTGTGAGTAAGATTTATGTAAATGGTTTATTTGCGTCAAACTATCCTTTTTCATACATTTCATGTAGTTTGGACACAATGACGCAAAGAAACCATTTACATAAATCTTACTCACAATTTTAAATAGCGTGACACAAAAGATAAATCAATTTATTGAAATAAATACATTTCAATGCATAGTATAGATTCAATGAAAGTGATATATTTAACAGTGAATTGGAAAATTAAAAGTATTGTGTAGATGTAAAAAAATATTTTAACCAAGTCAAAAATAATTTAAATTGAATTTTAAAACAAACCTTTTAAAGTCACATCAAGGCGTCACTTAAATTTTATATCATATCTTTTAAAACTCATATTTTGAATTGATGAGAGATGTAAATGATAAAGCAACAGCGAATAAAATTTTATGCAGCTTTTCATGTTGAACATAACTTTTGCACATGCGATTATAAATAAAACAAAAATAAAATGATGAAATAAATACAAATATATTTTTTAAGAAATAGCATAACGTCACTCAAAATTTGATATCAGTATTTTTACGTTCCATATTTAAAAGTCTTAGAGCATAAGATAAAGTGCTGCGTCAGAAACTTTTAACCCGTCAAGGGTTTTTGCATTGATATCATTACTTTTTTGAGGTTAGTGATAAAATGATTAAAAAAAGATACTTATGGAATTTAATGCAGATTTAATTTTTACTATTTTATTACAATTTTCCTTATAGCAGTTTGTATATAAAAACAACTGGGTAAGTATAATCGCAGATCGCACAGAGGGTTTCATTTGATATTCCTTTAAAAACACTTTATCCTTAAATTAATAAATCCAAAATGTTAATTTATAATTATTAAATCCTTACATAGATGGTGCACCAATAGTTCCAATTTTCATGGGGCAGGGAACGCACTCTTTTAAACAAACCACCTTCCAATTGAAGTCATCAAAAACCAAGTTGAATAAGCCAGACCCCGTTGTGTTGTTTGACAAACAGCAGTCTCATGTCCCTTCCTTCCCCCCTTTTTCAAAATTTTTCAGACCAGTACCTAAGAATGGAACCGAAATAATTTTTTCTCTTCAGAAATTACGATAAAAAAATAGTATGCAGTACTCATAAATTTACTTTAATGCTATATAGGGTGATTATTAAGTTAATTATAACTTTTTGAATCTGTTGCATTGATGTCCGAAAGGTAGTTTCTGAGTTATGGAAGCTGGACCCATAAGGCGCCATAGAGGGGCGAAGCCCGCTAGTGTCTATCATAATTATATCTGCCATGTAGACTAATTGCGATATTTAATCAAAATAGTCCATATCTAGGACGAAGCCCGCTAGTTCCTATCATAATATATATTTTTTATAATTTTATATAGTCTATAATAAAAATCAGACTTAAAATAGTCTAGTTCCATGAGTACTTGTAGTGTCAGTTACATGCTACGATTTTTGGATACCAGTATTTTAGAACGGGAAAATGTGACTTATTTTATCGGAGATATCTCATTAATTGAATAAGGTGAAGCAAACTTTTTGAAAAAAAGGTGGCCAACAAGCATGGCAGTTATCAGCTATGTGACTTTGTGCTAAAGTCCATTAATTTGATCTGATTTAAAAAGATTACGGAAGATGGAATTATAGTAGAACCTGTTTCTGTTAACCGAGCCGATAACAAAGTCTGATTTTTTTTTTTTTCCTTGAATGAGCCTTAAAAATAACCACACTCTTTAGCTCACTGTCCGTGCTATACAGGCCCTTCTGCCCCCAAAAGCACTCAACTCCAAAGAAACATTGGACCCTGAGAAGTCAATAGCGAACAATGCTTTGTTTCCAATGGCTGTGTGAACTTTCGTAAATTTTTCAATTTGCATTTTAAAATTTACTACTGGTAGTTGATTTTCTTTTTAAATTTGTTAAGCTGTGAAACAAAACTTTACATATATTTATTTTTATTATTTAAAAAACGTTCTATATATTTTTTTAAAAGAGATGTTAAATTCGCAAGCACGGCGAGTTTTTACACACAGTTTCTATTAACCGAGATTTCCGATCCACTAACAGTCCCAATTAGCTCGGATAATCGAGGCTGTTCTGTGTAATTAAAAAATCAATGGCGATCTTACTGTAAACGGGTTTCTCTTTTACTGAGGGATTTCAAAACCGAATCAGCTGATGTTAGTTGCTGTTTCCGTGCTTGATTAAATAAGATTAGTTAAACATTTGAAAATTACCAAATATAAAAGGAACTAAGTCAACAGAGTCTTTGCTTTATGGTATTTTTTAACAACGCTATAAGAAAATGATTTTAAATAAGAGATTTTAAATGTAACGTTTTAAATCTGACATAATTTTCACCAAACTTTCCTTTCTCTTTGTAACATTCAACTGAAAATATTTTTATTATTAGAAAGATAATATTATTATTTGCGCTACCTTAAAATTGGCAACTATAGTTAAAAATATCATCTCGAAATTTGAAATAAATCTCTCATATAAATATATTTTTTAAGTTAAACTGTTTTGCAATATGTTTTGCAAACTGTTTTGCCCACTTTGGCCAATATGACGTAATTTCCTCCATTTACGACTTTTAACACATATCAATCAATTTATTATTTAAAAATTTTCTTTTTCTTTTAATATTCACGCGTAAATATAATTTTTATGACGTAATTTTCAATGTTTTCCCTCTTTTAATGCGTAATCATTTAATTCTAATTTGAAAATAATTAATTATTTTATAATTTTCTTTCATTTTAAGTAAGCATGTGTAAAAACAATTTTTATGACGTAATGTTTAATATTTTCCTGCTTTTAACACGTTATCATTTAATTCTAATTTAAAAGGATTTTTTCTGTTTATAATAGTCACGTGTGAATAAATTTTTAATTTAAAGGATATATTATTCTTTGCGCTGTTTTGACAATCGGCAACAATTTAAAATAACCTTTTCTAAAATATGTAAAAAATATCTCTGGAAATTCTGAAAATTTTAATTTAAAATTGAAATAAACCGTCAAAATTTAGGCAAGTTAAAAATTATAAATGCACTCTGCAAACTTCGAGTTTCTATTGAATGATTAAATTGAATGAAAATGATTAAATTCCCATGTATATTTTTTTTTCCTATGAGACTTTTTTAATGAGACAATTTTATCCAGATTTAACATTAAATATCTCTTAACATAATTCTTCGATTTAAAAACTGTGTATTTCAACGTTTTTATCAAACATTTCTCTATAATACTACGCAATTGCGTCAAAAGATGGCGACACCAGAATTCTGATATGCTTATTATGTAAATTGTAAATATTGCAAAGCGGGGTTATCAAACTTCATTGATATTTATAAATAAAACATTTCAACTAAATTAGTTATTATAAAAGAATTATTACATCACAATAGCTTTTATGCAAGGAAAATAATAATTATAATAATAATATTATTATGGATGCCAGTGATTATATATTGATTGACTGTCATAATAATAAAAAATGATATTATAAAAAGAAGAGCTGAAATGAATTATTTTTTTACGTTTCTGATCGTGTGATTTATATTCGAATAATAATTATTAATGTATATTTTTTGTAAAGTGATTGAAATTAAATATATTTATAAAATTTATGGTGATATTTTTATTGTTGAAAAATTGCCAAGAAATAATCATCATCAAATTTGCGTCATTATAATTGTAATTTTATTTAACTTAATAGCAATTAAAAAAATTACAAAGGAACTGAGAATAATGGTCAACTAGCAGACTTAAAAAAAAAAAAAAACACACATTCACATGTGAAAACACGTACCAGTGAGTATCGAACTGACTATCTGAAGATCAGTAGACGATGGCCCTTAGCCACTCAGCCAGTGGGAAGACAAAATTTTTCTCCCCAAAAGTGGTTAAAAAGAAAGCATGTGTATGAATACAGTGTCATGCATTTTCGGTGAAATTTCCATAGAATGGCGAAGAAATATAGTCCGATTTTTCATGCGCATTATAAAATGAACAAGAGTCTTGCTGGAAACAAGTAAATTGTTATTTGGTTCATCTGAAACATATTTGATTTTTAAAAAATCGCCCGTGTCATTTTCGAGAGAAAAAAAAATCGAATTATTTAACGAACGAGAGTTTTCCCAGAAAAAAGAAAAGTGTTATTCACCTCGCCTTAATCACATTTATATTATGTATCAATTTAAAAATAATCGTTAGAACCGTTTTCGAGATTTTCAAATTAGGAACTTCCTCGAAATCATACCAACGTTTTCACTTTAAAAATGGCTATTTAGATCTCAAAATATACTGCACGTAGAAATGTAAAAATTTCAGTATACGATTAGACTGCAGATATAAGACTGTTCTAGAAAATTCAGAACAGTAAGACATATATCTGCTGAGTTATTAAAAGGCGGCTTTTCGCGTTTTCTTTGATGTCGAGTTAGCTGTATATATGAGTTCCGCCATCTACAAATTCTATGATACGATACGATACGATTTTAGGCTTAAGGCTGCGTCACTCGGAATACTACCGTCTTCCATGATATATGTATTTGTGTATATGTATATATGTATATATGTATTTGTGTATATGCATATATGTATATATGTATTTGTGTATATGCATATATGTATATATGTATTTGTGTATTTGTGTACATGTATATATGTATATATGTATTTGTGTATATGCATATATGTATATATGTATTTGTGTATATGCATATATGTATATATGTATTTGTGTATATGCATATAGGTGTATATGTATTTGTGTATAGGTGTATATGTATTTGTGTATTTGTATTTGTGTATATGTGGATATGTGTATATGCATATAGGTGTATATATATTTGTGTATAGGTGTATATGTATATGTGTATAGGTGTATATGTATTTGTGTATATGTATATATGTATTTGTGTATATGTATTTGTGTATATGTATATATGTATATATGTATTTGTGTATATGTATATATGTATTTGTGTATATATGTATATATGTATTTGTGTATATATGTATATATGTATTTGTGTATATATGTATATATGTATTTGTGTATATATGTATATATGTATTTGTGTATATGCATATATATGTATTTGTGTATATGCATATAGGTGTATATGTATTTGTGTATAGGTGTATATGTATTTGTGTATAGGTGTATATGTATTTGTGTATAGGTGTATATGTATAGGTGGATGTGCATATGTGTATAGGTGGATGTGCATATGTGTATAGGTGGATATGCATATGTGTATAGGTGGATATGCATATGTGTATAGGTGGATATGCATATGTGTATAGGTGGATATGCATATGTGTATAGGTGGATATCTATAGGTGTATATCTATATGTATATATGTATATGTGTATATGTGGATATGTATTTGTGTATAGGTGTTTATGTATATGTGTATATGTAGGTATGTATTTATGTAAGTATGTATATGTGGGTATCTATTTGTACGTATGCAGTTATGTATTTGTACGTATGCAGTTATGTATTTGTACGTATGTAGTTGTATGTACGTGGATATGTATTTGTGTATATGTCTATATGTAGGTATGTATTTGTGTAAGTATGTATATGTGGGTATCTATTTGTACATATGTAGTTATGTATTTGTACATATGTAGTTATGTATTTGTACATATGTAGTTATGTATTTGTACATATGTAGTTATGTATTTGTACATATGTAGTTATGTATTTGTACATATGTAGTTATGTATGTGTATTTGTGGCTATGTATTTGTGGATATGTATTTGTGTATATATGGATATGTATTTGTGTATATATGGATATGTATTTGTGGATATGTGTATATGTATTTGTGTGTATATGTATTTGTGTATAAATGGATATGTATTTGTGGATATGTGTATATGTATTTGTGTATGTATGGATATGTATTTTTGGATTTGTATATGTGGATATGTATTTGTGTATATATGGATATGTATTTTTGGATTTGTATATGTGGATATGTATTTGTGTATATATGGATATGTATATGTGGATATGTATTTGTGGATTTGTATATGTGGATATGTATTTGTGTATATGTAGGTATGTATTTCTGTAAGTATGCATATGTGGATATCTATTTGTACGTATGTAGTTATGTATTTGTACATATGTAGTTATGTATTTGTACATATGTATTTGTGTGTATGTGGATATGTATGTGTTTATAGTGGATATGCATTTGTGTACATGTAGGTATGCATTTGTGTATATGTAGGTATGCATTTGTGTATATGTAGGTATGCATTTGTGTATATGTAGGTATGCATTTGTGTATATGTAGGTATGCATTTGTGTAAGTATGTATATGTGGGTATGTATTTGTGCGTATGTAGTTATCTATTTGTAGTTATGTATTTGTAGTTATGTAGTACATATGTGTACATATGTACGTGCGTATGCGTGTGTATATGAATGTATATGTATGCGCGTGTATATGAAAGTATATGTATGCGCGTGTATATGATTGTATATATACGCGCGTGTATATGATTGTATATATACGCGCGTGTATATGATTGTATATATACGCGCGTGTATATGATTGTATATATACGCGCGTGTATATGATTGTATATATACGCGCGTGTATATGATTGTATATGTATGCGCGTTTATATATATGAATTTACATGTATGCGCGTGTATACATATGAATGTGTATGTATGCGCGTGTATACATATGAATGTATATGTATGCGCGTGTATATATATGAATATATATGTAAGCTCGTATATATATATGAAAGTGTAATATTTATAATTTTAAAAGTTTTGTAATTTAAGAAAATTAAAATAATTCCATGTTCATAAAGTTTTGAAAAAAATTACCTTTTAATATAAAAAAGTCAGATATATACATATACATGCATGCATATACGCAGGCACATACATATTCGTTTTAAAGTTTTTGTTGACAGGTTAATATTTTTTTTATAACTTTTGGAAAATTTGTATTTTTTCCAATCTAAAAAGAAATTTTTATACAATCAAAGAAATTTGTATGTAATAGTTGAATATCTTTTTATTAACATACATATTTCTATTAACAGTCGAATCTTTATGCAATATAGTTAATTTTTTTCACTGAAGTCTATAAAAATGTTAAATTATTTAAAATAGTAAATTATAACTTTTCACTTTAATGTTTTGCTAGATAAAAAGTAAAACACATGCATTTTGTAGAAATAGTCATCCAGATGTGAAAAAACAGTAAACATTTTTAAATTTTTTAAATTTTATATAGTTTCTGCATTAATGTTTTATAAAAAGTGCTCGCTAATACATCCAATTTAGTTTCAAAATCATACAAATGTCATAATCGAAATTACCAAGTGTTAATATCATTTCTGTAAGTGGTGAAATTTTTCACGATTAAATAATTTTGAAAAATTTATGAAGATTTATTCTGATGAATAAAAATACAACCGTAACATTCATAACTTCGTTTGAGTATAGTGTATAAATTTGCCTGAATAGAAGAAATGTGTTTAAAACACAATACAAGCTCATTTTCTGGTGTATATTATCATGCTTTCATTTTTACTTACGGGGACCTTTAGACTTTCAAAAAATCATTTTTCAAATTTTGATTTATTCTTAATTTTTTTAAACTTCTCATCAGTATTCAAAAACCCCACTCAAAAATCTGCATTATCTTTTCAGTTATAATCATTTATAGACGGTGTTTACAGTTGAAAATCCGCTGATATACACTGTTAAAAATTTGCAGCATTCTGGCAGGTCATTTGACCGTTTTTTTCCGAAAACGGTTACACAACCGTAATTTTAACACTATTCTGACCATATTATTGTCCATTTTATGGTCAGAATATAGTTAAATTATGGTTATGAAACCGTTTTTTTAAAAAACGGTCGAATGACCTCCCAGAATGCTGCAAAATTTTTAACAGTGTAAAATTAAGTTTTGCACAAAAGCAAAACTTTTAGTATATATTTTGGTTTTAAATTTAGAAGTATGTGTGTTTTGATTCTATTTTGTTCAAAAATTGTTTTCTATATGCGTAGTTCAGAGTTTAATCATGCGCACAGCACTTAATGATTATAATTCCCGCATTAGGGAGATGAATTGTAAAATTTGAATATGAGTTTCGTATATGCAAAATTTATTTCTCTGGATAATATAGGTAAAAATATATACTTCTGGCAGAAAGCGGAAAAAAAATTCTTAATTACATATTATTTGTATTTTGGTGCTTTGAAAAGGTTATGTTTTTGATAGTTTCGACAAACTCAAAATGTCCCGTGCCTTCTTAAGTATGACTAATCCTCTTTAATAAAAAGCAATGTGTTGCTAACGACTAGCTTTTTCGCTGATCGTTGACACAGATTAATCTCGGAAAATGAAACATTTTAAGCTACTGAAAAAATTAATAGCTCGAAAATTATTTGTCAGCAAATTGTTAGAAAACTGCGTTAGAAAACTGCGTTAGAAAGGTAAAAAAAAAAAAAAATGTATTTTTTTTTTTACCAACAACCGATTACCTATATAAACAAACGAACATTTCAGAAATTGTTATTAATTTTACAAATGTAAACAATGTGTAGTGAGTCATTAACTTTTAAAAATTCATTGATAAAAAAATTTAAACTTTCGTGCTTTGAATATTTTAACTCTTGTAGTATTAATATGCCTTTGACGTCATTCGCCTATGAACCAATCAAAATAATTTTTTATTTAAAAGTGAAGTCTTTGAAAACTGAAGTCTATTTTCGGTACATTTATGTTATCCGGGGGCAAATCTCGCCAATAACAGGGTTTTTTTCAGTTAGCAGTTATTTTTTCGCCTGTATAATTTAGAAATAATGCTTTAAAGTTGAAATAAAATGCTAGCATTTTTATCATTATTGTTATATATTTTAAAGGAAATGAGTGAAAGTATTTTAATTGTATGCAATATATGCATTTTGAATGTTTGTATTTTAAATAAAAGTTATGCTTTTTAAATAAAATGAGTAAATGGATTATATTTTAAGTGAAAATAATGCAATATGAATGACTTCAATGGGAACAATATTTGACGATTTATCACATCGCCAAACTAACTTAAAAGCACTCTATTTTCTGAGCATTAATGTAATAAACCACAGTCTTTAGTTTGTTTCAGGTTTGTATGTTTAATTTAACTGGAAAAATTGATTTGGTGAATAATTAATCCATTTTCCTTTTATTTATTTATTCTTTGCAAACTTAATTACTCCTCCACATTACATAATTTTAAATTTCGCATTGAATAGGGAATGTGTACTTTCAAACGTAAATTGTTTGAAAACTGTATTTCAATTTACTAACTTTTTATAATTTTTAAACCAAATAAGCTCGATTACGGAATTACGGTACATAAATATTTTTATCAATTATTTAAAATTTTAAAGGAAAACCACGATTTCTATCTACCGACCTCGGACGGTCGTTTCCACTAGTATTTTACATAAGTGTGACGGATCCATTTCTTATTCAACCCATAAACATACTACTTAAAATTTTACAGCTGATAATCGCTTAATTAAATATGGTAAAACTCTTCAAATTTTTAACGTGAATCGCAGAATTATTAAGATTAAAAATTAAAATATTTTTATTGGGAATAAATGGCGAGTTTTGATATCAAATTAAACGCTAACATTTTAAATTGAAAATAATACCAGGTCTATAATAATCCAATTTTTTTGTTGGAGTATTTTTCACTGGTTAAACATTACTTTTAAACTCTTCGGCATGTAACGAGGTGAGCTATAAGCTCGTTAAAAATTTAAAAACTCATTAAAAAGGGAAGAAATTGCGATAAAGGAGTGCGGTTTTCAAGAAAGGGCTCACAAACGTAATCGGATTTTTTTTTAGCAGCAAAAAAAGAAATTAGCTAAAAAATCACATGTAGAGAGCGCTGACACCCTAAACACGATGAACAGGATAACAATACAGCTCCATTTATTTGTTCTTACAATAACTAATGTTGAACATGACCTGCAAAACATTCTACGACATAACTGTTGTCCTGTTCATTGTGTTTCGAGTCATCAGCGTGCTCTACAACTAACGTATCTTCAACGTATTTTAGCTAATTTTTTTTTTTTTTTTTTTTTTTTTTTGCTCCTTAAAAAATCAGACTACCTTGTGAGCCCTTTCTTGCAAACCGCACTCCTTTATCTTAATTTCTTCCTTTTTTATGAGTTTAAGTTTTAACGGACTTTTGGCTCACTCGGTATATAATATTACCTCTTGTGTAACTTCGAAGTTTAACAAGTAAAAATTAAATTTAAAAAATAAAAAAAACCGACTGCGTAAAAAGCAAATTAATTATTTCTCATCTATGTAAAACTATTTTTTATTTTACTTACCCATATTTTTTATTTATATGTACTGATGACTTTTAGGTTGTGTTTAATTGTTAGTTCCTATCTATAAACAGAGTTTTGATGAGGCCTATAGATGCCTATGAAGGTTAGAGTTTCAGTAAAGCTAGAGATCCTACCTACACCAGGTTGTGTACTATTTAAACGGAACTTCTGACTGTAAAATAGTCAATGGCACATCGTCTTCATTTTGAAAGGACCTATCCAATGATATGCCACTCAGTATGTTGCATACATTTTTACATCTCTACCGCCATTTTGTATTTTACGGCCGCCATTTTGAGTTTATAAAAACAAACCTAGCCTAAAGCCATCGGACGGTTAAGACGAATCGATAGACACCTCATTCATTCAAATACATCCAGCCTTTGGGATGTTTCGAGGGTATAAAGAAATCCACATACCCAGATACGCGTGAAACACATAACCCTTCTTGGCACTCGGGTAAAAAGATACTATCACTGAGTTATTCCCAAAACTCATACGCATTGTGCGAATTATCACATTTACTGTGAGAAATGACATTTATAAGGCTGATATCCAAATAGAATTTTCGGTGTTAGCGAAACGAAATTGACCAATCTGAAGCCTGCATTTTTGCGAACTTTTCGCTGTTTGCAAAAATGAAGGCTTGTGATTGGTCAATCTCGTTTCGCTAACTGCGAAAATTCTATCTGGATCCATGCCTCAAGAGGTGTTATGCTCTGAAATTTGTCACTAATACGAGAAATACAAAATATTTGTTCTTGGAAGGTCACATCCGATAAAATTAATTTAATAGCTGGGGTTGAGGTACCGGAAGAGTAGATTCTGAAAACTAAAGTCAAAATTTCATTCAAAATGTCGTTAGCAAAAAAAGTCACAGCAGGGATCGGGGGGGAAATGTTGCATCATCATCACAGATCGTAAATACAGGGTGTCCATAAAATAAACGACCCTACTTTAAACTTGTCCACAGACGAAACTATTGGTCAGGAAGTTGTGAAATTTTGTGACGGATATAATGAAGGAATGGGAATTGGAGCGAAAAAAATTAGTTCAAAATTTGCCACCAGAGGGCGTTTTTTAATGAATTACACTTTTTTAAAAGTTTTTATGCTTTATTTTTTTTCAGGTTAAATAAGAAAAACACAGACCGCCCCCTGGAAAAAAATAAAGCGTAAAAACTTTAAAAAAATATTGGTATTCGAATGAAACAGGCAGTACAAACTCTGAAAAAAAAATTCACCTACGACAGCCGACATTTTTTTCTCAGAGCTCAGGCCTAGTATTCAGGGCGGTGGCTAAATATGTGTTTATTTAAAAACGCCCTCTGGTGGCGAAATTTAACTAAAATTTTTTTTCACTCAAACAAATTCCCATTCCTTTATTATGTCCGTCACAAAATTTCACAGCTTCTGACTAATAGTTTTGTATATATACAACTTTAAAGTTGGGTCGTTTAATTATGGTCACGCTGTATATGGCTTGAAGTGTCGTTTGCGATTTCAGATTCTGTAGCGGGTACGTTGTTAGTAGGATATACAGTCGGACCTCTATTTAACGAATTCGCTAAATCCCGAAAAAAAGTTCGTTATGTGGAAAATTCGTTAAATAGAGATGAACTTTTTAAATACTTTAAACTACACAAAACAGATTTTTAATTCATAAACACTAAAAATTATTAAAAAACTTAACTAATCACACTTTTTTTTTTTTAAATCATATTTTTTTACTATTATTCATTTTACCCATCAAAAAGAAATCTGTAAGGACAACAATAATTTAAAAATATATTGTCCGGAAATACACTCCATTTTCAGTTTTAAGAAAATATTTACATTAAAATTAATGAATTTTAATGACATTATCGTATTTATTATAACAAGTAATTTTAAGCATTGTATTACTACATGCGTCCTTAAATTTAATTACTGAAACTTATTTACTATAGAACAGCCCTTTTGAGTGTGAAAAGGGGGATATTGAAAGTTTGCCTTTCCGGGATGAAATGCAAAGAATGACAGGGATTTTACTGATCTCGTTGAGTTAGGCACCTGGTAAAACTAATGCAAGGTTATTGAACATTATAAAATGTGCAAAAGAAGGAATAAGTTTGTAGCGTCCGGAAATATTTTGAAAAATAGGGGGAAAAATTATATCAGAAGAAAAAGTTCGTTAAATATACTTCGAGAGTATACTTCGCTATTTGGAGGTTATTTTACGAAGAAATTCGCAAAATGTTGTTGGTTCCGAGGAAAAGTTCGCAAAATAGAGAAATTCGCAAAATAGAGGTTTGTTAAATAGAGGTCCGACTGTATATCACGAAATATTGTCACAAACGTAAAGTTTGTGTCAGAAACTCGTGGCATATTTATGTCATTCGCACAAATATTTCGATTTTTCATGTGGGTATTTCTAACCATTTATACTTTGAAGGCAAAAACACTTTTCCATGGGATCTTTTCTGCATATTGAATTCAGAAGCCATTTTGGTACAATTAGACGTAAACAGTAAACAATATATAGAACGAAAACATTCACCAATATATATTATAAATAGCGTCGGATACATTTAACCCTTAGTCGGTCGCACTCTAGGACTCCCGAGTTCGTGCGCAATGGAGTCTGAGAGGCGTCTGTTTGAAAGTCGTCATCAGCAATTAATTGACGCAATTCTAACACTCTTATAGTGATCAGTGACCTTCATTAGAATGTACAAAGAAAGACTGTTTCAAATTTGAGGGGAAAATCCACGTTTATTACACTCAAAGTAAGTAACCTTGCGCGATCTAGTGGCAGAGAACACAACGGACATAATAGTGCTGCGCCTGTCAGGCCTATTGCGGCCTACGGAGGATTAAACATTCAAACTGTATGAAGATTAAGCCAATTCCGTCATTGGCCGTAGAATGTTGAATACTGGTGATAAGGTTTGACAGTCATACGCGTTACCTCCTAACAAACAAGTGTCTTGAAAACTTGGCACTTGATCATAAAATATTACTGAGTGAAGGGGTCCGGGATACATTTTCAAAAATTTTTTATTTATAGAGTTAAAATTTTGATTTTTTTTGTGATTGTTAACCATATCACTTGTAAACAAAATCAAATGATAAAACTTCTCGTAGCTTTTTTTTAAAAAAATTTTAATTTAAAATTTATGAAAAAAGGGGTATAACTTAAAATCGTTATATCTCGAAGTATTAATCGTATAATTTAAATTGTTTTTCATTTAAATAAACAGAAATATATATATTTTAATTTCGAGAAAGCATTTAAAAAAATATTAATTTTTTTTTAAAATAAATATATTTAACGAAAAAATTACAAAAAAAAAAGTGGTGCAACTTTAAAAAAAAAATCATATTTTCAAAAGTAAATATTTTTTTTTCAAATATGCTGGCTCAGAAGTAAAGTAAAATAATTGGAAAAGATATGTTCAGAGTTTCAGCCCTGTATCTTTACGGTTCTCGAGTTATAAGAATTTAAATAAGAGAAATGGTGAAAAAACCTATCATGAAGAAAAATGCAATTTCACAAGAACTCATTTCCTTGACAACCATTGCTTGAAAGGCAGATTTTGAAAACCATCCAAAACGAAAAAATTAATATTTCCTGTTCTAATTAAGATAGAAACATGATTTAAATATCATTTTAAGCAGAAAACGGCAGAGAAATTTTTAATCCATTAAGAGAAAAAATTGAAAATTTGAAGATTTTTGTGTCCCGGACCCCTTTAAACGACTAAAATTCCGCATACATGTACACACACAAAACCACCTACACTGAATAATTTAACACTTAAATGTCGCTTGTTGCTTTTTGGTAACATACCCAATTTAGGCTTCTAAAATAATATTAGAATAACATTGAAGCTATAATGCCTAATTTTGCCAATAAAATACATTCGGAAATCAATTTTCAACATTTAGATGGCAGCACTTGGGCTGTTTAAGAATAAAGAGAGATTTATTTTTCCAATTGTTGCTACATGTTCTTTTTGTTTTGTTTGGAAGTTTGCGAAATACCCTATTTTTTTTCCTGCAGTGAGCAAGTAAAATTTGTATTTCATCATAGTTCTTAAAATTCTTGTGTGTTTAATATTATAGAATTTTATCAAAGAAAATTATTTTTTCAATTAAAGACCAGTATTGCGAATTAGCTGTTTTTTAGCCGTAAACCACACTTAAAAACAAAATGATTTTTTAAGTATTTTTCCCATGATTTAATTAAAAAAAGAAAGCCGAAAAACACTTTTAAAATGATTTTTGAAAAATCAGGCATTTAAGGGGTAACTTGTTTCGTGCAAATTTATGAAGTTATAGGTGGCGCATATGTTTGGAGAAATATAAATACAAATATATTATTGGTTAACTAATTCAACATAATTTTTAGATAATTGCATGTCATGTGTTTATAAATATCCGTATGTGTTATGCTTATACAAAGTACGCATGCGCGAAATTCCTAACAGCGTGATTGAAAAGTATGAGTAACAAGGACTTTAATCACGTTCCTCTAAAAGTATAGTGTTACACATAGCATGAATTTATGTGTTATTAACTGTGTCAAATAGTATTCATATTCATGTCCGTAATCAACGGGGCCGCTCAGTTCGTAGTCCGTGTTCATAAACCGAGAAGTCTACGCATATGTTTGAGATTTCGGAACCAGCGGATGATACTTAGTAATCTTAACTTCTAAATGATGAGTTCTAAGTTACCATCCAGAACATCTGTGGATAAATTCTTCAAATGATTGAAAAATCTGAAAATCATAGAAGTTTGATAAAATTAGATTAAACTTCAAAATCTTTAATGGCGTTTTATTATTTCTAACCTAGTGAAATTAATATACATTATTGATGTACGTGATAATATATTTCATATAGGAAATTATGTTTGTAATACACATTCTACAGCGCCATAGAAAATAATGCAGATGCACACTATATGGACCAAAGATGACCGGTCACTTGCGATTTTCAACGTTTTCTTGAGTATCTAGAAAAACACATGACGAATTATCCTGAAACTCCGGGTGTGTAAACAGAATAGTCCAGGTCATACATTTCCGTGATGATTTTTCCCGAAACCCCATAGGGTACCGCCAACAAATTGAAAAAGAACGAATATGTTTTGGATAACCCTGTCAAAACTAATGTAGTAAAAGCGTTCAAACTGTAGATTATGATTAAGTGGCTTATTATAATAATTTGTGTTCATTTTTATGAGGACAGCATGTATACTCGAAGAGAAATTAAGTTTTTCATAAAAACAGTCTCAAAATATAAAGAAATGATAAGTTTCGAAAGCTTAAAATGAAATGCTGTGTTTTTAGTAAAAGTAATCATAAAGTAAATCAATATTTTTGTATAATTTAGAAATTTTTCTCTGACTAATTAGGTCGGACATTACAATTTCTAGCGAAGTCCAAACCACTGCTCACTCACACACGACAAGCAGCTATGACATTCGGATAGGGTTTCCGGAAGACTACTTTAAAAAAAACGCCAACTTTTCTCCCACCAAAAATGAGAATATAATGTTGTAATTTTTCAAAATCAATTTAGTTAGTTCTTGAAGGAATTTTAAAACTTTTTTTCAATATTTTATACTTATTGACTAATTTTTATTTTTAAATGCTTTTCTTTAAAACAAATTCTATGTTAATAGTCCAATATGTGGTTTCGAAAATTGCATTCTCAGAAAGTTATGCTGCTGTAATATATATATATATATGATTTTAACAGAAGAATTTTTTCCGATTCTCAAACTTCCTAATATAGGGCTTTAAAATGCACCAGGTTTGAATGATAGGTGTTAGCAGCGCGAAAACTGATTACCTTGTTAGTCAATTATTCATTGTTCGCACTTTTATTTTCGAACTAAGAGTTTTTAATTTGTAAACAATTACTATTTTTATTTCTCCCGTAAGTTCAAAGTGTTAAAAAAAACAACTTTGCTGCCGGATTTTTCAGGTTCTACTGTATATGAAAAGTCATATACAAAAAAAAAAAAAAAAAAAAAAAAAAAAAAAAAACTATTAAATGTATGTATTAGGGCTGGGGCGTAGTACTTAATATATCTTCCATGATGTTAATCATATAAGATAGATGTATTATTATCTTAAAGTATTTACTAACATTTTAAAATTATACATATTAGTATCCACTCTTCCCACTGTTCCGCTTTTTTGTACCACAAAAATTAAATAGAAATTTTTGCCTTATTTAATCGGAAGATTACGGCGATTTAAAAAAGGTAAAATTTACTATGAAATTTTTGTGATACAAAAAAGCGTAAGAGTTGGCAGCTATGCATGCTGATATTTAAGTCTTTGAATTAAATTTTCATTTTTTTTATTGTACTTCAAAGTAAAACAGAAAGGAAAAAAAAACCACAAACAGAGTGCGTAGATGAGCTTATTTTAAAGTACCACTGTTTTTGAATAGAAATTTTTGATTAAATACGAGCCGTATTATTTTGAAATAGTGGTATTAAAAACGAGCACTTCTTTGCAAACTGGTAAAGGCTAAGAAAGCAATTAATGGTAAAATCAAAAATAAAATTCCTGTGAAAACACGGGATATTTCAAGACTAAAACAAAAAAAGGAAAACTTAAAAATTGAATTCCTGTGAAATCCCGGAAGAATCGAAAACGGTAAAACTGAAAAATGATTAACGAAATGGAAAATGCAACTTTGCTTCCAGTATTTTACCGGTGATGTCACAGAATTTTTTTTTTTTTTACAGTGTACTAAATCATTAGCTCATTCTATCTTACCACCAAGTGAATTCACAGATATTCCCGGTTGCCCCATTTCGTTCTAAACGGTGTCGAAAAAATCTTTTAGAAACAGTTTTTTCGGAATTCTTTATTCACTTTTTTTTTTCTCTGGTGTTCTGTCTTTGCATTTTAATGCACATTCCAATTTAATCGTGCTTTAATATAAAATTCGCTATACGGTCATTTTTAACATTAATTATTTCTCTCTCAACTTCATTTAATTTATTTAACTGGCACCACGCCCTATTTGCAACCTAAAAGTAAAAATTAAATTTAAAAAATCGAAAAACCCGACTGCGTAAAAGGCGAACTAATTATTTCTCATCAAAGTAAAACTATTTTGTACATTACTTATCTATTTTTTATTTACTTGTATTGATGACTTTTAAATTGTGTTTAATTGTTAGTTCATATCTATAAACACAGTTTTGATGAGGCCTATAGATGTCTATGAAGATTAGAGTTGCAGTAAAGCTAGAGATCCTTACCTATACAACTTCCAGGTTGTGTAATATTTAAACGGAGCTTCTGACTGTAAAATAGTCAATGAAACATTGTCTTCATTTTGAAAGACCTATCCAATGATAGGCCACTCCATAGAGCGTGTAAATTTTTTTGTCTCTACCGCCATTTTGTATTTTACGGCTGCCATTTTGAATTTATAAAGACAAAATTTAGCCTATAACCATCGGACGGTTTAGAGGAATCGATAGAGACCTCATTCATTAAAATCCATCCAGCCGTTGGGATGTTTCGAGGGTATAAAGAAAACCACATACCCAAATACGCGTGAAACACATAACCCTTCTTGGAAGTCGGGTAATGACTTTCGAAAAAGAATTCGGAAGAATTTGGACAAAAGAACTGTTTTTAGTGTAAGAGTGTGCAACGAGAATTTCACCAGTTTACAGAATCAAAAATTTATTAGACGAACCTATTCAAGAAAAATTAATGCAGGAAAATTACAGAAATTACAACTGAAAAAACATTTTGATAACGAAAATATACTAAAAAAGGTAAAAGAAAAGGCCACCTCAAATATCATGTTTATAGGTAACCCCTCTAAATTTAACAAGTGCATAACCTCTTCAGATTTACTTTCTCTATAAAAACCAAATTCCTACATTTTGAATGATCCTTTAGAATAATTTTGTTCAAGTGACATTACCTTTCTGACAGTTCAATAAAATATTTCCCGGTACACAAACATTTCGCATTATTTTACCAGATTACCCATGCCTCTAGATCTAGATATCAAAGGCGAATGGGTGGTTGGTTTAACTAAACAGTTATATCCTCATACGTGGCGTAATACTACAGAATACAGCAGCGAGTACAGCAGACTCCCCTAAATCCGCAACACTAGAATTCATAAACGTATAAATCCGCACATCACAGATGTAAACAATGAAATTTTCAGTTCAGATTAGGGACAAAATTAGACTTTTTTGTTTTGATAAGATTCCATATGTATTTTACAATATAATTCTAGTTAACATAACTGAACTCATGGTTTTTCAAGAAGGAAGCATAAATGCATTTCTGAAATTTATTGCTGATATCACAATGGCTGATGGTAATTGTAATCTTTTTACCTAATATAGTAATGTATTAATCAAGTTTTTTGGTTATTAAGACTGGTTAAACCTTGAATTAAACTTCCTTACTTTACTATTTTGATGTGAATTAATAGGATACATTTATGGGGAAAGTTTCATTGAATAATTCAAGGAAAATGTATCTCATCTTTATTATGCATATTTAATGAAACATTAATTATTTACTTGTAATAATTATTTACTTGTACCTTTACTTTTAATAATTTAATAATTTAAAAAATAATTTTATATTTTATCATTTTAGTTTAATACTTTATTATTTTAGTATATTGAAAGCATTCATTATAAATTTGATTGCATTATTACATTCAAATTACTGCTTTAGAAATGTAAACAAAGCAATTATCAGAAATCCACAAAATTCTAAAATCTGCACCTCCGGTCCCAAGCTGTGTGGATTTGAGGGAGTCTACTGTATTAATATGTGTTACGTAACAGTTTAGAATTGGCAACTGGAAGACCCAGAGATAGAATGAATATGAGCGGGATGGTAGCAACACACAAACAATTCAAATTCCCTAAGGATATTATGAATCTCCGAATAGTATTATTAAAGTTATTAACTATCAAATATTTGGTGATAGTATTTTAATTAGCTACAACAAACACTAAAAAAAGGTGAACATTTCTTTTAAGAAATATGCACAATTGAAATTTGTATCAGGTTTAGCTGAATGTTTGGGATTTCCACCAGGTTAAGTAGCTGAAAATGTTTCATCCCCAATCAGCTTTATTTTAATGTTTCTTTATAGCTTTACCGCATGCCGCTTTTTAATTGTGATACCTGTACAGGAATATTGTAGAACACCAGAATGTTGGATGTACAGTTGCACCACTACAGCAAGTAATTCCTTTTAAAAAGGGAGATGGAGATAAGATTCACGAAATGTTTGACAGACCTCATTTCTTATCAGTGACTGGAAAGAATTTTCAAATAATTGAAACCATTATAAGGTCGCACATTAGTGTCATTTGATCGTGAAAGTACATTTCCGTCAAAAATATCTTTCATAATGTTTGTTCCTTATCAATGGTGCAACCAATATTTTGAAGACTACACTGAAAAACATGGGTACTCAAAATTGAGTAAAAAATACTCAATTTTAAATATGACACATACTCAAAATAGCTCCGATCCAAATGAACACAAAATTGAGAAACACGTGTACTCATTTTTGATTACATGGTTGTGTTCAAATATGAAGCGTTATATACTGTCACCGTGAACCTACAAATTAAAGTATAAATATACTGACATTTATTTCCAGTTCAAAATTATTAAGAAGAAACGTTTAATTGATTACTTATTAAAAAAAATAGCAACATTATTAGCAAGATACCTAAATCGAATATTTTTATGACAAGAGCATTATTTGCAAGCACTTTTAAATTATTTTAAAATGCGTGCATAATTTAATATTTACATTAATAAACATCTTTTATGCCATCATAAACGAAATGCTATTACAGGGTACAAAATTATCGTTTCATTTGATAACATGCCATGTATCAAAATTGAGAAAGCAAAGGTTCATTTTCGATCCAAACATACTCAATTCGATACGAGTACATCGATTTACTCATTTTTGAGTACTTCATTTTTTTTCAGTGTATTATACACATTATACAGGTAACGGGTTGAACTATTATCATGGATCTGCTTTTCAGAAAGTGGATTTGTTTCAAAGGCTTTTACGTGCAGCCGTAACTTTATTTAAATGTGATGCCAAAGCCGTTGGAAAACAATTATTTCATATGAGTGTAGATGTGTTGAATATTTCACAATGCGATATTAAAACAGCAGATAAACGACAATTTAAGGAAGCAGGTAAAAAGTTGACGGAGAATGCGGTAGTTAAAGTAAAATTGATGATTAGATCGGGGCAAAAGAATAAAAAAAGGAAGCTATCTCAAAATTTTCTCAGTCGATCTAAAGCCAAGAAAGTGAAAGCACGTAATATTTTTGCTTATAGATGTCTGCTCTTATTCATAAAGATTCTTCCTGTGCTAAATCTGAACTAGATTTGTTTATGATTACACTCACGCAAAAAGCTATTGAAAAGTGACACTTTGCAAAATATCATCCTGTACCTACTATATCTGAGATTGGACATGTTGAATTTGACGTTACAGGCAATAATTAAGATTATATCGATTTATCAGAATCTTGACTTTACGTGAAATTGAGATTGGACAATGCTGACGACCCCCCCCCCCCCCCTACTCGACTAGACACCTACTTACACATGTTAATTTATTTTTACAAGCAAAGTTTTTTCTCAAGCAGTGCGAAAGAATGATTTCCTCATCCAGTATTTCTTATCTTAATACTATATTCGCACTGAGATAGTTGAGTTACTTAACTTTTTTGAAACAGGATACCTGTAATTAGGTTTCCCCTGTTCACATTGAAAAAGTTAAGAGACTTAACTTATGTTAAATTTGTAACTACAACTTCTAACTATACATAGTTTATTATTGTTTATATTTTTTTCGGCGTGTTAATTAAATAAACGATTCAAAAGATCATTCGAAAAAACAGAATAATTATGTGTAGAGCTCCTCTAATTTTAACAACAGTTTCAAATAAGAAAAAGAGTTCAGCAGGTAGATTTCCACTCAACTCATAATTAAGAAAGTATCAAAAGATAAGAGAGTTTCAGAAACTTACTCAAGCCAATCTTGATTACGGGTACGTCCACTTCAAAAAACTTCAAGTTAACCCTTTGGGTACCAAGAAGTGCGATCGCGCTCCTCAATACACTGGCCGAAAATGCCAGGAACACTATCGCGTTCCTGGCTCACGCATGATTGAGCACGATCTCTATTTCATACTGGTCGATTTTTGTTTATTGTCACTTATGTTGAAATTTTAATATTTATTGGAATTATAATATTTATTTTTTGTTTCTGAAATACATTTTGTAAATAAAATGTTCCGAATTTAACTAAGAAATATATATATTTAAATTTCTACTTTCCTCTAGCAGTGTGACACATGTAGCTAATTCTCTAAAAATCATGTTGGCACTTAAAGGGTTAAGTGAATCAACTATCTCAGTGCGAACATAGTATTACCATGCTTATATCGATACCTTTTTGAATTATCGAGAATATGCTAAGAAAAGTTTACTTTACTGCGAATGTTTTTAAAAAGATGAATGTTTTGAGAAGATCAATCCTACACTAACTACAAATCCTGGCTTGCATAAAGGATATGAATTAACGTCGAAAAAGTACAGTGTTGGATATGATCGTGCCTTTACACTGCGATATATTCCAACAAAATCGATTTTTACTAAATATAGTGGATTTGAATATTAAAATGACACTCAGAAATTCCAGTTTTATGTATGTTACTTAAAAAATACTACCTATTACATTCTCCCCTATGTTGGAATTTCTGAAACTTTCTTGCAGATCTACGCCAAACACGTCCCCTAGAACCCAAAACCATCCCCCAGTTCAAAACTTTATCTTTCTATATCACTCTTTATGGACATGATAACTTCCATAATTTTGCACAAATATCTTCCAAACTAATGCCTAAAATCAAGGGACAGAAAATCTCTGTCAAGTTCGTTAATGGGCAAAATCGGACCAATGGCGTGGAAATAAAGACCCATAACTTCTTTGTTATAAGTTATATCAAATCAGTTTAAAGTTATAAGTGCCAAAAATTTATGTATGAAAGATTTTTTATAAAATTAACAATGGGTTCAAAAGGCGGGGAAAAAAAAAAAAAAAAAAAAAAAAAAAAAAAAAAAAAAAAAAAAAAACAGGATTTTAGGGAGAAAAAAAAATCATAACTTCGTCAATTCTCAATCAAATTTCCTTAAACTTATAAATTTTCTTAATATTATCAACAACTTATATTGACAAGTTTTTAATAGGAGGCGCAAAGTCTTACCGCAAAAAAATTAAACTAAAAAAAGGAGGCTGGCTGAAGAAACGTCAATCCACTATATAATCCAACAAAATTGACTTTTACTGAATAGGGTGGATTTGAAAATTAAAATGACACGCAGCGAACCCAGTTTTTGCTTTATGACTGATAAAGATGGGGATCAAACACCTCATTACAAAGAAGTGTTACAACACGCTTCTCTGTTTATTCGAAACGTAAAAGTCAGCCCCATCAACACATTAGACAAATGTAACGCTAAATATCTTATCGATCGGATTCTATATAAAACATATTCAATCTCTAGCGGACGCTGTTTTTTTATGCAAGATTTTCTGATTTATTTTCCGATTTATTTTTAAATTCATAATTTGCTCTCAAACGCATCAAACTGGCAAATTCACTTATTTAGAAACTACATAATATGCCGTGCTTGTCGATTTTTTGATAAATGCAGAAAATATTTTAAAACATGCTGTCAAAGTGGGAGTTTTGAACCGAATTTTTCGAAGCGGGAGATTTGAGAATGAAAAATGGTCATGCTGAGAAAATAATTGTCTAAAAATCAAATTCTAATTAACTGAGCGAAAAATGAAATCCCACGGCCTCTTATACATCTCTTCAAAAACCACCTCAGCAAGTTTCATGTTTTTACTTTTAAAAATGAGCCTGAAAATGTCTCAGAAAATTTCGAGCTGTTGAGGGTGGAAATATATTTTTTTCGATTACACCCTTAATGAACAACAATCCATTTTTATTAACCACCACACTGTCAAGTACTATTTATGTGGAAGGAAAACTTGTGCTTAGTAAGCCTTTAGAATTGAATTTTAACGAAGGAAATTACGTAGCAGCCTCTCATCAATGGTTTTCAGGATTTAATCGGGATTACGGACGTTATCTATCTCGAGAAAATTTCGCTAGAGAACACACGTTATACGCATTTGACTTCAGTCCAGATTTGTGTGAAAGTTCACATCTGAATTTACAACATAAAGGAAATTTAAAAATCGAAATAAAATTTTCTTCTGCATTTCCTCGACTATTTCTGTTCTTATTTATGCGGAATTCGAAATAATCATTGAAATTTCTATGTTGAGACATGTGTTGCGACTTTCCAAATGAAATGAAAATAAACTTTCACCAGATTAAAGACATTTTATCGCGCAGCAAACACACCAAAAATATGTTTTAGATGTGTTTCCCAACAAGATTATACAATACTTTTGCTATCTTGTATTTAACGTGGATTCTTCCGATAAACCAGATAATTATTGGCTAGCTTTCTACATATCTTCAGCTAAAAGAATTCAATTCTTCAATTCTTTTTCAAACTCTCCTGACTTTTTTAGACGACCTATATCGGACTTTATTTCAGAATACCCTCAAGTCATTTATAACACTTTGACACTGCAGACAACAAAGGTTACAGCTGTTTTCGGACAAACAATGAATTCGTGAAGCTGTACACTAACACTGATTAAGTATGTAAAACATACTTAATCACATAAGAGTTGCGACTGTATTTAACCAAGGTGAGTCTTATTTAATTTTTATCAAAACCAAACTATGTGAAGTGAAAGCGTAAATATGTGTGCGCATGAAGTGCCAAGTTAAATATGAAATCGCAACAAATACGCATGCATGAGCAGTATTTTTTTTTTACTCGACTGCCAAGAAGGGTTATGTGATTCACGCGTATTTGGGTATGTGGATTTCTTTATACCCTCGAAACATCCCAACCGCTAGATGGATTTTAATGGATGAGGTCTCTATCGATTCGTCTTAACCGTCCGATGGTTATAGGCTAGTTTGTCTTTATAAATTCAAAATAGCGGCCGTAAAATACAAAATGTCGATAATGAAACAAAATTTTTACGCACCCTATTGAGTGGCCTATCATTGGATAGGTCTTTCAAAAGGAAGACTATGTTTCACTGGCTATTTTACAGTCAGAAGCTCCGTTTAAATATTACACAACCTGGAATTTGTGTAAATAAGATCTGTAGCTTTATTGTAATTCTAACCTTCATAGACATCTATAGGCCTCATCCAAACAGTGTTTGTAGATAGGAACTAACAATTAAACACAACTTAAAAGTAATCAATACAAGTAAATAAAAAAAATAGGCAAGTAATATAAAAAATATTTTCACCTTGATGAGAAATAATTAATTAGTTCGCTTTTTACGCAGTCGGGTTTTTTGATTTTTTAATTTAATTGTTACTTGTTTACTATGGAAATTGGTGTATTTTATCAGATTATAGTAAGTCATTGTGAAAAACGCGAGCTAGTGCAAGACTGATGCATGAAGCAGTATGACACATACCTAAAAGTATTTTACGTAAAGAGGAAAGCACTATAAATTACACGTGTCAAATTAATGTGAAAAATGTGAAAGATATGACTAATCACCCACTCGTGGACAGCCAACCTTTCGGTATAGGAGCTGATTAGTCCACGAGGGGAAAACACATATCCCCCTTCCCTGTGAAACCCCAGTACCCGCGAACGAGCCCAGAAGTCCCAGCAGGTTGGAAGACCCTGTTTAATGAAAATTATTAAAATGACAAAAACAGAATGACTAATAAATAGTATAACAAAATGTCAGGGCGAGCCCAAGAGAACAGTATATTAAAAGTAAATATTTAAGATAAAAGTTAAATTGCAGCATAGCACTATTTTTATATAATTATAGGTTAATTATTAATGAATAATTTTTATAATAAGGAATGGAGATAATAATAGATTTTGTTAATTAAAGGTTAATGCTAAGAGATAAGGAATTTAATACGAAATTCCCCTCCAATGCCCTGGCTAAATAAATAAGATAAGAGAGATGAGTTATAAATTTTTAATTAGCTGTTAATAATTGAGGAAATTAATGATTTAGCATACTAGCAGGACTACAGAGAAGGGAAATTTCTGTCATATCCTTTAAAGTTAAATATTTAATAAAAGGTAAAAGTATTTAAAACAAGACAATTTAGGTTATTTAAAATTTGAGATAACACATAATATAACAATTAGTTCACAGATGAGACTTTCACAGACGATACCTAAATACAATTAACAAAAACACATTCAAGAAGTGTTCTATTTACAAGTCATTTTCCGGTAAAGCATTATAGTTATAAATTACTGTAGGTATGATTATTTTAAAATTGAACTATATTCTATTATTAGTTTAATGGTTCTGAGTAAATTTAATGTTTTAATGTGTAGAAGTTCTTATTGTGTAAAAGTTGTGTTGAACATCAATGTTATTATTTCTACTGAAATATTATTCATTCATATAATTAAAGAACTCCTATTACTATTTTAGGAATGAGATTCATTTCTGATTTGAAAGATATGAATCGTGCAAGTAAACATATTTCATTTCTGACAAAGTAAGCGGCCGACCCACTCAATCAGAAATTGAAATATACATCTCAGACATTTTGCCATCTCTAGAAAATAGCGCAATGAAGGAGGGATCTTGCACGAAACAGGAAACAAACACTAACAAGTAAAAATTAAATTTAAAAAATCAAAAAACTCGACTGCGTAAAAACCGTACTAATTAAATATTTCTCATCAATGTGAAACTATTTTTTATATTACTTATCAATTTTTTTTATTTACTTGTATTGATGGCTTTTAAGTTGTGTTGAAGTGTTAGTTCCTATCTATAAACACTGTTTGGATGAGGCCTATAGATGTCTAGGATGATTAGAGTTTCAGTAAAGCTAGAGATCCTACCTACACAACTTCCAGGTTGTGTAATAATTAAACGGAGCTTCTGACTGTAAAATAGTCAATGAAACATCGTCTTCATTTTGAAAGACTTATCCAATGATAGGCCACTCAATAGGGTGCGTAAATTTTTTTTTCGTGTCTAACGCCATTTTGTATTTTACGGCCGCCATTTTGAATTTATAAAATGAAAACCTTCGAGCCCCAACGAGCTACGTACGCCAACCCCCGTTCAGACACCGCAGACTCTAAAAACACGCTAATTTGATTGGCTTTAAAAAGGATTGTGGAAGATTGAATTATAATTTAAAAACCAGTCGCGATCTCCCTGTAAATGGGTTTCCATTCGCCCTTTGATTGGGGAATTTTAAGACCGAATCAGCGGCTGTTACGAGATCCAATGGCCGTTTCAGTCTTTGATTAAATGACATGAGTTAAACATTTGAAAATAAGCTAATATAAAATGAATTAAGTAAACAGAGATATTGTCCCCGGTATTTTTTAATAACGCTATAAGAAAGTTCTTTTAAATAAGACATTTTAAATGTAATCAGACGCCATTTTCACCAAAGTTTTGTTTCTCTTTTTAATATTCACGTAAAAAAACTTTTGTTGTTAGAAAAGAAATATTTGCGCTGTCTTAGAACTCACAATAATACTTAAAAAGATCATCTATAAATTAAAAAAATATTTGGACAGGACACATTTTCACTGTTTGACAGTATTATTATTTGGCCATTTTGAATAAGACGCAATTTCCTCCATTTACTGCTTTTTAATGCATATTAATGTATTTAAAATTTTTCTTTCTCTTTTAAAGTTCGCGTATCAGTATCGTTTTTTTTTAACGTCATTTTCAATATTTTGCTGTTTTTAATACGTAATCCTTTCATTCTCAATTGAAAGTTTTATTTCTGTGTATAATAGTCACGTGTCATTTTTTTTATTTCAAGGAAATATTCTTTGCTCTGTTGTTACAATGGGCAAACCTTTAACATAACTTTCTAAAAGATGTAAAAATTATCTCAGGAAAGGCTGAAAATCTTAATTTAAAATAGAAATTAACCCTCAAAAAATGAGCCACATAAAAAAAATGCAGTCTGCAACCGGGAGCTTCTAATGCGAATGTCTTAGAAAAAATGATTAAATTCTAATGTATAGTTTTTGCTCCTGCAAAACTTTTTCAATAGAACGATTTTGACCCACTTGAACATTATATATCTCTTAAAAATAGTTCTCCGATTTAAAAACGGCCTGCATCAGCATGTTTATCAAACATTTCTGTTTAATACTACTCATTTTCATATTTCAGTAGGGGAGGGTAGTACAAAGTGAGACGAAAATTATTATTACTTAACGAATGGCAACCATTTTTATTCTTTTGAAAAATTTTTTGCTACATCTTTAAGTTACACAAATACGCTACACATTAATGCATAAATGATTTTAAAAAACTTATTTATAAAAGCACAGAAGCTGCATAACGGAGTATCGAAAATTGTCTCACTGTGTACCGCAAGTGGTACACAGTGAGACAATGCATATATTTTCATAAATCATACATTTTTACACTCTGTCACACATTTTCTGCAGTTTATGACTTCTAATTAGTATTTCTAGATTAAATTTTTTTTTAAATATGAGCCTCGGGTAGACAATGGCAGACATTGGACTACCTTCATGCAAATTTTCAGCCTCTTACGTTTAGTAGATTTCACTAGCCATCGCACGCCCCCCTCTCCCCCCCCCCACGCACACAGAGAGAGAAGAAAACCCTTTTATTAATAAATAACTTTTTTTTAAGTCAGAACCGCATAGTAGATACACACTGAGCCACGTCTCACTGTGTACCACAACTGTGTGTGTCACTTTGTACTTTCGTTACGTTGTAACAAAATGGAGACCCTATCTGTTTCATCATCGATTTCATAGCTTTGAATGCCTGTGTCGTTTTGTCGACATAGTCTATCATTAGATATAGCTAAGTTTGGTTAAGTAAATATATGCCATAACAAAAGAAATGAACTCTAAAATGGACGTTTATGTAACTTTAAACCCTGTAAAATAAATAATTACTTACTATTTTGTTGGACGAGTAACCGAAGTGCCGAAACTACATCCACGTGTTGCATAAGATGAGGTGGTTCAGTGTGTGTTCCAGCTCGGAGAAAAAGTTATAGCTATATGTCAAAATGGCTGATGTCTCGCTGTGTACCATGCCTTACTGTGCACTCCCCTACCCTAATGCAGTCGTTTTCTTAATATTAACGAAGAAAGACTTCCGATCACAAAAAAATTATTGACAGCGGCGGTGGCAGCGTTAGTTACTTTTTTTTAGAATAGAGAGATTTCACATTAATTTCAAAGGCACACGAATACAAATTTGCTGTGTTTGCGTGTTATTCCACGATCGTGACGTCCTATGCCTACTTTTAGGTAGATTTCGTATGAAATACTACTTATTACATCCTCCCTTATACTGGAATTTCTGAAAACTTTTTGCAGATCTACACCGATCTTAGAAGTCAGACAGCAAATCTTTCACCGATCTCGAAAGTGATATATATATATATATACCACTTTCTTCTGGGCATAACTTCCACAATTCTGCACAAATCTCTTCCAACCTGATACATAAAATCAAGGGGCAGAAAATCTCGATCAATTATTAAAGGTAAATATGTATTAAGACAGACTTTAAATACAAATAAATACAATAAACCCAACTGGAGTGAAAAATTAGCCGGGGCCAGGAATCGAACCTGGGTCGACAGCATAACGTGCTGTTGCTCTACCGTTAAGCTACCCTGGCCGATTTCTTATCCTGACAGTTTCTCACTAATAATTTTTCACTCCAGTTGGGTTTATTGTATTTAATTGTATTTAAAGTCTGTCTTAATATATGTGTACCTTTAATAATTAAATACGGAATTCAGACGTTAATTTATGTGCTTTAACCTCGGTCAAGTTCGTTAATGTGCAAAATCGGACCAAGGGGATGGAAATACGAAGGGGTTTTGTGAAAACTGATAAAACCCCATAAATTTTTAGTTTTTGTACATATCAAATCAGTTTAAAGTTTTTATTACTTCTAAAAATACGGCAAAAAATTTATGTATCACAGATTTTTAATAAAATTAAAAATGGGCTCAAGGGCTGCAAAAAATAGGGTTTTGGGGAAATCTCCCCTTCAATTTATATTTTGAAGTAAATGAATATATTTTCGATGTTATAATTAATATACTACCCTTTAAAAATATTTGCATGCAGTGAAACCTCCCTGTGCGACCGCCTCCATTAAGTGACCACCTCCTTGAACAAACACTTTTTCATGGAACGAAATTTATTCCCATATCCTCAATACTAATTTTACCTCTATACAGAGACCACCTCAGTTTAACTCCCTCCATGAGCGACCCATTTCTTTGAAGAAAATGAAACAAATTCCGTTTTTGCCTGGTCGCTTGAATAAGATTTTATTAGAATAATAATTCCGGAGAGCGCATTATTGATCAAACTTCTAAACTAAGTTTAGAATTTTTATTTATTCCAACTTTTAAGAGTTTAAACTTTAAACCCCTTTTTGACTTTTTAGGAAATGAATTTAACTGTGATGACAAATTAAGGATGACGGTCCTTAAACTCCCCTGCCCTATTCTGTCAGAAAACTGTTAAAGAAGTAGATAAATTAATGAAATTGCCATAATTTGTCCCCGTCCAAAAAAAAATTGCATTTATTTACTGAATTTCGAAAGGACTTGGAAATAAAAGTTATAGAAGATAAAACCTTAAAATCAAAACAAACATCAATGTATTCTTTTTTTAAACTCTACAGTAATTAACTTATGTAATTAACTTTTGTTTTGATACTTAAATTTTCATATTTTTTCCTAATGTGAAAATAAATTTTAGTAACATTAATTGTTACCTTTTTTTAACGATTAAAACTAGATTTAAATATGACCTCCATTGAGAGATCACCTCTCGGTGAGACCAATTTTTATTGGAACGGAAGGTGGTCGCTTTAGGGAGGTTTTACTGTATTAGCAATTTACGCTCGTCTTATTAAAAAGTAAGAATTAGACTTGTCCCATTCCCCCTGTTGCTGGCATGGCCCATTCCTCTCTCTACCTTCTTTTATATTAAACTTCTTGTATAAACAGAAATACTGCTTTTAGGCATAGTTTAAATTATGGATAATATGCAGTATAATGTTCCATAAATAGGGAAACTATTACATCTATGCATAAACAAATCATTAATATACAGAAAGCATAAAAAGTATATAAAGCAAATTTACTTTTGATTCTTGAAATAATCTTTTTCTTTATACAGTTGCAAGCTTACATGGATCAGCTAATTTTTTCAACTGAAGATTGGGGTACCATTGCTTCATCTAATCTGTGATTGATGAAATATTTAGAATGATGCATAAAGAGAAAAAGCTACTGTCCCATTCCTCCCACTGTCCCATTTGACCCCACTCTCCCCTATATGTAAAGTAAATCCTCATTTATATGTATTGCATTTACAGGTTTTTTATAATTATACATTATATTCCTTAAATTATTTTATCTTTTTCGGTGTAAAATTTTTTCAATTGTACGCTTTTTTTTGGGGGGGGGGGGGATTCCTACGAAATTAGTACAAATGGAGTTTTCAATATACTTTTACATTAATTCTGATGTTAGAAAATTTTATTTTAACCATTATTTATTAAATTAGGAATACTTACAGATTCTAAAATGATCATTATTTGGTTAATGACACCCTATGTGTAAAAAAACATTAATTTTAAAACAACAAATTTTACCTCTCCATTTTTTTTTAAATTTAAAGCAAACAGATGGAACAATGTTTCTACCAATTTTCAAAAAAATTCATGACGATTCATTTTTTTAATTGGCCATTACAGTCAGCCCTTTTTTTGGGTGATATTTTCAGTTTGCACATAATAGAAAGTAAAGAAATGAAAATTTACTATTGTTTTGATGTGAAATAAACATTTTCTGTACAAATAGCTTCTGTAATACTGCACATAGAACCTGCTAAACAACATATAATATTATATTCACCATTTTAAAAGAAATTTTTAAACTCATTTATCTCAGTAGAAAGAGCACTGAAAACTGGCGATAACACACAATTAAAATAATAAAACTTTGTAAAAAATCACCATAAAATCGAAACAATGCATAGGACGAGTTTCGAACTTGACAATTAACAGCCCGCCATCAACTACACTATAAAAACACGTATCCATCAGGGGGCAAGAAAGAGATATTACAAATCGTGCGACAGATGGCGCTAGCAGTAAGGTAAAAACCGATGGAGGAAAAAGATAGATGGAGATGTATGCCGTAAAAAAGGTTTGAAATATGAAACCATTTATCGCTCGAATGGACCCTATGCACGCAACCTGGGGTCGAGGCTAAAATTCGTCTGCTGGCGGCATTTACTGGCGGTGTTTAGCATAGCAGTCTATGGAGTGTGATTTATTAATGCTTGTTTGTTAAAAATACTGCAATTCTTTGTTGTAGCAGCATATTCTTAATATATTGTAATACAAATTCAAAATGTTGTTCTGTTCGCGAGAAAATTTCCTAAGTTTGCAAATTTTCAGTTAAAATGTATGGATGTAGCCTGGGTCAAGGCTAAAGTCGTCTCTTAGCGGTGTTTGTGCCTGCGCATACTGGTATTCTGGCGGTGCAGTGGCTAGAATAACAGATCAATATACTGCCAGCTCTGGCGTCTGACGTCACCTGAATAGGGTCCATTTAAACGTCCACAGTAGGTCCGAACAAAACAAGCATCTGGATCAAGGACCGAATTCTTTGACAGCACCCGTGCATATTTTTCTCTAAATGAAAGTGATCTACTTACTTTTAAGCATTCTAAAGCAGCATTGCATTGCATTGTAAGTAAAATTTATGTAAATGATTTTTGTGCGTCATATTATCCATTTGCATACATTTCGTTTAGTTTGGATACAATGACGCACAAAAATCATTTACATAAATTTTACTTTTGATTTTGGATAGCGTGGCACAAAAGATAAATCAAATTTTTCATATAAATACATTACAGTGCATTGTGTATGTTCAGTGAGAGTGATATTTTTAACAGTGTATTGGTAAATTAAAAGTTTTGGTTACATGTGTAAATATATTTAGCCAAACCGAAAACAATTGAAACTGAATTTCAAAACAAATTGTTTAAAGCTACATCAAGGCGTCACTTAAATTTTGATATCTTTTAAAACTCATATTTTGAATTTATGAAAGATGTGATTGATAAAGCATCAATGAATAAATTTCTTTTACATCCTTTTAAATTTAACATAATTATTACACATGCAATTATAAGTAAAACAAAAATAAAATGATGAAATAAATAATATAAATGTATGTATATATACATTAATTAACAGCATAGCGTCACTCAAAATTTGATATTATTTTTAAGTTCCATATTTAAAATTCTTATAGCAATAAGATAAAGTGTCCCAGTACTGCCAAGATTCAGTTCCTGTTAGTATTCCATAGCGTTACTGTCGGGGATGTGGGGCAGTGGCCCCAGGCTCCTCAGTAAACTGTCAGAAGTAGTAGTAGTAGTAGTAGATAAAGTTGTGCGTTACAAACTTTTAACCCGTTAAGGGTTTTTTGTGTTGATATCACTGTTTTTTTTAGGTTAATAATAAAAAGATAAGAATAAAAAAAATTTAAAGACCAATGGTATGAACTCATATTTGTGATTTCCATTCACCTTTAATTCTCCCCCCCCCCCCCTTCTCTCTTAAAAAAGCATACCTATATACAAAATTGGAATTTTTTTATGGTTTGTTTCATAGATATAAAGCTTTGTTAAATTTTACTACGTAAAAAAGTTTACTTTTTTAAGAAGAATATCAAGAAATATTACTCTTTAAACATTTTTATTTAAAATACAATAATTGCTCACTAATAAAACTAAATAAATCTATCTAAATCAAATTCTAACCTACAATTTTTTGCTTAATAATTGAGTATACAGTTTCATTGAGCAACAGTTCGAATATACATACATTCCATACAGAAATCAAATAGCACAGGAAAACATCATTTTTTCACAGCATCAAATGAAATTAAACTAAGAAAAAAGTTGCCAAATTGAACTGGTAACATTAAATCGCCAAGACCTCTCTAAAATGTAATCTCGTTGATATCATGATAAAGCAACGATAAATGACTAAATCTCTTAAATATAATTGCTGTTCATAAAAGATATGGAAGCTTGGTACTAATCTGAATTTTCGAGATCCAAATTAAATTTTTGGGGGCCTATTTACCTGTATTTAAAATTGCAGATGTAGTTGAGAGGCGTTATATGGAATAACATTTTTACATTTGAAAGACAGATGGCAGCACTACCAAACACTAATTTCAATAATTCAGAAATGTAAACGGGATTGATTTTACTAGATTACGTTTGTAATCTTCAGTACCGTTTTTTAAAGTGAAATATTAATTAGTAAGACATGTTAAGTTTGTAACAAAAAAAAAAAGGAACAGATGTCATAAGTTCCCCCGGCCGCCATCTTGGAGTTCTTCTTGGCGTGAAAACTCCTTTTCTGCCAAGTAGTAAATGTCGCCAAGCATCGGTTTATATGCATGTTTGGCTTAACGAAAATAAAATGTAAATAATAAACAAAATTCGCTAAACTGGCAATCAGTAATCCTTGTATAAGCGCTTCGCGCACATTTACCGAACAGAAAACATCGCCGAATTCAGCATTTCTCGCGATATAGCATTCTCAAAATTCAGCAGTTCTCGTTTTGTAGCAATCTCAAAATGTAAAAAAACTCTTAAAGAAACAAAATATACATAAAATTATCAACATACCTTAACAGACATCTGCTTTCTTGAAACCTACAGCACAAAATATAATACCGGCGTCATTTTCCAAAATAGGCTTAATACGCATTGACACGCTATAAACAAACCTCCCTTTCTTGTCAAAATTTCCTCATATTTCTTAATTTCTTCAGCAAGAGCGTTTAAACGGACTACAGGAACTGTAGTCAATGAAATACATCCAATAAATTTAACAAAAATAAAAAGACAACCATAGAACAGATATCAAAATCAAAATACATCCATAAAATCTAAGGTTCTCAGGGGTTGCCAGAACACGACACGTCACAACACATACGTCACACGGGGTTTCCATATCGAGTTTGTCATATCCGTAAACACCGCCAACACGCCAACAAAAAATCGCCAAACAATTCAAAACAACAACGACTGAGGGAACATACGGCATCTATGGCAAAAAAAAAAAAAAAAAACATGAGCTTGAGCATTTATTTATTATTTTTTACGCATAGAGCGAGTTTAAAGTATGAAGTTACCATTTTATGAATTTAATGAAACGTAAAAGAGAAAAATGTACGCATTTTTATTTGTTCAATCGACATTTTCCTTTTATTTACAGTTTTTTTGCACATAAAAATTCGTATTTTCCTCAGCGAAACGGATTGAAATACTATACATATAAATAAACTAGACAATTTTTTTTTCAATTATCCTAAAAATTTAAAAATATATATGATTTTTAAAAAATTACTTTTTTAAATTTTAGATGTATGACATTTTTTTTTAAATCTCGTAGTCTTCCATTTACAGTCAGAATAACGGCATGTATTATTATTATTATTATTATTATTATTATTATTAAAAGCGTAATGGTAGAATAACGGCCTGTTTTTTTCATTTTTTTATTATAAGGGTAATGGAAAAAATAAAAACGCATAATTTAAATTTATGTACCGTAGAAAAACAGAAATTCATTTGTGTTAAAAATTGTAAATAAAAAGAAACTGTTGTAGACTGAACAAATACAATTTTCGGTTTTAAAATATTCTTTTTTCCGTCTTATGAAAAAATTGGCTTTCGGCGGACCTTAAAAACCTTCCGTTTCCGCGTTAGGCAGATACCGGCTTACGGAGCACTTATTAATGCTATTTTCAATGGATTCGCCGGGACTTGAAACTCTTTCCGTAGTAGGCAGATTTCCCGCTTACACAGAGTCCGCTTTAGACAGATCTTACAGTATTTTTATTTTTTGAAAAATTGTCACGAAATAGTGATATGTGAAACTCAAAGAAAAAAATCAAAATAAACAGATACATTCTTATAGAAACATAAAATCAAATTTACTTTATTAACTGACTTAAAAAGGATATAAAAAAAATGCTTACTGCTTCAAAGAGGACAGACCTCACAACGTATGTATTGCAAGACCAGCGCTTAACCGACTCAGCTACAGAAGGTACGGAAACATTCCCCTAAAAGTTCATCAGAAGAAATTATGCGCACGAATACAGAGGCGCAATTTCGGGGAAATTCCCATAAATGGCGGAAAAATATAGTCCGATTTTTCGTGCTTATTATATAACGAATAAGAGTCTTCCAAGAAACAAACATGGTCTTATTCGGTTCATCTAGAATAGATTCATATTATATATTAATTTTAATAAGATCGCCCATGTCATTTTCGGAGGGAAAAAATGTGAAATAAAAAGAAAACTAGGGTTTTTCCGGAAACAGCTGTTATCTTATTCCCTTCACATAAAACAGATTCATATTATATATCAATTTAAAGAAAATCGCCCGAGCCGTTTTCCAGATTTTGACTTTAGGAACTCCTTCCATCGCTTTCACTTTAAAAATGACTATTTAGATCTCAAAATATACTGCACGTAGAAATGAAAAAATTTCAGAATAGAATTAGACTGCAGATATAAGACTGTTCTAAAAAATTCAGAATAATAAAAGCTATATTTGCTGAGTTATTGAAAGGCGGCTTTTCGGGGTTTCTTTGAAGTCAAGTTAGTTGTATATATGAGTTCCGCCATCTACGAATTCTACGATACGATACGATTTTAGGCTTAAGGCTGCGTCACTGGAATACTATCGTCTTTCATGATACTGTATATTAGCGATGATTGCTGGAAGTGCTTTTTTAGTTGTGATATGAGTTTTTAAGTTTTTAACTAAATTTTTCCATATTACGTTGCGTGTATAAATGATATAGATTATATACAGGCTACACACAAAAAAAAATAATTGTTACTGAGTATAAACGAAAGTAGTTTAAAGGTGATTTTTAAATGAGTTATGCATTTTTACGCTGAACTCCATTTAGTATCCAAAGATATGTTTGTAGAATATAGATAAAATGATATACAGATCCATGCAAAAAATTAGATATATGGCCGACTATGGATGATAAACTCTGGAAATGTAGTTTCGCTAGTTTTAATTTTAAGTGTGTTTTAGTCTTAATTAAATATTAGCTAAATAGTGGCATGCATAAAGATAGTAGGTAAAATACAGGGTGTATGAAAGTATTCAAGTATGCTTCCGTCTATTGATATAAATTTCTAAAAATCAAATTCCAACCTATTTAGGTGTTTTTAACACTTTCCAACATAGTTGAAAGTCTTTATGGATTCAGTTTGTCTGCCCGTCTGTCTGAACTCTAACTTGCATTAATATTGCTGTATTGCTGTGTAACTGATATTTGTTATTGAGATTCTTTTACTATGCAATGTTCGGTAGTGAAAATAAAGTATGTATTATTTTAAATGTTATGAAAATTGAATTAAAACTTAAAAATATATTAATAAAAGTTTTCACCATTCTATTTAAAAATCCTATAATACATAATTGATTCAATGATATACCATGATAGGTAACGATTCTAGATTGCCATGGTGATTAAGTCCTTTTTAAGATAGATTCATATTACTTCCGTATTACTGAATTTTAATATATAGAATCACAATAAATTTTGTATTCATGCCTTTTTGCTCAAGAGTAACACTTATTGCACCAAGATCTGAATATTTATAAAACTAGTTATAGTACGAACGCACCTCATTTGAAACATTTGATGTTGCAATTTCTAACTTGTTTAGGATATATAGTAGGCTTACCCTTACAAATATGATACAATTAAGCAACAATTCAGTGACTTTTACTGGAACTGTATATATACAGTTCCTGTAAACTTCTCTGAATTTTTGAAGTGTTTCTAAAACTTGTTAAACTCAAAACTGGAAGTTCTCATTTACAGGGAAGGTAGTTCCCAATGGTATTGATCAACAGCATAAAAATCAAAATTTTTGGGATTGGCATTTTTGAAAAAAAAAATTTTGTTTATAAATTTATTTTTTTCAGAAGCCTGCCACAAGAAAAGTTGAATACATATTCCAAAATTGGGTACATCATTTTAAACAGAAGAGTATTATCTTTAAAATAAAAAGAACCGCAACAAAATATCTTGCACCGTTCTAGAGATACAGCACTTTTTTATCACAAATTTTTATCGAAAATCGCGAATGGGAAATGGTGCCGGGGATGTTATCTTTGGCGGCCTATATCTCGGGCCAGGAATTTTTTTGGACAAAACAAAAATATACAGGTATCTTACTTTTTCTTAAATTTTAACATATGTTCAATTAAAAAACTTCTGAGGCTATCAAGGTAACCCCCCCACCCCCCCCCCCCCCTATTGCCTGAATTGATATGGATTCAACCTTTAGGAATATATTTCATTTTATGAATGTGTTTTTTATTATACAAATTGCATGAATTTGAGTGGATTTCTATTTAAAGAATTTTTTTATAACGAAGTATTTAAGTCTAATGATGAGACTTCGTTAAATGGAAGTTTCACTATCTTCAAAATTATCAAATATTTGTATCTCAAAAAACACATTTTTATTAGAAATTATATTTTTTTATTTGGAGTACCTATAAAATACATATAACATTGCCACGAGAGCTTAGATTCTAGTTCAGAACAGAGTGAGTAACAGGGAAAGCAATCTGATAAAATTTCACTGAAATAAGTTTAACACATTTTACGTAATGAAGTTTGTCGAACACGGAAATAACGAAAAGATTGCTTTTCCAGAAATCACATTTAAAGATATCTTTTCTATCTGACAGATATATACAAAATTAATCTAAAAGTGTAAATTAAGGTTTATTAGTGTTTTTATGTAAAAAACTAAAGAAAATGATGTATAGAATTATTTACATTTTTCATGGCCTTCCTACGCCCACTTCCGGTAGTTGACTTATTACTTCTTGTTAATTAAATTGACTATAACACCTCTTCTAATAATCACGGGAATAAACTTACAGTAGATTTGGCATCGTAAAAGACTGCTCAAATAAAACAATAAAAAATCTTTCGAATATGTTCACGAAAACCACCATTTTAATGTAGGTAATGTTTTAATACCTTATGTGTTTGCTAGTCGAAATTGCATAAAACTAATTTGTTAATTCAATACGCAAAAAGGCGCAATAAAGAAGTTTTTTCGTCTTCAAAACACCAACGTTTATAAGAGCATATGCAAGGTAAAAATACCTACGCGAATGAGAAATATGCTAAGATTATAAATTTCTATAATAAGCTTTGACTGTGTGAAAATATCACGAGATCCATCTCCTGCTGACGGAATACGTGCTATTGAATCTGAAATCACCAAGGACACTTCAAGTCCGTGAGGTGGTCTCTTAATGGAGGTCATGTTTAAATCTAGATTTTAATTATTGAAAAAAAGGTAACAATTAATGTTACTGAAATTTATTTTTCATATTAGGAAAACATATGAAAATTTAAGTATCAATACAAAAGTTAATTATATAAGTTTATAATATATAACTTCTAGAATTTAAAAAATGAATGCACTGATGTTTGCTTTGATTTTACGGTTTTATCTTTTATAACTTTTATTTCCAAATCCTTTCGAAGTTCTGTAAATAAATGCAATTTTTTTGGACGGGAACAAATAATGACAATTTTATTAATTTGCCTTGAGTTTCCAGACAGAATAGGGTAGGGGAGTTTATGGACCGTCATTCTTAATTTATCATCAGAGTTAAATTCATTGCCTAAAAAGACTCAAAGAGGTTTAAATACTTAAAAGTTACCGAAATAAAGAAAAATTCTAAACTTAGTTTAGAGTTTGATGAATAATGCGCTCCCCGAAAATATTTTTCTAAAAAACTTCTTCAAGCTACCAGGAAAAACGGAATTTGTTTCATTTTCTTCAAAGAAATGGGTCGCTCATGGAGGGAGTTCCACTGGGATGGTCTCTGAATGGAGGTAAAATGAGTATTGAGCTTATGGGAATAAATTTCGTTCCATGAAAAAAGGGTCGTTAAGGGAGGTGGTCGCACAGGGAGTTTTCATTGTACTTTCACCTATGATGATGACGGAATATCTTTTCCCGTTTCCTGCAGTGACTTAATATATTGACTTTTATAGTGACTTTTTATTAAGGATATTTTGAATGAATTTTTGAAGACCTTTTCAGGATTTCGAATCTTCAAACGCCTCAACCCCAGCTAGCATTTTAAATTAATTGCATGTGTCATTACACGAACCAGCGAAGTAGCATTTCAAGTACAAGTGACGAATTGCAGACCATAAATCCTCCTACAAATCTAATAAAACTATAAATCAATTCATATGTGTTTCGGGAAGGTCTTTGTGATAGTATCTTTTTAACTTTAAAGCTATGTAATAGGCAATATTAAATACATATTTGAGAGTTTAAACTCGATGTCTTAATCAGTGAAAAATATTTCAGCCAAAAATGGAATTATTATAGATACCAACACCTGGCATTTTCAATATGAAATGTTTACATTTAATATGTAAAACCTCATCTTTATAAAACGTATAAAATTTCACCAATGACATAATTTTACTTTTGAGTTATAATTCTGCTATTCACATTAAAAATTAGAAGAATCTTTCTCATATGTGATTATCTCATGCAAAGGTAAAAAAAAAAGAGATTATGATTTGAATAAGAAACTTATTCATCATAAGTAAAGATCGATTGAAAATTCGGTTTCGTTTTTGGTCCAAAATATGAGTTTCGGTACAAATACTGCCAAAAAATTGTCTCAAAGTCGAACCAAAACACGACCAAAACTATCTTTATTCCAAAAATCTCGTTTCTTCCTTCGGAAATTTTCAACATTGTTTAATTTGAGATGTATCGGGTCAAATGCGACACTATTGATGGCTACGAACTTCCTTGTTTATAATTATTAGTCATGAATGACTCAAGACGTGAGTACAAATTATAAAGAAATCTATGCATGTGAGGACTAAACTTTGAAGATACTTGTCAGGTGCTCATTAAAAGCTACAGATTCAACACTAGTAGGAAATGTTTAGTTTGAAACCGCAGAAGTGTTTCGAATGTTCTTTGAGAAAGCCCTAGTATAACATATGATCATTTACAAAAATCTTTATAAAAAGATAAATCGAGGTATGCATACTTAAAACATTTCTTAATGAGATGAAATTCGTATGATTATAAAATCATTCTGCGTCGTTGATGAATTAATTACATTTTATATGAAAATAAAAATCTTTAGTGAGAGGCACAGAGAGCCAACTTATGCCGTAAGTATAGTTACAAAGTATAGTTACAGGTATACTTAATTAATACTTTTGTATATTTATGTATTCATTACTTAATTTTTTTTTTTTGGACATTTTTGCTTTTGTTTTCAGTCGAAAATAGGAAGATTATGGAAATTCAATTTCGATCTAAAAAACTATGATATTTGCGTCGATCCTTAATCATAAGTATGCAAAACATTTGCCATACTTAATTAAGGAGGCTGATCACTCAGCTTCGGAATTCTCCTCCGTCATGTTAAGTATGAACTTTTGATGCATCCGTCTATTTAAAATATCTTCTCGGGAAATTCCTATTTTTAACATCCTTTTTCTGTGTACTCGTCTTTAAACGATGTCTCTTAGTTTTGAAAATATTTCTAAAATCGAGGCTGAATTTAATATTTTATCTGTTAAAAGCGGGGAAACTGCGAGTCAGATTTTAACACTTCCTATAAAATGAAGTCTACTTTAGAAATATTTTGATAACTAAGAAAAAAGAGATCTCTTTTAGGAAATGTACACAAAAAATAGAAGTTAAAAATATTCATTTCCCGAGGAGGTATTTTAAATAGACGAATGCATCCAATGCCCAGAGACTTTAAATGAGTGAGGGGGAATCGGAAGCTGAATGACCAGACCCCTTAAGCAAAAATGTTCGCATGATATTATACCTCCAGGAAACGAAATTTTATTACGGTCAAAATTTGTGTTTTCTATTGAAAAAAGTTATTTATACCAAAACGAACATTATATTAATGCTTGTGATGTAGATTATGTCATTTCTATATTTCTAAACGGGGTTGAATGTATCAGAAAGCGCTTTTTATGCAAAATTAATGTATATACTCTTCCAAATCTTAAAACATTCAAATAAATAAAGCTTGTTTTTTCACACCTGCATTTTATTTATAAAAAATGCATGTTTATTAATTTTTATCTAGCAGAAATTTTAAGGGAAAAGGTTAGAATGAAGATTACGTTTTAAAATTATTTTACTTATATAACTCACAGAAAAAATTCAACTATTACAAAAAGATTCAACTAAAAATAATTGGCTTTAAAAAATAATGTCAACTACTACATACAATGTACCGGGTGTCCCAAAAAGGACTGACTGATTTTAAAATTCAATAACTTGCAAACGGTGACAGATATTTAAAAAATTCTTGCAGGAGGGTTACGCATAAGGTCAAAAGTTTTATTACAGTGATTTTCGATTTTAGTTCGAATTACAAACAATAGATGGCGCTGTAAGCAATAGTCGCTAAATACAGGCTCGATTTCTGGTCCTTTCTCTTGTTTCATGCTGAAAAAGGAGATGGAAATGTATTATCCGGGCCACGAAGTACCAAAAATCGAGCCTGAATTGAGCGTCTGTTGATCGCAGCGCCATCTATTGTTTGTAATTCGAACTAAAATTGAAAATCACTGTAATAAAACTTTTGACCTTATGCATAACCCTCCTGCAAGAATTTTTTAAATATCTGTCACCGTTTGCAAGTTATTGAATTTTAAAATCAGTCAGTCCTTTTTGGGACACCCGGTATTTGTGTAAGTATGCATTTGCGTATATGTGGTATGTATTTGTGGGTATGCGGCCATGTATTTGTGGATATGTGGCCATGTATTTGTGAATTTGTGTCTATGTATTTGAATATTTGTGAGTATGTGGACATGTATGTGTTGGATATGTATTTGTGTATTTGTGTATATGTATTTGTATATATATATATATATTTGTGTATATGTGGATATGTATTTGTGGATATGTGGGTATGCATTTGTGGATATGCATTTGTGGATATGTGGCTATGTATTTGTGGCTATGTATGTGTATTACTGGCTATATATTTGTGTATATGTGGATATGTATATAGGTGTATATGTATTTGTGTATAGGTGTATATGTATATAGGTGTATATGTATTTGTGTATAGGTGTATATGTATATAGGTGTATATGTATATGGGTGTATATGTATATGGGTGTATATGTATATAGGTGTATATGTATTTGTGTATAGGTGTATATGTATATAGGTGTATATGTATTTGTGTATAGGTGTATATGTATATAGGTGTATATGTATTTGTGTATAGGTGTATATGTATTTGTGTATAGGTGTATATGTATATCTGTATATATGTATTTGTGTATAGGTGTATATGTATTTGTGTATAGGTGTATATGTATATAGGTGTATATGTATTTGTGTATATGTATTTGTGTATAGGTGTATATGTATATAGGTGTATATGTATATAGGTGTATATGTATATAGGTGTATATGTATATAGGTGTATATGTATATAGGTGTATATGTATATAGGTGTATATGTATATAGGTGTATATGTATATAGGTGTATATGTATTTGTGTATAGGTGTATATGTATATAGGTGTATATGTATTTGTGTATAGGTGTATATGTATATAGGTGTATATGTATTTGTGTATAGGTGTATATGTATATAGGTGTATATGTATTTGTGTATAGGTGTATATGTATATAGGTGTATATGTATTTGTGTATAGGTGTATATGTATATAGGTGTATATGTATTTGTGTATAGGTGTATATGTATATAGGTGTATATGTATTTGTGTATATGTATATGTATATAGGTGTATATGTATTTGTGTATAGGTGTATATGTATTTGTGTATAGGTGTATATGTATATCTGTATATATGTATTTGTGTATAGGTGTATATGTATATAGGTGTATATGTATATGGGTGTATATGTATATGGGTGTATATGTATATAGGTGTATATGTATATAGGTGTATATGTATATAGGTGTATATGTATATAGGTGTATATGTATATAGGTGTATATGTATATAGGTGTATATGTATATAGGTGTATATGTATATAGGTGTATATGTATATAGGTGTATATGTATATAGGTGTATATGTATATAGGTGTATATGTATTTGTGTATAGGTGTATATGTATATAGGTGTATATGTATTTGTGTATAGGTGTATATGTATATAGGTGTATATGTATTTGTGTATAGGTGTATATGTATATAGGTGTATATGTATTTGTGTATATGTATATAGGTGTATATGTATTTGTGTATAGGTGTATATGTATATAGGTGTATATGTATTTGTGTATAGGTGTATATGTATATAGGTGTATATGTATTTGTGTATAGGTGTATATGTATATAGGTGTATATGTATTTGTGTATATGTATATAGGTGTATATGTATTTGTGTATAGGTGTATATGTATATAGGTGTATATGTATTTGTGTATATGTATATAGGTGTATATGTATTTGTGTATAGGTGTATATGTATATATGTATATATGTATTTGTGTATAGGTGTATATGTATTTGTGTATAGGTGTATATGTATATAGGTGTATATGTATATAGGTGTATATGTATTTGTGTATAGGTGTATATGTATATAGGTGTATATGTATTTGTGTATAGGTGTATATGTATATATATGTATTTGTGTATAGGTGTATATGTATATAGGTGTATATGTATTTGTGTATAGGTGTATATGTATATAGGTGTATATGTATTTGTGTATATGTATATAGGTCTTTGTGTATAGGTGTATATGTATATAGGTGTATATGTATTTGTGTATAGGTGTATATGTATATAGGTCTTTGTGTATAGGTGTATATGTATATAGGTGTATATGTATTTGTGTATAGGTGTATATGTATATAGGTCTTTGTGTATAGGTGTATATGTATATAGGTGTATATGTATATAGGTCTTTGTGTATAGGTGTATATGTATATAGGTGTATATGTATATAGGTCTTTGTGTATAGGTGTATATGTATATAGGTGTATATGTATTTGTGTATAGGTGTATATGTATTTGTGTATAGGTGTATATGTATATAGGTGTATATGTATTTGTGTATAGGTGTATATGTATATAGGTGTATATGTATATAGGTGTATATGTATATAGGTGTATATGTATATAGGTGTATATGTATATAGGTGTATATGTATATAGGTGTATATGTATTTGTGTATAGGTGTATATGTATTTGTGTATATGTATATAGGTGTATATGTATATATGTATATAGGTGTATATGTATTTGTGTATAGGTGTATATGTATATAGGTGTATATGTATTTGTGTATAGGTGTATATGTATTTGTGTATAGGTGTATATGTATTTGTGTATAGGTGTATATGTGTATAGGTGTATATGTATACAGATGTATATGTATTTGTGTATATGTATATATGTATTTGTGTATAGGTGTATATGTATTTGTGTATATGTATTTGTGTATAGGTGTATATGTATATATGTATTTGTGTATAGGTGTATATGTATTTGTGTATATGTATTTGTGTATAGGTGTATATGTATATATGTATTTGTGTATAGGTGTATATGTATATATGTATTTGTGTATAGGTGTATATGTATATAGGTGTATAGGTATTTGTGTATAGGTATATATGTATATAGGTGTATATGTATATATGTATATACGTGTATATATGTATATAGGGGTATAAGTATATATGTATATAGGGGTATAAGTATATATGTATATAGGTGTATAGGTATTTGTGTATAGGTGTATATGCAGTTATGTATTTGTACGTAGGCAGTTATGTATTTGTACGTATGTAGTTATGTATTTGTACGTATGCAGTTATGTATTTGTACATATGCAGTTATGTATTTGTACATATGCAGTTATGTATTTGTACATATGTATTTGTGTGTATGTGTATATGCATTTGTGTATATGTGTATATGTATATGTGTATATATGTAGGTATGCATTTGTGTATATGTGTATATGTATTTGTGTAAGTATGTATATGCAGTTATGCATTTGTACGTATGCAGTTATGTATTTGTACATATGCAGTTATGTATTTGTACATATGCAGTTATGTATTTGTACATATGCAGTTATGTATTTGTACATATGCAGTTATGTATTTGTACATATGCAGTTATGTATTTGTACATATGCAGTTATGTATTTGTACATATGCAGTTATGTATTTGTACATATGTATTTGTGGCTATGTATTTGTGAATTTGTGGCTATGTATTTGTGGATATATGGATATGTATTTGTGGATATATGGATATGTATTTGTGGATTTGTATATGTGGATATGTGGCTATGTATCTGTGGATATGTGTATATGTATCTGTGGATATGTGTATATGTATCTGTGGATATGTGTATATATATGTGGATATGTGTATATGTATTTGTGGATTTGTGTATATGTATTTGTGGATTTGTGTATATGTATTTGTGGATTTGTGTATATGTATTTGTATATTTGTGTACATGTATTTGTGGATTTCTATTTGTGGATATGTATTTGTGTGTATGTGGATATGTATTTGTGTATATGTGTATATGTATTTGTGTATATATGTATATGTATTTGTGTATATATGTATATGTATTTGTGTATATATGTATATGTATTTGTGTATATATGTATATGTATTTGTGTATATATGTATTTGTGTATATATGGATATCTATTTGTACGTATGTAGTTATGTATTTCTACGTATGTTATGTATTTCTGGATATGTATTTGTGTGTATGTGGATATGTATTTGTGTATAGTGGATATGTATTTGTGTGTACTGGATATGTATTTGTGTATATATAGGTATGCATTTGTGTATATGTGAGTACCTATTTGTGCGTATGTAGTTATGTATTTGTACATACCGGGTGTCCCAAAAAGGACTGACTGATTTTAAAATTCAATAACTTGCAAACGGTGACAGATATTTAAAAAATTCTTGCAGGAGGGTTATGCATAAGGTCAAAAGTTTTTTTACAGTGATTTTCAATTTTAGTTCGAATTACAAACAATAGATGGCGCTGCGATCAATAGACGCTGAATTCAGGCTCGATTTTTGGTACTTCGTGGCCCGGATAATACATTTCCATCTCCTTTTTCAGCATGGAACAAGAGAAAGAACTAGAAATCGAGCCTGTATTTAGCGACTATTGCTTACAGCGCCATCTATTGTTTGTAATTCGAACTAAAATCGAAAATCACTGTAATAAAACTTTTGACCTTATGCATAAACCTCCTGCAAGGATTTTTTAAATATCTGTCACCGTTTGCAAGTTATTGAATTTTAAAATCAGTCAGTCCTTTTTGGGACAGTATGTAGTTATGTACGTGCGTATGCGTGTGTATATGAATGTATGTGTATGCGCGTGTATATGAATGTATATGTATGCGCGTGTATATGAATGTATATGTATGCGCGTGTATATGAATGTATATGTATGCGCTTTTATATGAAGGTATATGTATGCGCGTGTATATATATGAATGTATATGTAAGCGTAGATATATATATATATATATATATATGAATGTATATGTAAGACCGTGTATATATATGAATGTGTAATATTTATAATTTTAAAAGTTTTGTAATTTAAGAAAAAAGTTAAATAATTCCAAGTTCATAAAGTTTTGAAAAAAATTACCAATTAATATAAAAAAAGTCAGGTATATACATATACATGCATGCATACTCGCAAGCACATACATATGCGTATTAAAGTTTTTGTTGACAGGTTAATACTTTTTTATAATTATTGGAAAATTTGTAATTTTTCCAATCTAAAAAGAAATTTTTTATACAATCAAAGAAATTTGTATGTAATAGTTGAATTTCTTTTTATTAACATACATATTTCTATTTAACAGTCGAATCTTTATGCAATATAGTTTAATTTTTTTCACTGAAGTCTATAAAAAAAATGGTAAATTATTAAAAAAATAAATTATAACTTTTCACTTTTACGTTTTGCTAGATAAAAAGTAAAACACACGCATTTTGTAGAAATAGTCATCCAGATGTGAAAAAACAGTAAACATTTATTTTTTACCTTTTTAAATTTTATATAGTTTCTGCATTAATGTTACATAAAAAGTGCTCGCTAATACATCCAATTTAGTTTAAAATCATACAAATGTCATAATGGAAATTCCCAAGTGTTTATATCATTTCTTTAACTGTTGAAATTTTTCATTATTATGAAATGTGAAATACTGATGAAGACTTTCTCTATTGAAATTTTTCACGATTAAGTAATTTTGAAAAATTTATGAAGACTTACTCTGATGAATAAAAATACAACCGATACATTCATAACTTCGTTGGAGTCTAGTGAATAAATTTGCTTCAATAGAAGAAATGTGTTTAAAACACAATACAAGCTCATTTTCTGGTGTATATTATCATGCTTTCATTTTTACTTCCGGGGAAATTTAGACTTTCAAAAAATCAGTTTTCAAATTTTGATTTATTCTTAATTTTTTTAAATTTCTCATCAGTATTCAAAAACCCCACTCAAAAATCTGCACTATCTTTTCAGTTATAATCATTTATAGACGGTGATTACAGTTGAAAATCCGCTGATATACACTGTTAAAAATTTGCAGCATTCTGGCAGGTCATTTGACCGTTTTTTCCGAAAACGGTTACACAACCGTAATTTTAACACTATTCTGACCATATTATTGGCCATTTTATGGTCAGAATATAGTTAAATTATGGTTATGAAACCGTTTTTTCAAAAAACGGTTGAATGACCTGCCAGAATGTTGCAAAATTTTTAACAGTGTAGAAACTTTAAAAGAGTTTTCTCATATCAATAAATTTGGAGTTTGCGTTCACTGTTACTTTTAAACTATATGAGCTATAGCTTTGAAAAATTAACCAAATATGCCTGCCTTTACAGTCTTTATGCTAAAAAAATCTCATATTTGGGTTAATTTTTTTGCACTTGAAAAACTTGTATTATTATAATTATGTATTTTTTCATATTTTGTACTAAAATTAAATTTTACACAAAAGCAAAACTTTTAGTATATATTTTGGTTTTAAATTTAGAAGTATGTGTGTTTTGATTCTATTTTGTTCAAAAAATGTTTTCTATATTCGTAGTTCAGAGTTTAATCATGCGCGCAGCACTTAATGATTATAATTCCCGCATTAGGGAGATGAATTGTAAAACTTGAATATGAGTTTCGTATATGCAAACATTTATTTCTCTGGATAATATAGGTAAAAATATACTTTTGGCAAAAAGTGGAAAAAAATTTTAATTACATATTATTTGTATTTTGGTGCTTTGAAAAGTTATGTTTTTGATAGTTTCGACAAACTCAAAATGTCCCGTGCCTTCTTAAGTATGACTAATCCTCTTTAATAAAAAGCAATGTTTTGCTGACAACTGGATTTTTCGCTGATCGTTGCCACAGATTAATCTCGGAAAATGAAACATTTGAAGTTACGGAAAAAATTAATAGCTCGAAAAGTATTTGTCAGCAAATTGTTAGACAAACTGCGTTAGAAAGGTAAAAAAATTTTATTTTTTTTTACCACCAACAGATTACCGATATAAACAAACGAACATTTCAGAAATTGTGATTAATTTTACAAATGTAAACAATGTGTAGTGAGTCATTCATTTTTAAAAATTCATTGATAAAAAATTTTAAACTTTCGTGCATTAAATATTTTAATTCTTGTAGTATTAATATGCCTTTGACGTCATTCGCCTATGAACCAATCAAAATAATTTTTTATTTAAAAGTGAAGTCTTTGAAAACTCAAGTCTATTTTCGGTACATTTATGTTATCCGGGGGCAAATCTCGCCAATAACAGGGTTTTTTTCGCCAATAGTAATTTTTTCGCTGTGTAATTTAGAAACAATACTTTAAAGTTGAAATAAAATGCTAGCATTTTTATTACTATTGTTATATATTTTAAAGGAAATGAGTAAAAGGTATGTATTTTGATTGTATGCAATGTATTCATTTTGAATGTTTGTATTTTAAATAAAAGTTATGCTTTTTAAATAAAATGAGCAAATGAATTATATTTTAAGTGAAAATAATGCAATATGAATGTCTTCAATGGGAACAATATTTCACGATTTATCACATCGCCAAACTAACATAAAAGTACTCTATTTTCTGAGCATTAATGTAATAAACCACAGTCTTTAGTTTGTTTCAGGTTTGTATGTTTAATTTATTTTGGAAAAATTGATTTGGTGAATAATTAACCCATTTTCCTTTTATTTATTTATTTTTTTGCAAACTTAATTACTTCTCCACATTACATAATTTTAAAATTCGCATTGAATAGGGAGTGTGTACGTTCAAACGTAAATTGTTTGAAAACTGCATTTCAATTTACTAACTTTTTATAATTTTTAAACCAAATAGCTCGATTACGGAATTACGGTACATAAATATTTTTATCAAGTATTTAAAATTTTAAGGGAAAACTACGATTTCTATCTACCGATCTCGGACGGTCGTTTCCACTAGTATTTTACATAAGTGTGACAGATACATTTCTTATTGAACCCATAAACATACTACTTAAAATTTTATAGCTGATAATCGCCTAATTAAATATGGTAAAACTCTTCAAATTTTTAACGTGAATCGCAGAATTATTAAGATTAAAAATTAAAATATTTTTATTGGCAATAAATGGCGAGTTTTTATATCAAATTAAACGCTAACATTTTAAATTGAAATTAATACCAGGTCTATAATAATCCAATTTTTTGTTGGAGTATTTTTCACTGGTTAAACATTGCTTTTAAACTCTTCGGCATGTAACCAGGTGAGCCATAAGTTCGTTAAAAATTTAAAAACTCATTAAAAAAGGAAGAAATTGCGATAAAGGAGTGCGGTTTGTTAGAAAGGGCTCACAAACGTAATCTGATTTTTTTTTAGCAGCAAAAAAAGAAATTAGCTAAAAAATCACATGTAGAGAGCGCTGACAACCTAAACACAATGAACAGGACAACAATGCGCTCCATTCATTTGTTCTTCCAATAACAAATGTCGAACATGACCTCCAAAACATTCTACGACATAACTGTTGTCCTGTTCATTGTGTTTTGGGTCATCAGCGCGCTCTACAACTAACGTATCTCCAACGTATTTTAGCTAAATTTTTTTTTCTCCTAAAAAAATCAGACAACCTTGTGAGCCCTTTCTTGCAAACCGCACTCCTTTATCACAATTTCTTCCTTTATTATGAGTTTAAGTTTTAAACGGACTTTTGGCTCATTCGGTATATAATATTACCTCTTGTGTAGCTTCGAAGTTTAACAAGTAAAAATTAAATTTAAAAATAAAAAAAACCGACTGCGTAAAAAGCAAATTAATTATTTCTCATCTATGTAAAACTATTTTTTATTTTACTTACCCATATTTTTTATTTATATGTACTGATGACTTTTAAGTTGTGTTTAATTGTTAGTTCCTATCTATAAACAGAGTTTTGATGAGGCCTATAGATGCCTATGATGGTAAGAGTTTCAGTAAAGCTAGAGATCCAACCTACATAGCTGCCAGGTTGTGTACTATTTAAACGGAGCTTCTGACTGTAAAATAGTCAATGGCACATCGTCTTCATTTTGAAAGGACCTATCCAATGATATGCCACTCAGTATGTTGCGTAAATTTTTTTCATCTCTACCGCCATTTTGTATTTTACGGCCGCCATTTTGAGTTTATAAAAACAAACCTAGCCTAAAGCCATCGGACGGTTAAGACGAAACGATAGAGACCTCATTCATTAAAATACATCCAGCCTTTGGGATGTTTCGAGGGTATAAAGAAATCCACATACCCAGATACGCGTGAAACACATAACCCTTCTTGGCACTCGGGTAAAAAGATACTATCACTGAGTTATTCCCAAAACTCATACGCATTGTGCGAATTATCACATTTACTGTGAGAAATGACATTTATAAGGCTGAGATCCAAATAGAATTTTGGCTGTTAGCGAAACGAGATTGACCAATCTGAAGCCTGCATTTTTGCGAACTTTTCGCTGTTTGCCAAAATGATCGCTTGTGATTGGTCAATCTCGTTTCGCTAACTGCGAAAATTCTATCTGGATCCATGCCTTAAGAGGTGTTATGCTCTGAAATTTGTCACTAATATGAGAAATAGAAAATATTTGTTCTTGGAAGGTCGCATCCGATAAAATTAATTTAATAGCTTGGGTTGAGGTACCGGAAGAGTAAATTCTGAAAACTAAAGTCAAAATTTCATTCAAAATGTCGTTCGCAAAAAAGTCACAGCAGGGATCGGGGTGAAATGTTGCATCATCATCACAGCTCGTAAATACAGGGTGTCCATAATTAAACGACCCTACTTTAAAGCTGTCCACAGACGAAACTATTGGTCAGGAAGTTGTGAAATTTTGTGACGGATATAATGAAGGAATGGGAATTCGTTTGAGCGAAAAAAAATTAGTTCAAAATTTGCCACCAGAGGGCGTTTTTTTAATGAATTACACTTTTTTAAAAGTTTTTACGCTTTATTTTTTTTCATGTTAAATAAGGCAAATATACAGACCGCCCCCTGGCAAAAAATAAAGCGTAAAAACTTAAAAAAAAAATATTGGTATTCGAATTAAACAGGCAGTACAAACTCTGGAAAAAAATCCACCTACGACAGCCGACATTTTTTTCTCAGAGCTCAGGCCTAGTATTCAGGGCGGTGGCTAAATATGTGTTTATTTTAAAAACGCCCTCTGGTGGCGAAATTTTTAACTAAAATTTTTTTTCACTCAAGCAAATTCCCATTCCTTTATTATGTCCGTCACAAAATTTCACAGCTTAATAGTTTTGTATATATACAACTTTAAAGTTGGGTCGTTTAATTATGGTCATGCTGTATGTATATGGCTTGAAGTGTCGTTTGCGATTTCAGATTTCTGTAGCGGGTACGTTGTTAGTAGGATATACAGTCGGACCTCTATTTAACGAAGTCGCTAAATCCCGAAAAAAAGTTCGTCATGTGGAAAATTCGTTAAATAGAGATGAACCTTTTTAAATTACTTTAAACTACACAAAACAGATTTTTAATTCATAAACACTAAAAATTATTAAAAACTTAACTAATCACACTTTTTTTGTAAATCATATTTTTTTACTATTATTCATTTTACCCATCAAAAAGAAATCTGTAAGGACAACAATAATTAAAAATATATTGTCCGGAAATACACTGTATTTCAACTTTAAGAAATATTTACATTAAAATAAATGAATTTTAATGACATTATCGTATTTATTATAACAAGTAATTTTAAGCATTGTATTACTACATGCGTCCTTAAATTTAATTACTGAAATTTATTTACTACAGAACAGCCCGTTTGAGTGTGAAAAGGAGGACATTGAAAGTTTGCATTTCCGGGATGAAATGCAAAGAATGACAGGGATTTTACTGATCTCGTTGAGTTAGGCACCTGGTAAAACTAATTCAAGGTTATTGAACATTATAAAATGTGTAAAAGAAGGAATAAGTTTGAAGGGTCCGGAAATATTTTGAAAAATAGGGGAAAAATTTATATCAGAAGAAAAAGTTCGTTAAATATACTTCGAGAATATACTTCGCTATTTGAAGGTTATTTTACGAAGAAATTCGCAAAATGTTGTTGGTTCCGAGAAAAAGTTCGCAAAATAGTGAAATTCGCCAAATAGAGGTTCGTTAATAGACGTCCGACTGTACATCACGAAATATTGTCACAAACGTAAAGTTTGTGTCAGAAACTCGTGGCATATTTATCTCATTCGCACAAGTATTTCGATTTTTCATGTAGGTGTTCTAACTATTTATACTTTGAAGGCAAAAACCCTTTTCCATGGGATCTTTTCTGCATATTGAATTCAGAAGCCATTTTGGTACAAATTAGACATAAAAGCAAACAGTAAACAATGTATAGAAAGATAACATTCACCAATATATATTATAAATAGCGTCGGATACAGTTAACCCTTAGTCGGTCGCACTCTAGGGATCCGAGTTCGTGCGCAATGGAGTCTGAGAGGCGTCTGTTTGAAAGTCGTCATCAGCAATTAATTGACGCAATTCTAACACTCTTATAGTGATCAGTGACCTTCATTAGAATGTACAAAGAAAGACTATTTCAAATTTGAGTGGAAAATCGACGTTTATTACACTCAAAGTAAGTAACCTTGCTCGATCTAGTGGCAGAGAACACAGCGGACAAATAGTGCTGCGCCTGTCAGGCCTATTGCGGCCTACGGAGGATTAAACATTCAAACTGTATGAAGATTAAGCCATTCCGTTATTCTCAAATGTAATGAGATAAATAATAACGTCATAGATTTGCTTGCCCAAGATGATTCACTTTGTTTAGTTGTTTAATGTGCATACAAGACGTAAAATAAATCGCTCATGAGATAATTACTACACTGATTATATTTATGTTTTTAGGACTTTTGAGCTTTACTATGTTTTTGAATCTTCCTGTGTTTTAATACACTTCAACTACACTGGTTACAATGATGTACGTTTGAATAAGTCTTGATATGTCGTCGTAAATCATTTTTTTGAATCGATGTTTTTGACAGTCTTTACAGGTAAGGACTTTTTTGTCCATAAATGAAACTATGTGTCTAATTAGTACGTATTTTCGGGAAAAAGACTTTGTTGCAAGTATTACAAACATAATTTAACATCAGCTGATACTGTCCTGATGAGGCGAATTTTACTTCAATATCCGAATAATGTTCTTCTGGTATGTGGCAATTTCATGTGTAGGAATGTTCAATACTGGTGATAAGGTTTGACAGTCATATGCGTTACCTCCTAACAAACAAGTGTCTTGAAAACTAGGCACTTGATCATAAAAAATTACTGAGTTAAGGGGTCCGGGATACATTTTCAAAAATTTTTATTTATAGAGTTAAAATTTTGAATTTTTTTGTGATGGTTAACCATATCACTTGTAAACAAAATCAAATGATAAAACTTCTCATAGCTTTTTTTAAAAAAAATTTTAATTTAAAATTTATGAAAAAGGGGTATAACTTAAAATCGTTATAACTCGAAATATTATTCGTAGAATTTAAATTGTCTTTCATTTAAATAAACAGAAATATATATATTTTTATTTCGAGCCAGCATTTTAAAAAATATTAATTAAAAAAAAATAAATACACTGACGGAAAAAAAAATCCCAATACCAAGAAAGACTTGTGTTAGATAAACGAAATTTGGTAGGCGTGTTTATACATCTGAAAGATGACATCGATTGAAATTTCGCACTTCGCGCATAAGTGTGGCGCTAGTAGCGCCACTCAGAACTTGCAGATCAGTTTTACTTTAAATGTGTGCTGTAAAGTTCGCAGGCGTTATTTAGCTTCGAAATGTGACGTATTGAGTTGATGTTAGCCAAGAATGCCTTTAACAAGACGAAGAAGCCACTGTTAACAGCTCACCGAGTTGGAACGAGGTCGCAAATTCGGCTACGAGAAGGTGGATTTTCTTTGCGGTTGGGCGGAGTGGAGATGTGTTTCTTTTTCATCAGAAAACACAACAGATCTCCACTCCGTCCTCCAATGAGCTTTGGCCTGACACCAATGGCGTCGCAAACGGCAATGGCTTGAAGTCAGTAGAATGCACGCTACAGGGCGCCTGGCTCGGAGCTGTCCTTGGAGTAACCGATTTCTAACAGTTTGTTGTGTCACTGTGATACCAACTGCAGCTCGAATTTATTCCGCAGACGCAGTACGATGCGCCACAGTCGTACGCCGATTACGGCGATCTTCCCTCTCAGGAGTGCCACGCGGCCGCCTGGAACCTGGTCTTCTTGAAGCAGTACCATCGCTTGACCACTGCTTCCAACAATCATGCACAGTGGATACATTCCAGCCAACACTTTCTGCAATATCACGGAAAGGAAATCCACCTTCTCGTAGCCCGAATATGCGACCTCGTTCCAACTCGGTGAGCTGTTGACAGTGGCTTCTTTTTCTTGTTAAAGACATTCTTGGCTAACATCAACTCAATACGTCACATTTCGAAGGTAAATAACGCCCACGAAGTTTACAGCAAGCATTTAAAGTAAACCTGATCTGCAAGTTCTGAGTGGCGCTACTAGCGCTACACTTATGCGCGAAACGCGAAATTTCAATCGATGTCATCTTTCAGATGTATAAACACTCCTACCAAATTTCGTTTATCTAACACAAGTCTTTCTTGGTGTTGGGATTTTTTTTCCCCGTCAGTGTATATTTAACGAAAAAATTACAAAAAAATGTGGTGCAACTTTGAAAAAAAAAAAAAAAAATCATATTTTCAAAAGTAAATATTTTTTTCATATATGCTGGCTCAGAAATAAAGTAAAATAATTGAAAAAGATATGTTCCGAGTTTCAGTCCTGTATCTTTAACGGTTCTCGAGTTATAAGAATTTAAATAAGAGAAATGGTGAAAAAACCTATCATGAAGAAAAATGCAATTTCACAAGAACTAGTTTCCTTGACAACCATTGCTTGAAAGGCAGATTTTGAAAACAATCCAAAACGAAAAAATTAATATTTCCTGTTCTAATTAAGATAGACACATGATTTAAACATCATTTTAAGCAGTAAACGGCAGAGAAATTTTTAATCCAATAAAAGAAAAAAATTGAAAATTTGACGATTTTTGTGTCCCGGACCCCCTTAAACGACTAAAATTCCACACACATAACCACCTACACTGAATAATTTAACACTTAAATGCCGCGTGTTGCTTTTTGGTAACATACCCAATTTAGGCTTCTAAAATAATATTAGAATACCAGTGAAGCTATAATGCCTAATTGTGCCAATAAAATAGATTCGGAAAATATTATTAAATAAAATTTCAACATTTAGATGGCAACACTTGGGCTGTTTAAGAATAAAGAGAGATTTATTTTTCCAATTGTTGCTACATGTTCTTTTTGTTTTGTTTGGAAGCTTGCGAAATACCCTATTTTTTTTCCTGCAGTGAGCAAGTAAAATTTGTATTTCATCATAGTTCTTAAAATTCTTGTGTGTTTAATATTATAGAATTTTATCAAAGAAAATTATTTTTTCAATTAAAGACCAGTATTGCGGATTAGTAACTAGCTGTTTTTTAACCGTAAACCACACTTAAAAACAAAATGATTTTTTAAGTATTTTTCCCATGATTTAATTAAAAAATGAAAGCCGAAAAACATTTGTAAAATGATTTTTGGAAAATCAGGCATTTAAGGGGTAACTTGTTTCGTGCAAATTTATGAAGTTATAGGTGGCGCATATGTTTGGAGAAATATAAATACAAATATATTATTGGTTAACTAATTCAACATAATTTTTAGATAATTGCATGTCATGTGTTTATAAATATCCGTATGTGTTATTCTTATACAAAGTACGCATGCGAGAAATTCCTAACAGCGTGATTAAAAAGTATGAGTAACAAGGACTTTAATCAAGTTCCTCTAAAAGTATAGTGTTACACATAGCATGGATTTATGTGTTATTAACTGTGTCAAATGGTATTCATATTCATGTCCGTAATCAACGGGGCCGCTTAGTTCAGTAGTCCGTGTTCATAAAACGAGAACTCTACGCATATGTTTGAGATTTCGGAACAAGCGGATGATACTTAGTAATCTTAACTTCCAAATGATGAGTTCTAAGTTACCATCCAGAACATCTGTGGATAAATTCTTCAAATGATTGAAAAATCTGAAAATCATAGAAGTTTGATAAAATTAGATTAAACTTCAAAATCTTTAATGGCGTTTTATTATTTTTTAATCTAGTGAAATTAATATACATTATTGATGTACGTGATAATATATTTCATATAGGAAATTATGTTTGTAACACACATTCTACAGCGCCAAAGAAAATAATGCAGATGCACACTATATGGACCAAAGATGACCGGTCACTTGCGATTTTCGACGTTTTCTTAAATATCTAGAAAAATACATGACGAATTATCCTGAAACTCCGGGTGTGTAAACTGAATAGTCCAGGTCATACATTTCCGTGAAGATTTTTTCCCGAAACCCCATAGGGGACCGCCAACAAATTGAAAAAGAACGAATAGGTTTTGGATAACCCTGTCAAAACTAATGTAGTAAAAGCGTTCAAACTGTAGATTATGATTAAGTGGCTTATTATAATAATTTGTGTTCATTTTTATGAGGACAGCATGTATACTCGAAGAGAAATTAAGCTTTTCATAAAAACAGTCTCAAATTATAAAGAAATGGTAAGTTTCGGAAGCTTAAAATGCAACGTTGTGTTTTTTGGTAAAAGTAATCATAAAGTAAATGAATATTTTTGTATAATTTAGGAATTTTACTGTGACTAATTAGGTCGGACATTACAATTTCTAGCGAAGTCCAAACCACTGCTCACTCACACACGACAAGCAGCTATGACATTCGGATAGAGTTTCCGGAAGATTCTACTTTAAAAAAAACGCCAACTTTTCTCCCGCCAAAAATGAGAATATAATGTTGTAATTTTTCAAAATTAATTTAGTAGGTTCTTGAAGGAATTTTAAAACTTTTTTCAATATTTTATACTTATTGACTAATTTGTATTTTTAAATGCTTTTCTTTAAAACAAATTCTATGTTAATAGCCCAATAAGTGGTTTCGAAAATTGCATTTTCAGAAAGTTATGCTGCTGTAAATATATATATGATTTTAACAGAAGAATTTTATCAATTCTCAAACTTCCTAATATAGGGCTTTAAAATGCACCAGATTTGAATGATAGGTGTTAGCAGCGCGAAAACTGATTACCTTGTTAGTCAATTATTTATTGTTCTCACTTTTATTTTCTAACTAAGAGTTTTTAATTTGTAAACAACTACTATTTTTATTTCTCCCGTAAGTTCAAAGTGTTAAAAAAAAACTTTGCGGCCGGATTTTTCAGGTTCTACAGTATATGAAAAGTCATATACAAAAAAACAAAACAAAAAAAGAAACAAAAAAAAAAAACAATTATATGTATGTATTAGGGCTGGGGCGTAGTACTTAATTTATCTTCCATGATGTTAATCATATCAGATAGATGTATTATTATCTTAAAGTATTTACTAACATTTCAAAATTATACATATTAGTATCCACTCTTCCCACTGTTCCGCTTTTTTGTACCACAAAAATTAAATAGAAATTTTTGCCTTATTTAATCGGAAGATTACGGCGATTTAAAAAGGTAAAATTTACTATGAAATTTTTGTGATACAAAAAAGCGTAAGAGTTGGCAACTATGCATACTGATATTTAAGTCTTTGAATTAAATTTTCACTTTTTTTGTAGTACTTCAAAGTAAAACAGAAAGGGAAAAAACCACAAACAGAGTGCGTAGATGAGCTTATTTTAAAGTACCACTGTTTTTGAATAGAAATTTTTGATTAAATACGAGCCGTATTATTTTGAAATAGTGGTATTAAAAACGAGCACTTCTTTGCAAACTGGTAAAGGCTAAGAAAGCAATTACTGGTAAAATCAAAAATAAAATTCCTGTGAAAAAACGGGATATTTCAAGACTGTAAAACAAAAAACGGCAAACTTAAAAATTGAATTCCTGTGAAATCCCGGAAGAATCGAAAACGGTAAAACTGAAAACGGAAAAATCGAAGACGGAACTTCCGTGAAAACCCAGAAGAATCGAAAACGGTAAAACTAAAAACGGAAAAATCGAAAATGGAATTTCTGTGAAAAAACAGAAATGATTGACGAAATGGAAAATGCAACTTTGCTTCCAGTATTTTACCGGTGATTTCACATAATTTTTACATTCTACCTTACCACCAAGTGAATTCACAGATATCCCCGGTTGCCTTAAACGGTGTCGAAAAAATCCTTTAGAAACAGTTTTTTCGGAATTCTTTATTCACTTAATTTTTTTTCTCTGGTGTTCTGTCTTTGCATTTTAATGCACATTCCAATTTAATCGTGCTTTAATATAAAATTCGCTATACGGTCATTTTTAACATTAATTATTTCTCTCTCAACTTCATTTAATTTATTTAACTGGCACCACCTCCTATTTGCAACCTAAAAGTAAAAATTAAATTTAAAAAATCGAAAAACCCGACTGCGTAAAAGGCGAACTAATTTTTTCTCATCAATGTGAAACTTTTTTTTATATTACTTACCTTTTTTATATCTACTTGTATTGATGACTTTTAAGTTGTGTTTATTTGTTGGTTCCTATCTATAAACACTGTTTTGATGAGGCCTATAGATGTCTATGAAGGTTCGAGTTGCAGTAAAGCTAGAGATCCTATCTACACAACTTCAAGGTTGTGTAGTATTTAAACGGAGCTTCTGACTGTAAAATAGTCAATGAACTAAATTTTGAAAGACCTATCCAATGATATGCCACTCAATAGGGTGCGTACAATTTTTTTTTCGTCTCTACCGCCATTTTGTATATTACGGCCGCCATTTTGAATTTATAAAAACAAAACCCCTAGCCTAAAATCATCGGACAGTTCAGACGAATCGATAGAAACCTCATTCATTAAAATCCAAACGTTGGGATGTTTCGAGTGTATAAAGAAATCCACATACTCAGATACGCGTGAAACACATAACCCTTCTTGACAGTCGGGTAACAATAATCATTCCCTCGTAAATATAACTAGTCCATGCAATAGGGAATTTTACCTAGCAAAATTAATGGTAGTACTGGAAATCGGCTTTCTAGATGTTTTTTGGGTCGCTGAATCCGAATTTGTAACTTCCCACCAAAATTTCCCCCGGCCACCTCCCCCAAATTTTGGTAAAAAGCCCCCCCCAAAAAAGGTTTTTATTAAAAAAATCTTTTTGTTGTTTTAGAGAAAAAGTATCAAGAAATTCAGAAAGTAGACAAAATTTCCAACAAATTAGATATATGACATTATGACTTAGGATGAAGGGGAAGGGGGGATCTGCTTCGGAACATGCGCGCGGTGCTGCGTAAACTAAGTTGCGCAATTCCACTTAACCACTCACACGTTTACATTCGCCCTCCCATCTCCCCTCCGAACTTTATCTATAAGGTTTACTTTAAGATTTTTGGGTCGCTGAATCCGAATTTTTAACTTTCCTCCCAAAATTCCTCCCCCCCGACCCCCCCCCCCCAAATAGTTGTTTTTAACTTAAATTTCTTATTGTTTTAGGGGAAAAGCATTACGGAATTCAGAAACTAGACAACATTTGCAACAAGTAGGATATATGACATTATGAATTAGGATGAACGGGGAGGGTGAGGGATGATTCGGAACATGCACTGCGGCACTACGTGCACTAAATGATGAAGTCCAGGCAATATGTGATTTTATCTGGCAAAATTAATGGTAGTACTGAAAATCTATTTTCCAGATGTTTTTTGGGTCGCTGAATCCGAATTTGTAACTTCCCACCAACATTTCACCCGGCAACCCCCCCAAAAAATTGATTTTTTGAAAAAATTTGGTTTTTGAGAAAAGCGCGCGGAGAATGTTCCGAGGCAGCCCCCTCTCTCCCCGTTTATCCTACGTCATAATGTCATATATCCCAATTTTTGAAAATTTTGTCTAGTTTCTGAATTTCGTAATGCTTTTCCCCTAAAGCAATAAGAAATTTAAATTAAAAACAACTATTTGAGGGGGGGGGGGGAAATTTTGGGGGTAAGTTAAAAATTCGGATTCAGCGACCCAAAAAACTTAAAGTAAACCTTATAGAGAAAGTTCGGAGGGGAGATGGGAGGGCGAATGTAAACGTGTGAGTGGTTAAGTGGAATTGCGCAACTTAGTCCACGCAGCACTGCGGCGCAAGTTCCGAGGCAGATCCCCCCTTCCCTTTCATCCTAAGTCATAATGTCATATATCTAATTTGTTGCAAATTTTGTCTACTTCCTGAATTTCTAGCTACTTTTCCCCTAAAACAATAAAAAAATGGAATTTTTAAAAAAAAACTTTTTTTTGAGGGTCTTTTTACCAAAATTTGGGGGGGGGGGGGTGCCTGGGGAAATTTTGGTGGGAAGTTACAAATTCAGATTCAGCGACCCAAAAAACATCTGGAAACCCGATTTTTAGTACTACCATTAATTTTGATAGGTAGAGCCCCTATACGGTCTATTGCCTGGACTAAACCTCATAATTATGGTTTAAATGATTATCTCTATTGTTTCGAAATTTTTTTGATTCTTTCGTAGAATTAAAGAGCACATCTTCTCTTACACATCGATTTATGTACCGCTGCATCACAGCTGTATGAAGGGCTATGGATGCTTAATGGTAGAATTGTCACAGTCAATATGTAGTCATTCTGCAAATAAGCTGAAGAGAAAATCTCTTATAGCTATATCAAAAAATGCAGGGGAGATTTTTCTATTTCAGATATAAGCGTATAATACTAAAACAATAATCATTCCCTAGCAAATGAAATCTAGTTATTAAGACTTAAATGATTCTCTCAAATTTTATATTTATATTTTTTTTAGCTACGAAAAAATGCAGAATTGCATATTATAGAAAGTAAAGTATTGTTAATCACACAATCACAGGTAGGTAGACAAATGAAAGTCAATTTCAATAATAACGAAGTTCAAAAACATTGATTTTCCTTAAATAACTGCTTTAAGTAGATTAATAAAAATAGGAAAATAATTGCTTTGTCTTTCGTACTGTTTAAATCTCAATGTTTAAGACGACTCGCGAATTATAATGTTTTTTAAATTATGCTTTGACATATCCTAAGAGTTGATGTTGTTGTCATGTAGATCATTTGAAAAGAAATTTAGTCCATACAATTGGGTTTAAAGAACGAATGTCTGGTAAACTGCAACCATTTTTTTTGCTGGTATCTGCTAATACAAGATTACACGTCATATTTGGCACATGGAATCTTAAAACGCTGTCGAAATAGTCAGTTAGATCTCTTTAAATGGCAAAAATTTGAAAGGCAACATCGTGTTCTTCAAAACATGCTTAGATACATGAGTAGTAGATAAATAACAGTTCAAGCTCAGCAGGTGAGGGGAGTTACGGAGTCGCCTCCCATGCCACCGCCGTCACGAGGAAAAACTGTGTTTTTGAAGTATAAATAGTGCTTTTAAACTGAAAGATGAGGGATGAGCCTTTTGTTAGAACGATTAATACTCCCTCACTTTGTATAATAAGTAAGACTACCCAAAACGTACAGAACTTCCTTAAATGACGCATTTTTAAAAATATAAATCTTTTTCGAAATTATTTTTTAAATATTGTTAAACGATGAAGTGATCAGTGCTTTGTGTGCTTGTATAAGGATATGCATTGTTTTTTCAATTGTTTATATTTTACTGAAGTTGATAGACAGAGTGGTTTTTATTTTAAGTTTCAACTAAAGTGGGAACTTTTCTATTTGAATGCGAGAACATTTTATGAAGAAAAGTTATCAAGATCCAAGTCAAAGTGCTGCTTTTAGATTAATAAACGCTCTTCATCGAATAGCTACAGGCAAGCTATCTAGGGAGAAAAATATTAGTTGGAAGTAGCAGATGCTTACACGCTTCACGAACTTTATTTTCATTTACAGAAAATGATTTGAAATGAATTGATTCATAGAAAATTTCAAACGAAACGTGATCGTCTATTCAATAGATTAGCAAAGGAAAGCGAATTTGGTAGATTTAACTTCTTAAAAGAAATTTAATGACAGGTTTTGATACATTTCGGCTTGTATCAATATTTTATCTAAATATGCTTAGGTTTACCCTCAGAAATCTAAACATGCTGAAGATAGGGTCAATGTTTGATTCACTGTTTGTATCACAGAAACCAAAGTATTTGAATACTGACGCCGGAAAAGAATTTTTAAATTCTCGTTTGCAGAAGTTTCTGAAACCACAAGATGTTCGGATTTTTAGAACTTTTAATAACATGAATGCTTGCGAAAAAGAGAAATTTAATCGCGCACTGAAATCTAAAATGCGGCAATATTTTATATAGCACTTCACACCTACCGATATATTGACGTGTAGAATCAATTTTTAGATAGTTATAATCGTACCTATCACACCACTATTATGAGAGCTGCAAGTGAAGTGAATAAGGAAAATGAAAGGGAAATGTTTTTCCTTATACGAAGATATGTCAAAATTAAAAAGAACAACCATGTGTTTTAAAATTGGGTGACTTAATGTACTAAGTCTAAACATAAAACAAGTAAAAATTTAATTTTAAAAATCAAAAAACCCGACTGCGTAAAAAGTGAACTAATTATTTCTCATCAAAGTAAACTATTTTGTACATTACTTATCTATTTTTTTATTTACTTGTATTGATGACTTTTAAGTTGTGTTCAATTATTAGTTCCTATCTATAAACACAGTTTTGATGAGGCCTATAGATGTCTATGAAAGTTAGTGTTGCAGTAAAGTTAGAGGTCCTACCTACACAACTTCCAGGTTGTGTGTAATATTTAAACGGAGCTTCTGACTGTAAAATAGTCAATGAAACATCGTCTTCATTTTGAAAGACCTATCCAATGATATGCCTCTCAATAGGGTGCGCAAAAATTTTTTTCGTCTCTACCGCCATTTCGAATTTATAAAAACAAAACATGTGCCTATATCCATTGGACGGTTAAGAGGAATCGATAGAGACCTCATTCATTAAAATCCATCCAGCCGTTGGGATGTTTCGAGGGTATAAAGAAAACCATATACCCAGATACGCGTGAAACACATAACCTTTCTTGGCAGTCGGGTAATGACTTTCGAAAAAGAATTCGGAAGAAATTGGACAGAAGAACTGTTTTTAGTGAAAGAGTGTGCAACGAGAATTTCACCAGTTTACTGAATCAAAAATTTATTAGACGAACCTATTCAAGAAAAAATAATGCAAGAAAATTACAAAAATTACAACTGAAAAAACATTTTGATAACGAAAATATACTAAAAAAGGTAAAAGAAAAGGCCACCTCAAATATCAAGTTTACAGGTTACCACTCTAAATTTAAAAAGTGCATAACCTCTTCAGATTTACTTTCTCTATAAAACCCAAATTCCTACATTTTGAATGATCATTTAGAACAATTTTGTTCAAGTGACATTACCTTTCTGACAGTTCAATAAAATATTTTCCGGAAAACAAACATTTTGCATTATTTTACCAGATTACCCATGCCTCTAGATCTAGATATCAAAGGCGAATGGGTGGTTGGTTTAACTAAACAGTTATATCCTCATACGTGGCGTAATACTACAGAATACGGCAGCGAGTACAGCAGACTCCCCTAAATCCGCAACACTAGAATTCATAAACTCATAAATCCGCACATCACAGATGTAAACAATGAAATTTTCAGTTCAGATTAGGGACAAAATTAGACTTTTTTGTTTTGATATGATTCCATATGTATTTTACAATATAATTCTAGTTAACATAACTGAACTCATGGTTTTTCATGAAGGAAGCATAAATGCATTTCTGAAATTTATTGCTGCTATCACAATTGCTGATTGTAATTGAAATCTTTTTACCTAATATAGTAATGTATTAATCAAGTTTTTTGGTTATTAAGACTGGTTAAACCTTGAATTAAACTTCCTTACTTTACTATTTTGATGTGAATTAATAAGGTACATTTATGGGGAAAGTTTCATTGAATAATTCAAGGAAAATGTATCTCATCTTTATTATGCATATTTAATGAAACATTAATTATTTACTTGTACCTTTATTTTTAATAATTTAAAAAATAATTTTACATTTTATCATTTTAGTTTAATACTTTATTATTTTAGTATATTATAAACATTCATTATAAATTTGATTGCATTATTACATTCAAATTACGGCTTTAGAAATGTAAACAAAGCAATAATCAGAAATCCACAAAATTCTAAAATCTGCACCTCCGGTCCCAAGCTGTGTGGATTTGAGGGAGTCTACTGTATTAATATGTGTTATGTAACAGTTTAGAATTGGCAACTGGAAGACCCAGAGATAGAATGAATATGAGCAGGATGGTAGCAACACACAAACAATTCAAATTCCCTAAGGATATTATGAATCTTCGAATAGTATTATTAAAGTTATTAACTATCAAATATTTGGTGATAGTATTTAATTAGCTACAACAAACACTAAAAAAGGGTGAACATTTCTTTTAAGAAATATGCACAATTGAAATTTGTATCAGGTTTAGCTGATTGTTTGGGATTTCCACCAGGTTAAGTAGCTGAAAATGTTTCATCCCCCATCAGCTTCTTTTGAATGTTTCTTTATAGCTTTCCCGCACGCCGCTTTTCAATTGTCATACCTGTACAGGAATATTGTAGAACACCAGAATGTTGGATGTACAGTTGCACCATTACAGCAAGTAATTCCTTTTAAAAAGGGAGATGGAGATAAGATTCACGAAATGTTTGACAGACCTCATTTCTTATCAGTGACTGGAAAGAATTTTCAAATAATTGAAACCGTTATAAGGGCGCACATTAGTGTCATTTGATCGTGAAAGTACATTTCCGTCAAAAATATCTTTCATAATCTTTGTTCCTTATCAATGGTGCAACCAGTATTTTGAAGACTACACTGAAAAACATGGGTACTCAAAATTCAGTAAAAAATACCCAATTTTAAATATGACACATACTCAAAATAGCTCCGATCCAAATGAACTCAAAATTGAGAAACACGTGTAATCATTTTTGATTACATGGTTGTGTTCAAATATGAAGCGTTATATACTGCCACCCTGAACCTAAAAATTAAAGTATAAATATACTGACATTCATTTCTAGTTCAAAATTATTAAGAAGAAACGTTTAATTGATTACTTATTAAAAAAATAGCAACATTATTAGCAAGATACCTAAATCGAATATTTTTATGACAAGAGCATTATTTGCAAGCCCTTTTAAATTATTTTAAAATGCATGCATAATTTAATATTTACATTAATAAACATCTTTTATGCCGTCATAAACGAAATGCTATTACAGGGTACAAAATTATCGTTTCATTTGATAACATGCCATGTATCAAAATTGAGAAAGCAAAGGTTCATTTTCGATCCAAACATACTCAATTCGATATGAGTGCATCAATTTACTCATTTTTGAGTACTTCATATTTTTTCAGTGTATTATACACATTATACAGGTAACGGGTTGAACTATTATCATGGATCTGCTTTTCAGAAAGGGGATTTGTTTCAAAGGGCTTTTCCGTGCAGCCGTAACTTTATTTAAATGTGATGCCAAAGCCGTTGGAAAACAATTATTTCATACGAGTGTAGATGCGTTGAATGATATTTCACAATGCGATATTAAAACAGCAGATAAACGACAATTTAAGGAAGCAGGTAAAAAGGTGAAAAAAAACAAGTTGAACAGTTAAAGTAAAATTGATGATTAGATCGGGGCAAAAGAATAAAAAAAGTAAGCTATCTCAAAATTCTCTCAGTCGATCTAAAACCAAGAAAGTGAAAGCACGTAATATTTTTGCTTATAGATGTCTGCTCTTATTCATGAAGATTCTTCCTGTGCTAAATCTGAATTAGATTTGTTTATGATTCCACTCACGCAAAAAGCTATTGAAAAATGATACTTTGCAGAATATCATCCTGTAGCTACTATATCTCAGATTGGACATGTTGAGTTTGACGTTACAGGCAATAATTAAGATTATATCGATTTATCAGAATCTTGCCTTTACGTGAAATTGAGATTGGACAATGCTGACGAACCCCCCCCCCCCCCCCCCGTATTCTCGAATAGACACCTTCTTACACATGATTATTTTTACAAGCAAAGTTTTTTCTCAAGCAGTGCGAAAGAATGATTTCCTCATCCACTAATTCTTATCTTAATACTATATTCGCACTGAGATAGTTGAGTCACTTAACTTTTTTGAAACAGGATACCTGTAATTAGGTTTCCCCTGTTCACATTGAAAAAGTTAAGAGACTTAACTTATGTTAAATTTGTAACTACAACTTCTAACTATACATAGTTTATTATTGTTTTTATTCTTTTCGGCGTGTTAATTAAATAAACGATTCAAAAGATCATTCGAAAAAACAGAATAATTATGTGTAGAACTCCCCTAATTTTAAAAACACTTTCAAATAAGAAAAAGAGTACAGCAGGTAGATTTCCACTCAACTCATAATTAAGAAAGTATCAAAAGATAAGGGAGTTTCAGAAACTTACTCAAGTCAATCTTGATTACGAGTACGTCCACTTCAAAAAACTTCAAGTTAACCCTTTGAGTACCAAGAAGTGCGATCGCGCCCCTCAATACACTGGCCGAAAATGCCAGGAACACCATCGCGTTCCTGGCTCACGCATGATCGAGCACGATCTCTATTTCATACTGGTCGATTCTTGTTTATTGTCACTTATGTTGAAATTTTAATATTTATTGGAATTATAATATTTATTTTTTGTTTCTGAAAACTTTTTGTAAATAAAATGTTCCGAATTTAACTGAGAAATATATATATTTAAATTTCTACTTTCCTCTAGCAGTGTGACACATGTAGCCAATTCTCAAAAAATCTTGTTGGCACTTAAAGGGTTAAGTGAATCAACTATCTCAGTGCAAACATAGTATTACCATGCTTATATCGATACCTTTTTGAATTATCGAGAATATGCTAAGAAAAGTTTACTTTACTGCGAATGTTTTTACAAAGATGAATGTTTTGAGAAGATCAATCCTACACTAACTACAAATCCTGGCTTGCATAAAGGATATGAATTAACGTCGAAAAAGTACATTGTTGGGTATGATCGTGCCTTTACACTGCGATATTTTCCAACAAAATCGATTTTTACTAAATATAGTGGATTTTTAAAATTAAAATAACACTCAGAAAACCCAGTTTTATGTATGTTACTTAAGAAATACTACCTATTACATTCTCCCCTATGTTGGAATTTCTGAAACTTTCTTGCAGATCTACGACAAACACGTCCCCTAGAACCCAAAACCATCCCCCAGTTCAAAACTTTATCTTTCTATATCACTCTTTATGGACACGATAACTTCCATAATTTTGCACAAATATCTTCCAAACTAATGCCTAAAATCAAGGGACAGAAAATCTCTGCCAAGTTCGTTAATGGGCAAAATCGGACCAATAGCGCGGAAATAAAGACCCATAACTTCTTTGTTATAAGTCATATCAAATCAGTTTAAAGTTATAAGTGCCAAAAATTTATGTATGAAAGATTTTTTATAAAATTAACAATGGGTTCAAAAGGCGAAAAAAAACACAAAAAAACAAACAGGATTTTAGGGAGAAAAAAAATCATAACTTCAATTCTCAATCAAATTTCCTTAAACTTATAAATTTTCTTAATATTATCTACAACTTATATTGACAAGTGTTTAATAGCAGGCGCAAAGTCTTACCGCAAAAAAATTAAACGAAAAAAAGGAGGGTGAAGAAACGTCAATTCACTATATAATCCAACAAAATTGACTTTTACTGAATAGGGTGGATTTGAAAATTAAAATGACACGCAGCGAACCCAGTTTTTGCTTTATGACTGATAAAGATGGGGATCAAACACCTCATTACAAAGAAGTGTTACAACATGCTTCTCTGTTTATTCGAAACGTAAAAGTCAGCCCCGTCAACACGTTAGACAAATGTAACACTAAATATCTTATCGATCGGATTCTATATAAAACATATTCAATCTCTAGCGGAAGCAGTTTTTTTATGCAAGATTTTCTGATTTATTTTCCGATTTATTTTTAAATTCATTTTTGCTCTCAAACGCATCAAACTGGCAAATTCTCTTATTTAGAAACTACATAATGTGCCGTGCTTGTCGATTTTTTGATAAATACAGAAAATATTTTAAAACATGCTGTCAAAGTGGGCGTTTTGAACCGAATTTTTCGAAGCGTGAGATTTCAGAATGAAAAATGGTCATGCTGAGAAAATAATTGTCTAAAAATCAAATTCTAATTAACTGAGCGAAAAATGAAATCCCACGGCCTCTTATACATCTCTTCAAAAATCACCTCAGCAAGTTTCATGTTTTTACTTTTAAAAATGAGCCTGAAAATGTCTCAGAAAATTTCGAGCTATTGAGGGTGGAAATATATTTTTTCGATTACACCCTTAATGAACAACAATCCATTTTTATTAACCACCACACTGTCAAGTACTATTTATGTGGGAGGAAAACTTGTGCTTAGTAAGCTTTTAGAATTGAATTTTAACAAAGGAAATTACGTAGCAGCCTATCATGAATAGTTTTCAGGATTTAATCGGGATTACGGAATTTATCTATCTCGAGAAAATTTCGCTAGAGAACAGATGTTATACGCATTTGACTTCAGTCCAGATTTGTGTGAAGGTTCACATCTGAATTTACAACATAAAGGAAATTTAAAAAACGAAATAAAATTTTCTTCTGCATTTCCTCGACTATTTCTGTTCTTATTTATGCAGAATTCGAAATAATCATTGAAATTTCTATGTTGAGACATGTGTTGCGACTTTCCAAATGAAATGAAAATAAACTTTCACCAGATTAAAGACATTTTATCGCGCAGAAAACACACCAAAAATATGTTTTAGATGTGTTTCCCAACAAGATTATACAATACTTTTGCTATCTTGTATTTAACGTGGATTCATCCGATAAACCAGATAATTATTGGCTAGCTTTCTACATACCTTCAGCTAAAAGAATTCAATTCTTCAATTCTTTTGCAAACTCTCCTGACTTTTTTAGACGACCTATATCGGACTTTATTTCAGAATACCCTCAAGTCATTTATAACCCTTTGACACTGCAGACAACAAAGGTTACAGCTGTTTTCGGACAAACAATGAATTCGTGAAGCTGTACACTAACACTGATTAAGTATGTAAAACATACTTAATCACATAAGAGTTGCGACTGCATTTAACCAAGGTGAGTCTTATTTAATTTTTATCAAAATCAAACTATGTGAAGTGAAAGCGTAAATATGTGTGCGCATGAAGTGCCAAGTTAAATATGAAATCAACAAATATGCATACATGAGCAGTATTTTTTTTACTCGACTGCCAAGAAGGGTTATGTGTTTCACGCGTATCTGGGTATGTGGATTTCTTTATACCCTCGAAACATCCCAACAGCTGGATGGATTTTAATGGATGAGGTCTATCGATTCGTCTTAATCGTCTGATGATTATAGGCTAGGTTTTGTTTTTATAAATTCAAAATAGCGGCCGTAAAATACAAAATGTCGGTAGAGATGAAACAAAATTTTTACGCACCCTATTGAGTTACCTATCATTGGATAGGTCTTTCAAAATGAAGACTATGTTTCATTGGCTATTTTACAGTCAGAAGCTCCGTTTAAATATTACACAACCTGGAAGTTGTGTAAGTAAGATCTGTAGCTTTATTGTAATTCTAACATTCATAGACATCTATAGGCCTCACCCAAACAGTGTTTATAGATAGTAACTAACAATTAAACAGAACTTAAAAGTCATCAATACAAGTAAATAAAAAATAGGCAAGTAATATAAAAAATATTTTCACCTTGATGAGAAATAATTAATTAGTTCGCTTTTTACGCAGTCGGGTTTTTTGTGATTTTTTAATTTAATTGTTACTTGTTTACTTTGGAAATTGGTGTATTTTATCTGACTATAGTAAGTCATAGTGAAAAACGCGAGCTAGTGCAAGACTGATGCATGTAGCAGTATGACACATACCTAAAAGTATTTTACGTAAAGAGGAAAACACCATAAATTACACAATGTGTCAAATTAATGTGAAAAATGTGAAAGATATGACTCGTGCAAGTAAACATATTTCATTTCTGACTAAGTAAGCGGCCGACCCACTCAATCAGAAATTGAAATATACACCTCAGACATTTTGCCATCTCTAGAAAATAGCGCAATGAAGGAGGGATCTTGCACGAAACAGGAAACAAACACTAACAAGTAAAAATTAAATTTAAAAAATCAAAAAACCCGACTGCGTAAAAAGCGTACTAATTAATTATTTCTCATCAATGTGAAACTATTTTTTATATTACTTATCAATTTTTTTTTTATTTACTTGTATTGATGACTTTTAAGTTGTGTTGAATTGTTAGTTCCTATCTATAAACACTGTTTGGATGAGGTCTAAAGATGTGTATGAAGATTAGAGTTGCAGTAAAGCTAGAGATCCTTACCTATACAACTTCCAGGTTGTGTAATATTTAAACGGAGCTTCTGACTGTAAAATAGTCAAAGAAACATCGTCTTCATTTTTAAAGACTTATCCAATGATAGGCCACTCAATAGGGTGCGTAAATTTTTTTTCGTGTCTAACGCCATTTTGTATTTTACGGCCGCCATTTTGAATTTATAAAAACAAAACCTAGCCTATAACAATTGGACGGTTAAAACGAATCGATAGAAACCTCATTCATTAAAATCCATCCAGCCGCTGGGATATTTCGAGGGTATAAAAAAATCCACCCAGATACATGTAAAACACATAATCCTTCTTGGCAGTCGGGTAAAAATGTAACCTCACAATGTGTTAAATATATATCACATCTACAATGTAGTGTGTGTAGGTATGCCCTTGACAAGCATATGATTATTTAAAAAACGTATAAAAATGTTTACAACTTACGTTATTTGTTATTATGCAACAGAAAAGGAGGCAAGAGTAAGAACACCTTTTTTTGTGTGTGTGTATGCCCTTTTCTGTTTAATGATTACTCGAGCTTTAGTTATAACGTCAAACCAAAATTTTGACCAGATAAACTAATTTAATGTAAAAGAATGTTAAAATTTTTGCCTGAGTTCAATAGTACTAAAATACGACAGACTTTGTAATATTTCCTAAAACACTAGAAAACAAATGAAAAAAATCCCTGCCGGCCCGGCCTACAGGCAGAGGTAGATTTCGAAGTCAAATATACTAATTTCACAAACAAAAACTAAATCATGATTATAGATAAATCCACTTTAACAATTTTATCTGGCCGCTCTTGACGAGTTTTTATTTCATTTTCATATAATAGTTGGTTTCATCAGAATCATTTTAGGGCGGTATTCAAAAAAATACTTTTCCATGCTCAACAACTCGAAATTTTCTGGCATAATTCCAGATTCATTTTTAATTAAAAAAAAATATGAAACTTGCTGACGTGATTTTTGAAGAGATTTATAAGCGACCTGTGTTTTTATTTTTTGTTCAATTAATTAAAACTTGATATATAAACAATTATTTTCTCAGAAGGACAATATTTTTCGTTTCTAACACAATCGCTTCGGGAAGTTCCGTTCAAAATGCCCACTTTGACATAATTTTTTGAAATATATTCTGCCTCTATCTAAAAATCGATTATTACGGTACATTATATAGTTTCTGAATAAGCGAATCTACCAATTAAATGCGTTTGAGAGCAAAAATGAATTTAAAAACCAGTCAGAAAATAAGCAGTTTGGATTTAAGCGCATCCTTAATACAATGATTTTTCCAACACAATCCGCTTCGGTAAATTCGGTTCAAAATGCCCTTTTTAACAGCATTTAAAAAAATATATTCTGCCCCTATCAGAAAATCGACCATTAAGGTACATTATATAGTTTCTGAGTAAGAAAACGTACCAATTGGAAGCCTTTGAGAGCAAAAATGAATTGTAAAATGAGTCAGAAAAATAAGCAGTTTGGATTTGAAAACACCCTTACTAAGATCATTTTTTACTTCAATCGGTATGTATTTTTAATTTGTTTTTGCTCTAAGAATTGGTCCTATCCAAAACTCGTCTATATAGATGTTGTAGACAATATTAAGAAGATATATGATAAATTCATGGGGATTTTATATCTTTTGAATTGACGGAGTTATGGATTTTTTTCTTCTTCAAACCACCTTTTTGTTTTCGTTTTTAATTTGTTTTGCGGTACGAATTGGTCCTATCAAAAACTTGTGAATATAAAAGTTGTAGATAATGTTAAGGAGATTCATGATAAAATTAATTGGATTTGATATCTTGAGAATTGACGAAGTTATGGATTTTTTTCTTCTTCAAACGCCCTTTTTGTTTTCGTTTTTAATTTTTTTTTGCGGTACGAATTGTTCCTATCAAAAACTTGTGAATATAAAAGTTTTAGATAATGTTAAGGAGATTTATAATAAAATTAATTGAATTTGATATCTTGAGAATTGACGAAGTTATGAATTTTTTTGTCCCAAAAACCCTATTTTTTGCGCCCCTTGAGCCCATTTTTAACTTTATCAAAAATCTGTGATACATAAATTTTTGGCCCTATTTTTAGAAGTAATAAAAACTTTAAACTGATTTGATATGTACAAAAATTAAGAAGTTATGGGAGGTTTTCTGTTTTCACAAAACCCCTCCCTATTTCCCTCCCCTTGGTCCGATTTTGCCCATTAACGAACTTGACCGAGATTTTATGCCCATTGATTTTATGTATCAGTTTGGAAGAGATTGGTGCAGAATTACGAAAATTATCGTGTCCAGAAGAAAGTGATATATATAGATAGATAGATAGATAGATAGATAGATAGATAGATAAAGTTTTTTACTGAGGGTGGTTTTGGGTTCTAGGGGTCATGATCGGTGTAGATCTGCAAAATTTTTTCAGAAATTCCAACATAGGAACGATCCCAATAGGTAGTATTTCATACGAAATCTACCTAAAATTTAATAATGAGCAAAGGTAAATTAATACTAAGATCGCCCTCTTCCTCCTTTCTTTAAAATTTGTCACCCGTGCACAATTATAAACCTTTTAAGACATATGTATTGATTACTTGAATTTTCATATCTTATTAAGGAAATTTATAATAAATTTAAGCGGATTTGATATCTTGTAAATAGACGAAATTATGAATTTCTTTTTCAATCTTCTCCCTATTTTTGCGATAAGAGTTGATCCTATCAAAAACTTGCCAGTACAAAAGTTGTAGATAAGAAAAAATATAGTAAGTTTAAGGAAATTTGAAATCTTGAGAATCGACGAAGTTAGGAATTTTTTTCCCTCACTAAAACCTTGTTTTTTTCGCCTCTTCAGCCGACTTTTAATTTTATAAAAAATCTGTCATACATAAATTTTTAGTCCTTTTCCTAGAAGTAATAATAGCTTTAAACTGATTCGATATGTATTGTAATTAAGAAGTTGCGATGTTTTTCCTGTTTTCACAAACCTCTATTTCCACCCCATTGGTCCGATTTTGCCCATTAATGAACTTGAGCGAGATTTTCGGCCCCTTGATTTTCTGCACCAGTTTGGAAGAGATTTGTACAAAATTATGGTAGTTATCGTGTCCATAAAAAAGTGATATATATATAGAAATAAAGTTTTGAACTGGGGGTGGTTTTGTGTTCTAGGGCCCGTGATCGGCGTAGATCTGAAAAAATATTTTAGAAATTCCAACATAGGGGAGAATGTAATAGATAGTATTTCTTACGAAATCTACCTTTTTAGGTAAATTTTGTAAGAAATAGGTTCGTAGACTGGGTTTTCTGCGTGTCATTTTAATTTTCAAATCCACCCTATTCAGTAAAAGCTGACTTGTTGGAATATATCGCAGTGTAAAGGTTCGATCATATCCAACACTTTACTTTTTGACGTTAATACATAGATTTTATGTAAGCCAGGATTTGTAATTAGCGTATTGTTGACCGTATACAAATATTCATCTTTGTAAAAACATTCGCAGGAAACTAAGCTTTTCTTAGCAACTTTTTCATAATTCAACAAAGCCTCGATATAATCGTGGCCAGGATAAGTATTACTAGAGGAGGAAATCACTCTTTCGTTCAAATTCACATCTACTTAAGAAAACAATGCTTGTAAAAATAAATTTACGGGTGTCCTGTCGGGTATGGAGGCTCCATAAACGTTGATCAGATCCACTATCACGTAAAGGCAAGATAAATTTATATAATGTTCATTTTTACCAGTAATGTTAAACTCGACAGAACCACTCTCATACATAGTACCTAGTGGATGATATTTTACGAAAGGTCTTTTTTAAATAGCTGTTTGTGCGTTTTCTAATCATAAACAAGTCTCGTTCAGATTTAGCACAAGGAGGATTATCTTTATGAATAAGAGCAAACATATCACGCAAAAATATTAAGCAAAATATTAATCAAATAATTTGAGCAAAAATATCACGTAGTTTCACTTTCTTGGCTTTAGGTCGACTGAGAGAACTTTGAGGTCTCATTTTTTATTCTTTTGCCCTATCCAAATCATCGATATCCCTTTAACTGCTGCTTTATCAGTCAAGTTTTTCCCGACTTCCTTAAATCGTCGTTTAGCTGCTGTTTTAACAGTATCGCCTTGTGAAACATCATTCAACACATCTACATCCGTATGAAATAACTATTTTACAACGTCTTTTGCAACTGGTTTAAATAAAGGTACAGCTGCAGTACAGCTGCACGAAAAAACGAGCGAAAAAGCCCTCCGAAACAATACCTTTTCAGAAAAGCAGATCCTTGATAATAGTTTAACCCGCTACCTGTCTGATATGTTAGTCGTCAAAAGATTGCGACATTGATAAAGAACAAACGTTATGAAAAATATTTGATGAAATTGTAGTTTCACAGTCAACTTCATGTGATCGAATGACACTAACTCTCCTGTGTGTGTCCTTATAACGGTTTCAATTTACTGAAAATTCTTCCGAGCCACTGGTATGTAATGAGGTCTGAAAAAACCCTTCATGAATAATATCTTCATCTCTCCTTTTAACAGGGATCACTTGCAGTAATAGTGCAACTATCTCTGACAAGCTGGTGCTGTACAATATCACTGTACAGCAGGGCTATCACAGGTGACTTTGTTTTAATTCTACCTCAGACCACTTTCACAAAACAAAAATTAATGGCATACTGTTCCAGATCATTTGGAAGAGAAATGTACTACAGAATCCGTTATTTTTTAATAGTGGTACGAATAGAATAGAAAAATAATCACCTGTGGCAGCCCTGCTCTACAGGTATAACAATTTAAAAATAGCGTTCGGGACATCTATGAAGAGACTTTCAAAAGATGCTGAAGAGGATGAAACATTTTCAACTACTTTACTTGGTGGGATCCGAAACATTCAGCTGAACCCGATAAAAAATTAAATTGTGTACATTTCTTCAAAGGTACTTTCACTTTTTTTAGTATGTTTGTTGAAGCTAATTGAAATTCTATCACCTAATTTCTGATAGTTTATCACTTTAATAATATCATTCTGAGATTCTTAATATCCTGAGGGAATTCGCATTTTTTCCCCATCTCTATCATCCTGCTCGTATTCATTATCAATTTTAGGTCTTCCATTTGCCAACTCTAAACTGTCACCTAACACATATTCATACTCGTTGCAGTGTTGTGTAACACAAGGTGTCAGAGTTCAAAGTACAGAAAAGCTATGGCTTATTATTACATAACTACCCATTAGAATGTAATAGATTGATCTTCCGTGGATTGGAAACCCCTCCGAGTTTTTTTGGGACTCCACCATACTATTACAGAGATGTTATCGCGTTTTTGAATATGACATTTCCTGGAAGTTGGATTGGAAGACTCGGCCCCAATTGCCTGACCTTCAAGGTCTCTGGATTTGACTTCATTAGATTTTTTTGCTTGGGGATTCATTAAATCCATTGTGTATAAACAAAAAATTACTGTGGATGAGTTGAAGTGTATTATTCAAACAATTCATCTATGCTGATATGCAGTCATCCTGATATGCTACGAAACACTTGGAGAGAACTGGACTACTGTTTAGACGTTTGTCATTCTACAAAAGGTGTACATACCGAAATCTATTGATATTAAAAACTTGCTGAGATATTCTTTCTATTTAATTTTTTTTTAATTCTAATGGGTAGTTCCCTAAAAATAAGCCATAACTTTTGGATATTTTTAGCCCGGACAGCTTTTATTACACCATGTATGAGGATCAACCCTTTCAGCTAAACAACCCCCCAATCGCCTTTCAAATCTAGAAGCATAGGTAATCTGATAAAATAATGCGAAATTTGGCTTTCTGGAAAATTATTTATTCAATTGTCAGATGGTAACGTTACGTAGAACGAGTTGATTCTAGATGATCATTCAGATCAGAAGTGAAGAAATGTGGGTTTTGTACAGAAAATTATTCTAAAGAGGGTAAGCACTGGTTAAATTTAAAGGGATAATCTATAAATTTGACATTCAAGTTGTCCTTTTCTTTTACGTTTTTTGTATCCTTTCGATATCAAAATAATTTTTCGGTTGTACTTTTTGCAATTCCTCTGCATTAAAAAGTTCCTTTTAGGGTTTTCTAATAAATATTTTATTCTGTTTTTACAGAATAAATTGTAATTTTCTTTACACACTGTCACAAAAAAAAAAAAAAAAAAAAAAAAAAAAAACAAACAAGGTTTTTTAGTTTTGACGTATTTTTGAAAACTATCATATCTTTACTACTCGTATTCACTTCACTTTGAGCTCTTTTAATAGTACTGCGACAGATGTGTTTACAACTATCTAAAAATTCCCCCATCACGTCAATATATTGGTAAATGTTAAGTGCTGTAAGATAATTCCACATTTTACTTTTACGGGTATGGTTAAATCTCTCCACTGCTCATATTGTTTAAAGTTCTAAAAAATGGAACACCTTGTTTCAAAAACTTCTGCAAACGGTAATTTAAAAATTCTTCACCGGCGTCAGTATTGAAACACTTTGGTTTCCGTGATACAAAAATGGATTCAAACACTGACACTATCTTCAGCATATTTCGATTTCAAACGCATATTTTGATAAAATGTCGATACAAGTTAAAATTGATCAAAACCAGTCATTAAATTTCTTTTAAGAAGTTAAATCTATCAAATCCACTTACCATTGCATAGTCTATAGAATACACGAACACGCGGTTCGTTTGAAATTTTCTACGTACAAGGTTGTGAAGGGTTGGTCTCCTAAACAAGATTCCCCCCCCCCCCCCCTAGATAGCTTGCCTGTAGCTGCTTACTTAAGGGGGCCTTCTACATTAGGAGACCAAGAAAAAAAGCACTTTATGATTTTTTTTTTGTAAGAAAACTGAATGATGGATCTTTTTGAAATTTTAACAGTTTATTTTACATATCTTAAGGTATACACAAGAATTTTTTTATTAGATTTTGTTGCTTCTACTCTAAGTTTTAAACAAATAGGTTCAACTGCTTTGGAAAATTTCGTCTGGACGGTGGGCATGATTGTAGCGCCTTGTAGAATTATCTGAAACACAAAAATAATTTTTTTTCATAAACTTCGTGAGTATAGCTTCTAGTTAAATTAAAGGAACCCATAAATTTATATTAAAAAGTTATGTAATTGCCGATTTAAAAAATTTTTTTGTTAAAAAAATTCGTTCTTATGTGTTAATAACTTTTTAAATAATTTTAGTAAAGCTTTAATTCATATCGAACGCAATTAAACAAGCTTTAATTAAAAAAAAAATCAAGATGATCCATTGAGTAGTTTTTTTTTAAAAAATCTTGCCCACCGTGTCAAAAAATGTGGTTGAACATACTTGCTTATAACTTAGAGTAGAAGCAACAAAATCTAATTAAAAAAAAATTCTTGTGTATACCTTAAGATATGTACAATAAACTGTTAAAATTTCAAAAAGATCCATCATAGTTTTCTTACAAAAAAATCATAAAAAAGTGCTTTTTTTCTTGGTCTCCTAATGTAGAAGGCCCCTTAATAATACTTTGATTTGAATAATTTGACTCATTTCTCCATAACACGTTCTCACATTGAAATAGAAAAATTCTCAAAATTCTTAAAATAAAACCCCGTCAGTCCATCAACTTCAGTAACAATATAAACAATTTAAAAATACAATATACATCCTGTACGTACGAGCACCGATTAGTTCACCGTTTAATACCATTTAAAAAATAAGTTCGAAAAAAAGTTTTATATTTCTAAAAATTGGTCGTTTAAAGAAATTCTGCCCATCTTGGGAAGGTATCGTTCATTATACAATGTAGGGATGTCAGTAGTTATGAACAAACGATCACATCTCTTCTTATAGTTGAAAAGTACTGTTTTAGGTAGCTTTCATTACAAAAAGTAAAAAGCTAACTATTGCAGTCGTCCGGAGGAAAGCACTTCCGGAAAATTTTGGTATATTTTCACCGATCATGACCCCCCCCCCCCCCCCCGACCCCAAAACCACCCTTCGTTGAAATGTAACTTATATAATATAATCCGATATCTGTCATGCGATAACTCTTGTATTTATTAACCAATTTGGATTAAATTAATTGTATGCATAGTACATACCAATGCCTCGACCGACAGCCATTTGAATCGTGCACTGTCTTGCAATGCTTAATTATTAGTATCCGTTAACTTCAAATTCTTGCCAAGCTTGGCGACACTTGGCGAAATATACCAAAAATAAGTATCCAAAAATGATGCCAACTTGGCTATAAGCTTACTGATTTGGCGCATTCCCATTCAAATTCAGTATTGGCGAATATACTCTTATCGGGTTCGTCGCCTTTTAGCTTCTTAAAATTTAAGTAAAATGAGCTTCGAGTTGAACTTGCAAAATTTTAAAACCAAGATATATGAAATCTACCTATTCCTCCGGCACATGCTGAAAGGACTTTTTGCTTAAAAAATGGACCCATAAGTAGGCTTCTGAATCGGTTTTGGAGGTGGGTGTATAGTGGCGGTGGGTGACGGCGACAATGGCACGGGAATTGCTTCGCCACTTAATACGCTGGAACTGTCATTTCTGCACTAATTATGTGGAATAGTATGAACTGCTGCATTGTCCTTTTGGCACATAAGTCCATTAAAAGGAAATATAATCACTTTAAGCAATAACCAATTTTTTTTTTTTTTTTTTAATCTGGGATGAGGGTTCTGAAAATGATTGCCCACTTTCACGATTATCTGGAGCATCTTAGATTATCTAGCGTACCAATCAGGACATTTAGAACTGCAATAGGCGATTTTCTGTGAATAAAGGTCGATTTCATTTGGTAATAAATTTGATTAGTAAAAAATTCAATTCTGGTGTTATTTAAAACATTATTTAAGTTTTTCAGCTCAGGAATAAAGTTTTTTCTGTTAGTAAAAGCTATGAAGTATTTATTTCATAACAAATGTTGGATTCATACAGCGTTTATCTTAAATTGTATGTGGTATGCCATTAGGTAAATGGTTTTTGCTCTGGAACAGTTTCTTTTCTGTGAATAAATGTCGATTTCATTTCCCATTGAATTTCCTTGACAGATAATTCTATTCTGGTGTTATCTAAAACATCATTATTTAACGTTTTCATCTCAGGAATAAAGTTTTTTCTGTTAGTAAAAGCTATGAAATATTTATTTTATAACAAGTATTGGATTCATACAGAGTTCATCTTAAATGTTATGTGTCATACCATTTGGCAAATAGTTTTTGCTCTGGAACAGTTTCTTTTCTGCGAATATACGTTAATTGCTGTTCATAGCGAGTTAAACAGAGAATTAATCTTGAGATGCTATCAGGTGCATCATTAAGTTTTTGTGCTGAGGAAGAACTGTTTTTCTATTACATAATATGATGTTTGAGGTCCACAATGAAATATCTTACTAATAAATTTTATTGGAACATAGGAGACAACCAAGTTAAAATAGGAGTACATACTATGTACTGCCATCAAGTGCAAACATTAAATACGTTACATGCCCCCCCTTTTTAAAAATTAAACAAGAAAATTATGAAGGCAATGAATATTTAAAAAGTATTAAACTTAGAAATCATTTAAAGTTCTAAATTTAACATAGTTTAGTTTAGTTCAAATGTCTCTATAGCGTTGATGTATTACAATTGTTCGGGAAGATTTCCATACAGACCCTTGAGGCAACACCGTTTGTAACCTACCTGTTTTATTATCTATTGTATCTGGAATCTGCATGGGAACACTCACTGAATCTGTAGTTACTGAATAAAAGTCTACTGATCTCACAGGCCTTACAGATTGAATTAATTCAAATTTATCAGGGCGGATGTAAAATCTGTTTCTTCTGTAAATATTACCATCTATCCCTAATAATGTAGGATAGAGGTTGAGGTCTAACCTGAATAACAGTTCCTTGTTTCCATGGTTCGTTCATCTTTTGGCGAAAACAAACTCTTTCCTAATCTTTCAAATTTGATAGTTGTGTACTATATTAGCATATTTATTTTTGAATCATATGTCGTTTCTCTAAAGACTTTTGATTCAGCTAACGGAAAATTTGGCCTAAGTTTTTCAGGATGACATGACAAAAGAGACCTCAGTTGCCTGCCCATTAATAGTTCAGCCGAAGAGGGAAGATCGTCAGGGGGTTGAATACGATAGTCTAAAAATACCATATATAACACTTCTAACATACCATGAAATATCTTACTAATAAATTTTATTGAAACACAGAAGACAACCAAGTTAAAGTCGAAGTACATAGTCCGCGCTGCCATCAAGTGCAAACATATTAAATACATTACACACAATATATATTATTCTAGCAGAGCTTCCAAGCCCTTATGAAAAACCATTAATTTTTGATTTCGAGTTTTTACTTTATATTTAAACTAGTATGTTGTGGTCATCACAAAACTTTCTACTATATAAATCACGTCAATTAAATCATTTAAATAGTACAAGAAATTGCATCAATTTAACACCAATTCATATCAAAGTATATCTGCATTTGAAGTTGGATGAAAATTCGTGCATTAGTTCTTGAGATAGAGCTATAGTGGAAATTCTGAAAAATGTAGCACAGCAGCACCACCTCTTGAGCGATTTGCAACAAAACATAAACAGCAGTAATTCTTATCAAGGTATCCTCAATCTGAAGTTTGTTGAAAATCCAAGCATTAATTCTTGAGATAGAGCTATTGCGGAAATTACAAAAAGTGCAGCTTATTAGCGCCATCTTTTGAGCGATTTACACCAAAATCTATAAAACGTCAATTCATGTCATGGATTAAATGAATCTGGAGTTTGATGATAATCCATGCATTAGTTCTGAAGATTGAGCTATTGTGGAAATTGTGAAAAATGTTGCATAGTAGAGCCACCTGCAGAGCGATTTACACCAAAAAGTAATCAGCACCAATTTATATCGGGTACTAACTGAATATAAATTTTTATTAAATTCCGCGCATTAGTTCTTGAGATACAGCGCCCACAAAATCTTTGTCACATTCATATAGACAGAGTCACAGACAAACATTGTGTAAAAACATGTTTTTTGGGATCTCTGACCCCTAAAACATGTCAATCCCTCGAAAACCGAAAGTCGAAAATTTTCACGAATCCAATACTTTCTTCTTGTAAAGATAGAAGAAAGTGATAAACATCACTGCAAGTTTGATGTTGATGATAAAGGAGTTTGAGAGATTCAAAGTTCTGAAAATCGAAGTTCGTTTCGCAGGTCGTCTGATACACCATTATATTAACACTTTGAGCTCTGGAATATATTGCTTTAACCGGATTATTGTTTACAGTTCATGATGAATATGATTAACTGATACAGAGTTCTGAACATGAGAGTGCATCTTTAGAGGTTATTTGTTATACCGTTACTGAGCTCTGGAATAGAGCGCTTTTATGCGAATAAAAGTAAACGCAATGTATAACGTATAATTTTTGTTGATGGTAAAAGGACAAAACTCGTTAAGCTAGGCATATAGCCGCCCATGTAAGGGCCAGGTCTATGGTATAAAGTATTTACGAATATTTTGATTATGCAAGATCTAATTCTTAAATGAAAAAAAAAACCTTCCAGTTGTTTAAATAGTTGAAAATGATAAGGAAAGTATATTTGAGAAAGGGAATATTATCTTTAGGAATTTTTTGAATGGCATGCAAGTAAACTATCCGTATCATTTATATTAAAGTCGCAAAGAATTTAGAAAACTCGAAAAGATTTAAATTTCTTAATGAAACGAATTTTAACTAGAATATCCAAGTTTGGTATTACGAAGGCAAGTTAATGTAAATCATTACATTCAATTTTACAAAATTTTAACTTGAGGTTAGGTGTGATAATGACTAACTGTATTTTAAAAGCTTATCTTATTATAAACCAAAAATACTATAATCACTTTTTAGCTCACAGGCTATCAAAGCCCGAGAGCTTATGTGCCCGCAGGTTCTGTGTGTACGTATGTATGTACCATACGTACGTAACGCGATAACTCTTGATAGAAATATCCGATTTGCTTCAATTTTTTTTTCCAGATTATTCTGATAAGGCACTTCCCTGATCAATTTTGAGGGTTTATTGATTAAGGATAAAGGGGGGAAAGGGGGCTAGTCCCCCCACCTTAATTTAGATAAATGGGTTTTTCATGCAGAGTTATTACATTTGCTCGAAATTTGGTATACAGGTTTATTATGCTAAGGAGCTTCCCTGATTATATTTGGAGGTTCATTAGTTAAGTATAAAGGGTAAAAGGGGGCTATCTCCCTTAATTTAAGTAAATGGGTTTTTCATGCAGAATTATTCGATTTGCTTCAAATTTTATATACCTGTTTATTCCGATAGGCGCTTCCTTCATTATATTTGGAGGTTCATTGGTAAAGTATAAAAGGGGGAAAGGGGGCAAGTCCACTCCCCTTAGTTTAGATAAAATTTCTAGGTTCATTCTGATAAGGAGCTTTCCTGATTATATTTAAAGGTTCATTGGTTAAGTATAAAGCAAGGAAATGGGGGAGCTAATAGCCCTCTTAATTTAGCGAAATGGTTTTTTTACGCAGATTTGCTGATTTATTTGATTTGCTTCAAATTTGGTATACCGGTTTATTATGTTAAGGCGCTTCCCTGATTACATTTGGAGGTTCATTGGTTAAGTATGAAGAGAGGGGGGGAAACGGGGCTTATCCCCCACAATTTATTTTTCAAGAGGCATTATTCTTTGAAATAAGAGTATAATATACAATTAGTATGAATAGCCTGTGAGCTCAATGCCATCAGTTTAACTGGGCACTTTTCTTTTTATTATAAAAGTTAATATATTCCTACGAACAAAAACGTAAGTTCTACTTTTGTTACACTAGGACGTCAATTTTATAAATAATTTGTAACATACAGCTTGGTTTATGTCAATATTAGGAATTTGTTTACGAATCTTTCTCGTTAAAAATTATTATTATTATTTTACATAACTAAGGGCTCGGCCCCCTATGAGCTACGTTCATCAACCCCCGTTCAGACACCGCAGTCTCTAAAAGCACGCTAATTTGATCGGCTTTAAAAAGATTTTGGAAGATTGAATTATAATTTAAAAAACAGTGGCGATCTCCCTATAAACGGGTTTCTATTCATTTCTCTTTGATTGGAGAATTTTAAAGAAAAATCAGCTGCTGTTAAAAGATACAATGGCTGTTTTCGTCTTTGATTAAATAAAATCGGTTAACATTTCAAAATATGCTAATATAAAATGAATTAAGTAAACAGAGTCTTTGTCTGTCGGCATTTAACAAAGCGAAAAGAAAGTTCCTTTAAATAAGATGTATCGTTTTTAATCTGACATAATTTTCACCAACTTTTTCTTTCTTTTTTTAATATTCACGTGAAACTACTTTTATTAGAAATGAAATATTATTTGCGCTCAATTTTTTTAAATTTAAACTGTTTTGCAATATTATTTTTTGTTCATTTTACGTAATAAGTAAAATGACGCAATGACGTAAATGTGACGTAATTTCTCCTATTTAAGACTTCTAACGCATGTTAATGAATATTATTATCTTACAATATCCTTTCCTTTTCAAATTCACTTGTCATTATAGTTTTTATGAAATAATTTTCAATAAGTTCCTGCTTTTTACACGTAATTATTTAATTCTAATTTGAAAGTTTATTTTTCTGTTTATAATAGTCACGTGTAAATAAATTTTTAATTTGAAGCAAACATTGTTTGCGCTGTTTATACAGTTGGCAACAGTTTAAATTAATACCAATTTCTAAAATAAGTAAAAAATATCTCTCGAAATGCTGAAAATTTGAATTTAAAATAGAAATAAAACCTCAAAAAATAAGTCAAATCAAAATAATAAATGAAGTCTGCACACCAGGAAATTCTAACATATAAAATGATCTAAAAATGAAATAATTTTCATGCACAGTTTTTGCTCCTATAAAACTTTAATAGAACGATTTTGTCCAACTTTAACATTAAATATCTCTTAAAATAATTCTTCGATATGAAAAGTGTCTGCATCAGCGTGTTTAATCAAACATTTCTCTATAATACCGCCGATTTTCGTATGTAATATTTTTCTTAATATTAACGGAGAAATACCTCCGGTCACAAAAAATTCAAAAGCGGCGGCGGTGACAGCGTAAGTTACTTTTTTTTAGACTAGAGAGATGCAACATTCCAATTTGTTAGGAACGACTCCATATTTATTCTAGTGTACTTTTTTTTTTTTTTTTTGCATGTAATTCTATTTTTTAATTTATTTTATGCGATTAACGTTAAAATGTTTTCCTCTCTTATGTAACTACTGAACGTTTTACTTGTTATACTTCTTTATAAAACATTTAACTATCAACAAGATCGAAAAATCATACGTTCAGCATAGATTATGAAACACTTTTCAACATATTCACAATGCAGTTACAAAATTTCAAAGTTAATTAAGACTGTTCTCAAATTCAAAAGGGTAACTTTATGACATAAGTTTAAATTTATTTTTGCTCGGAAATGCATGAAACTAGCAAGTGTTGCTCAGAAACTATGTCATCGAACTGTTTTTCCGAGTTTTTTTGCAAATTCAATAAATCTTGCAGACAATAGCGTCAAAGTGAGCATTTTGAACCAAATTTCCACACGAAAGAAGAATAACCAGTCAAGAAAGGGCGAAAAACGTGTTTATCACGGGATCCAAATCGCTTATAACTCAATAAGTAATTTATGGATCAAAATATGGAAAACACAGTTCAATTCCAAATCGCTTACATGGCCAGGCTTTCTAATTTTATATTTTTCTGTTAAAAAATGAACTTGTAAATGTGTCAAAACGCTCTGCGCTTGTTGAGCAGAGCAGTTGAGAGCAGTCTTAACCTCTTCACACTTACATATGTGGAATGTTTAGTTTTTTTTTTTTAATTACAGTAGCCTCCCTCTTAACCGGCCCAAGCGGGACCGAGGTTCAGCTGTTAAGAAAAAAAAACGGTTAAACGAGATAGGTAAAAAAATAAAATAAAGTAACTGCATGTTTCATTAATTAAAGGCGTAGGATGCATTTAGTTTTTTAATTTGTGTAGTTTTAAAAAAGTACATATTTTCTAAATTTTGTGAAATGAATACTAGTTGTAATTAACTGAATTGAAATAAAAATTATCACTAATAACAAATAACAATATTCAATGCAAATTAAACTGTTGGAAATCTTGTCACATTCCTTTATAAGAAGTTGAAATTATTCTACATTATGTAAATTTGAGTTAACCGTAAAGAAATGAGAAAAGAAATTTTCCTTTCTGAAATTTGCCTGATGTCGGAAAAAAAAGTCGGCCGGTTAAAGCGGAGTTCCGGTTACGAGGAAGGCTACTGTATAATGACTGTCAATAATAAAAAGAACAAAAATTTGTCATTAACTTATTCACGACAGAATCCCTTAATAAGAGAAGTAAAAATTATAGGGTTTGGCTGCACTGATAATTTTATTCCCGATGTGCAGTTAGAAGATATAAAAAAAGCGTGAAGTCATTTTTTGGCAGTCAATGTTGTTGGATTATTGGAACAAATCGTTAATATTTGATAAACAATGATATCAGATATATTAAACAGATTAAGTTTTAATAATTTGTAGAAATGTAAGAAAAATTGACTGTTTGTTTTTCATTTTATAAGGAATCATTTCACTCATAAATGACCATTACCAACGCTCAGCAGCTACAAATGTGTACTCTTTTTTTGCTTTTAGCTCACAGGCTATCAAAGCCTGAGAGCTATTATACCCGGAGGTTCTGTATGTACGTAACGCGATAACTCTTCATAGAAATATCCGATTTGCTTTCAAAATTTTTTTCTAGCTTCATTCTGATAAGGCGCTTCCCTGATTAGTTTTGGGAGTTCATTGGTTAAGTATAAAGGGGGGGGGACGGAGAGGCTAATCCCCCCTTCACCTAGACAAATGGGTTTTTCATGCAAAGTTATCAGATTTGCTTCAAATTAGGTATACATGTTAATTCTGATAAGGAGCTTCCCTGATTAGATTTGGCGGCTCATTGTTTAAGTAGAAAGGGGGGGGGGCGGGGGCCTAACACCCCTTAATTTAGACAAATCTGCTATTCTATCCGATTTGCTTCAAATTTTGTATACTGATTTATTCTGATAAGGCGCTTCCCTAATTAGATTTGGAGGAGCATTGGTTAAGTATAAAGGGGGAACGGGGGTCTAATAACCCCTTAATTTAGATAAAAAGGTTTTTCTATCCGATTCTCTCCAAATTTGGCATACTGGTTTATTCTGATAAGGCGCTTCCCTGGTGAGATTTAGAGGCTCATTGGTTAAGTATAAAGATGGGAAACAAAATGGTGTGGACTAATTCCCCTTTATTTTTCGAGGGGCTTTTGTTTGAAATAAGAGTATAATATACAATTAGTGTAAATAGCCTGTGAGCTCAATGCCATCAGTTTAATCGGGCACTTTTCTTTTTATTGAATTCATTAATACAAAATGAATAAATCGTAAAAAATTTCTCAGCATAAAAAAAAAAATAATTGTCCCTCAAGAGGTTAAATTGAATGATGTCTAAACAATTTAGAAAACACATAACACTTTCGAATTTATGTAGTTATCCATTTTCAGAAAAATATCCGCATTTTTTTGTGCAGCTCTGTATGCTATCGATATTTTTGTATGTATACTACATAGTATGCTAAAAGTTAATTCAGTTGGGAAAAGCATAATGCAGTTTAAAATTCCCATTTAGCCATTTCCGTCAAACGGAATACAGTAGAACCTCTTTTATCCGAAACTCTTAACCGAAACTTTCGGTTAACCGAAATCCATTTTTAAAGCTTTTAAGTATCACATTCCTTGTGTGCAAAATCCATTTTCGAAGCTTTTCTTTCTTTCTTTCTTTCTTTCTTTTTTCTTAACTATCATATACCTGTGTGCAAGCTGTCCATTCCGAACTACGAGTACATAAATATTTTCGATTCTCTTTGCTAGAGCTCCTTTGAATTTAACATGAGCTCCAGTAAGCTGCAGAGTGCAACGAACAAAACAAACAAATTAGAAATTCTGAAGCTTTTGAACGTTATACAAAGGGTTTGCCATGGCTGGAGCAGCAGAAAGAAGTGATACTCGTGAACTAAAAATATTAAAAATTTTTCGTGATAGAGTTTCAAAGCAAAGGCAATCGAAACTGCGAAAAAAAAAACATTTCAAATCTTTGTGAAATTTGTGAAAGTTACTGAATTTCAAAATTAAAATTCAGGTAATTTATTCTTGTTTCCATTTTGTTATTGCTTTATTTTTATTAAGCACTTGTTGCCATAATAAGAAATAGCGCATATATTTCTCCTTAATCTCAAAATTGAAGCATTCTCGATTTTCCGAAAGAGGGTCGGTCCCAATTACTTCAGACAATGGGAGGTTCTACTGTATTTGAGTACTTTTGTGTAGCCCTGTATAGGATTTATAGAATTTATGCACAACAAGTAATAGGCAAAAAATAGTCAAACTTCAAGACGCTTACCACCACTGTGAACGTACTTCCAGGCATTATTTTTTATAAGCAGAACAGTAGCCGGATTCTTTTGCGTGTCCCTGTAAACAAACGATAAATTATAGGTACGAATACAATAGCTGTATAAAAATAAATAAATGTGTAAATAAATAGAAAAAATTCATCTTTAACAAGATGAAATTACACTATGTGCAAATTACTTAAAAAGAGGAAAAATATTTAAAAAAGTCCTTCCGGCCAGTGCCGGGAGGAAGAGGTAGCTTTCATATTCCTTATTTTTTTAAAAACCAGCTTATATTATTCAAACACACGGAGCTCAAATTAGTGGAACCCGATTATAGAAGATTAAATACTAATTTTTGTCAATGTTGAATATGAATGAGAATTTCGCGAAATTAGCGTTATCAAAGCTGGTTTTATTAAAGGGATTTATATTTTGTCGCCAAATTCGGCGATATCCCGAATTATATTAACAATTATATTAATCCGATATATCGGTGATAGCCCGCCATTTTAAAACAACATAATGAGTGCAACAAAGCTCACCAATGAACTTGATCGAGACCTTAGTAATTCCTGTGCACATGTTCACTCATATCTAAATCGGTTGATATATACGAGTGCTGTTGCAGGCAAAAAATCAGATTTTTTTAAATGTCACACACATTCGAAATTCAAACTGCTATATCTCGCCTTTTTTTAGATAAAGGCAAAACAAAAAATAATCCGGAATCTTCTTTGTAACAAGCTGAAAGACATAAGAAAAAAATATTTTTCAATTTCTAATTTTTTTGTACCTCATTTTAAATTTTTTTTTTTTAAATTTTAAATGGCCGCCATTTCGAAACAAGATGGCGGATGATGTTAGCAAACAAACTCGGCCGAGAGATTGCTATGTACTATGCACATGCCTTGTCACATCCTAATCGGTTCATTAATACGCATGTTATCGCGTGACAAAAATCAGATCGTTTCAAAATGTCAGCCATGCTAGAAATTCAAAGTGCTATAACTCAGACATTTTTTAAGATATAAACGAAACGAAAAATGCTCCGAAATCTTTGTATCAAGGCCAAACACATAAGAAAAAATTCTTTTCAATTTCTAATGTTTTCGCACCTCATTTTAAATTAAAATTAAAAAAAAAAAATTAATGGCCGCCATTTTGAAACAAAATGACGGATGATGTTGGACAACGTACTCGGTTGAGACATTGGTATGTACCATGTACACACCAAGTTATATCCAAATCCGTTCATAAATACGCGTGTTATCGCGTGACAAAAATTGGATCGTTTCAAAATGTCAGCCACACTAGAATTTCAAAGTGCTATAACTCAACCGTTTTTTAAGATATAGACGAAACAAAAAATGCTCCGGAATCTTCGTATCAAGCTCAAACACATAAGAAAAAAATCTTTTTCGATTTATAATTTTTTTGTACTTCATTTTAAATTTAATTATTTTTTTAAATTTTAAATGGCCGACATTTTGAAAGAAGATGACGTATGAAGCTGGCCAACGAACTCGGTCGAGACATTGCTATGTACTATACACATGGCTTGTCACATCCAAAGGTTCATAAAAATGCATATTATCGCGTGACAAAAATCGCATCGTTTTAAAATGTCAGCCATGCTAGAAATTCAAAGTGCTATAACTCAGCCATTATTTAAGACATAGCCTAAACAAAAAATGCTCCAGAATCTTTGTATTAAGCTCAAACACATAAGGAAAAAATCTTTTTCAATTTCTAATTATTTTGTACCTCACTTTTAAATTTTAATTTACAACAATGAATTTCGTTCATTCACTTCCGACAATACAACAAATTGCTGGATAAGTTCACTCTATACAAAACTGTCAACAGTTGATTCGAAAAACCGAGGTCCAACTATCCTTCGCGTGATACACCACTTCGTACGCCAATTTTTTGAGAATATAAAAGATTGGTGTAACAACTTACGGCGTTCCACTCCTGTGCTTGTCTTCCACCGAACCTGTATTACGAAATCGTCGAACGAGCCGACATAGCGTTATTTGGTATTTCATCATTTGGATATTTATTTCGTCAAACATCTTTGCACCATTCAGACGATTTACATTCAAAATAAGTTTCGAGCGGAGCAGTTCTCTGAATACGTGATAAATTAATTTCATTATGAAGAACAAAATAACATTGAACTTTATTCACGGCAAAGGAACCAAACGATAAAAACTCAAGAATTTATGCAATGATAAGCAGAGCATAAAGTTTAATATTTAAAAAAAAAAAATCGCGGACAATGAGTTCTTTAAGTTGGAGTTCGGGAGCTTTTAGGACACACTGTACCATAAACAAAATTCCTTTGGGATTGAAAACAACAAATCATGAACTATATATTGGCCGGGAGAGCATAATGATTTTAGAGATGCTTAGGTGACGCAGGGCCAAAATAAGGTTGGAAACCACGGCGCTAAAACGTTCATTGAACATTACAATTTTTTGCATCACTGCACTGTTATCCGTATCATGTATCTCAGTAGAGTAGGTCGGAGGGGGGTAGGGAGTAAGGATACGCACTTTCCATAAGTTTTGATTTTTAACGAACACATTGGTCTAAACTTATGTAACTAGTGATTAAAACGTTAGATTAGAACCTTATAGTCTAAGAGCTAGCAACGTCAAAAAACACGTCATTTTATCAAGGCTTATTTTTTTATATGTTCTTCCCTTTTATGGTGTAGTACGTTTGCTACCGGTCTGGCAGTCGGCAGACGTTGTGTTTACCTGTGGCAGAAGGGGTTATGCAGGTCAAAAAAATTCAAAATTACGTCATTTTATCAAGGTTCATTTTTTTATATGTTCTTTCCTGTTTTGGTGTAGAACGTTTGAAACCGGTCTGGCAGTCGGGAGACGTTGCGTATAACTGTGGCAAAAGGGGTTATGCAGGTTAAAAAACTTCAAAATTACGTCATTTTATCAAGGCTCATTTTTTTGTATGTTCTTCCCTTTTATGGTGTAGTACGTTTGCAACCGATCTGGCAGCCCGCACAAGTTGCGTTTACCTGTGACAGAATGGGTTATGCAGGTCAAAAAACTTCAAAATTACGTCATTTTATCAAGCCTCGTTTTTTTATATGTTCATCCCTTTTATAGTGTAGAACGTTTAAAACTGGTCTGGCAGTTGGGAGACTTAGCGTATAACTGTGGCAGAAGGAGTTATGCAGGTCAAAAAACTTCAAAATTACGTCATTTTATCAAGTCTCATTTTTTATATGTTCTTCCCTTTTATGGTGTAGTATATTTGCTACCGGTCTGGCTGTCCGGAGACGTTGCATTTACCAGTGGCAGAAGGGGTTATGCAGGTCAAAAAAATTTACGTCATTTTAGCAGGGTTTTTATTTGTAACATTTTTTTATACTAACTATTTGTGATATTAATGCATCATTGCCATACCAATGTCTCTAAGACACTGCCATATCCACATTTATAGATAACATATTACTCATTGGCTATCAGACGATCTATAATTAATTTGCAAGACATAATTTGGGCTGCAAAGTTAATGCCAGACAGCATTAAATATGGCAACCGAAGTGCCAGTTTCAAGAGTGGTTTATAGTTTAAAAATTATAAGTCATCTTTACGTCATTTTATCAAGCATAAAAATTACAAGATATTACACTTTGGCTAGCAGACAACCTATAATTAATTTGCCAGTCACAAATTCCGTTGCAAAATTAATGCCAGACAGCTTTAAATATGGAAACCGAAGTGCCTGTTTCAATATTTGCTCATTGTTTAAAAATTGCAAGTCAAATTTACGCCATTTTATCAAGCATAAAAATTACACGATATTACTCTTTAATTATCAGTCAACCTATAATTAATTTGCCAGACACAAATTCGGTTGCAAAGTTAATGCCAGACAGCTTTAAATATGGCAACCGAAGAGCCTGTTTCAAGATTTGTTTATGGTTTAAAAATTATAAGTCATCTTTACGTCATTTTATCAAGCATAAAAATGATAAGATATTACACTTTGGCTAGCAGACAACCTATAATTAATTTGCGCGACACAAATTCGGTTGCAAAGTTAATGCCAGACGGCTTTAAATATGGCAACCGAAGTGTCTGTTTTCAAGAGTGGTTTATAGTTTAAAAATTATAAGTCATCTTTACGTCATTTTATCAAGCATAAAAATGATAAGATATTACACTTTGGCTAGCAGACAACCTATAATTAATTTGCCAGACACAAATTCGGTTGCAAAGTTAATGCCAGATGGCTTTAATGGCAACCGAAGTGCCTGTTTCAAGAGTGGTTTATAGTTTAAAAATTATATGTCATCTTTACGTCATTTTATCAAGCTTAAAAATCGCACGATATTACACTTTGGCTAGCAAATAACCTGTAATTTATTTCCCAGACACAAATTCGGTTGCAAAGTTAATGCCAGACGGTTTTAAATATGGCAACCGAAGTGCCAGTTTCAAGAGTGGTTTATAGTTTAAAAATTATAAGTCATCTTTACGTCATTTTATCAAGCATAACAATAACACGATGTTACTCTTTGGCTATCAGACAGCCTATAATTAATTTGCCAGACACAAATTCGGTTGCAAAGTTAATGTCAGACGGCATTAAATATGGCAACCGAAATGCCTGTTTCAAGAGTGGTTTATTGTTTAAAATTAAGCGTTGACAGTCATTAAATGAAGCCAAATCCCTACAGAAGATACAATTTCTTGAAACAGGGACTTTCGTTGCCATATTTAAAGCCGTCTGGCATTAACTTTGCAACCGAATTTGTGTCTGGCAAATTAATTACAGGTTGTCTGCTAGCCAAAGGGTAACATCTTATAATTTTTATGCTTGATAAAATGACGTAAATATGACTTATAAATTTTAAACTATAAACCACTCTTGAAACAGACACTTCGGTTGCCATATTTAAAGCCGCCTGGCATCAACTTAGCAACCGATTTTGTGTATGGCATTAACTTTGCAACCGATTTTGTGTCTGGCAAATTAATTATAGGTTGTCTGATAGCCAAAGTGTAACATCTTATAATTTTTATGCTTGATAAAATGACGTAAAGATAACTTATATTTTTTAAACTATAAACCACTCTTGAAACAGGCACTTCGGTTGCCATATTTAATGCCGTCTGGCATTAACTTTGCAACCGAAATTATGTCTTGCAAATTAATTATAGATCGTCTGATAGCCAAAGAGTAATAAGTTATCTATAAATGTGGATCTGGCAGGGTCTTAGCGACATTGGTAACGTCTGGCAATAATGGATTAATATCACAAATAGTTAGTATAAACGAATGTTACGTCATTTTAGCAGGATTTATGTTTGTAATTTTGAAGTTTTTTGACCTGTATAACCTCTTCTGCCTTTGGTAAACGCAACGTGACCGGCCTGCCACACCGGTTGCAAACGTATATAATACATCATAAAATCGAAGAACATATTAAAAAAATGAGCCTTGATAAAATTACGTAATTTTGAAGTTTTTTGACCTGCATATCCCCTTCTGCCACTGGTAAACGGAACGTCTCTGGACTGCCAGACCGGGTACAAACGTACTACATCATAAAAGGGAAGAACACATAAAAAAATGAGCCTTGATAAAATGACGTAATTTGAAGTTTTTTGACCTGCATAACCCCTTCTGCCACAGGTAAACGCAACGTCTCCAGACTGCCAGATCGGTTGCAAACGTACTGCACCATAAAAGGGAAGAACATATAAAAAAATGAGCCATGATAAAATCAGGCGACGAAAACGTTGCTAGCTCTTAGACTATTAGGCAAGTGCCACCATCAACCGGCATTCTGTCAAATTATAATTCCGTGAGAAATTGCAATTTTTAAAGAACATTGCTCTGCATATCTTTGGTCCATCGGTTGGGGTAGAAGTACGCAGTGGTGGGGCAAACATACGCAGTTTGTATCTTTGCCCCATTGCTGCAGGTTTTGGCCCCATTTTCACTGAAACGAATGAGTTGTGTAAAAGCATTAGTGAATTTCACTAGTATTTATATTTAAAATGAAAATTATAAGTTAAATCATGAAAAAAAAAAGTAAAAACAGCGGTCTGCGAGATCACAAATAGCAGTTAACCTCTAACTGCTGAGACAAAAATTGCTGCATAAATACTGTGAGCGGTCTCAGAGACCCCTTGATCGTAGAATAAATAAAAGGGCCAACTGCCTTATAAGATACTGTTAGTGTACTAAACTTTATGTACAGGACTACTATAATCAAAACTCACCTATTCAGAAGTCTCTAGCGTTAGCTCTAGACACCTGAAGAAATTAATATGTATAATTAAACTAGAATCTATAGTAAATTCCACTAGTATCTATACTTAAACTGAAAACTACAAGTTAAACCCCGAAAAAGGAAAAAAAAAAACAGTGGTCTGTATTTCCGCAAACAGCATTTAACCCTTAACTGCTGTGACAAAAATTGTACCTTAACCCTTTCAGGGGTAAGAAATTGCATTTCTGTAATGTCGAATTCACACCGGAAATTTCAAAAAAGTTTATTGCAAAATAAGGAAAATTAATTTTACCACATTTTCCCTCCAAAGTTAGAAAAGTAAAATTTAATAAAAGTTTTCTGGTGCAAATATTCATTAATCGTATGTGGGATAAAATATATCCCCCCCCCCCCCCTCAATGGGATAAACTGTGAGTTGTCTCCCAAACCGTTTGATCGTAAAGTGAATAAAAGGGTTGACTGACTCATAAGACACTGTTTATGCTCTAAACATGATGTAAAGGCCTATTATAATAAAAATTCCCTCATTCATAAGTCTCTAGCGATACTACTAAGTTTACAAACGAATCAAAATTAAACTAACATCAATAGTTAAACTGATAATTAAAAGTTAAACTGTGAAAACTGAATATAGCTGCGGTCTAATGTTAAGACTCAAAACAAAAGCGTTTCATAAAACAAGAATCTTGATTTTTAAACCTACCTACGTTCTATATTTAAAAAAAAAACTTAACTAGAAAAAGGAAAAGGTAGTTAACTACCTTATGTTAGTAAAATAGCTATCATATTTTATACAATGCTAACTTAGAAAAAATATAAAGCTTTCCACAACGTAATTGTGGAAATTTTTGCATCTAACTAAAACGATGGGGCAAAGCCCAACATCTTAAACTTGTGCGTATCTTTGCCCCAAGGCGGATGTGTACTTTTACCCCATTCTGCAGTACTTTGCTTAACCGGCTACCTAAATGTTTAAACAAATGCGATTGAGTTAACTATACGGCATTTAGAAGCTAAAGAGTTTCCGATCTCCACTGAATTTTTGGACTAGAAAAAATTCGAGGTATTAACAGAAACAATAAAGTGAAATTTTAAAAATATGAGATCAAAATTCGAAAATTTAAACTTACCTCATTTTCTTGGCACTGGGTGATACTTTTTTCACAAGGTTTGAACACACAACTACTACACTTGAAACCAAACTACCACCCAGCGGCCATGATTGTAGAAATGTTGCTTCATATTAAATCAGCCAGTGCGTACCCCCCCCCCCCCAACCTACTCTACACTGCAGCGAGGTATTCAAGGGCTGGGCTGATAGAGCTCCAGCCCCCACCAAAATTTGTCGAAAATATCAAGTTTAATTACGAAAGTTTAGCAAACTGTACTGAAACCTCCCTAAGATGAAATTCAAAAAGAATTTACATAAATGCTTGTTATGTTAAAGACTTGTTATTCAGCTCGTTACAGCATTGCGAAGTGTTATTTTATTTCCATAGCATTAAAAATTATTGATAGAAAGGCTCTATGGTTGCGTAACTTTTTGATTAGAAATAAGCTTTATTTACATTTAAAATATATCCTAAATCTAATTGAGTGATTCTGAATCGTGAATACGCAAAAAACTTTCCATCAACCATAATTTATGATTAAAAAAATTTAGAAAATATTGTCAAATTTGGCAGTTTAATCTTTAATGATGTGACAGAAATTGTCACATAACTACTGTTAAGCAGTCTGTGGGACCGCTGCATCGATAGATGAATAGAAGATGCTATTACCTCACAGGAAGATGTTTTTGTACTAAACTTTTTGTACAGGACTGTTATAATTAAATTTCCCCCTACTCAAACGTCTCTGGTGATAGCGCTAAAATTCCAAATGAAACAAAATTTCGGTAGTCTTTGTAGTTAAACTGAAAGCTACAAGTTAAACTATAAAAACTAAAAAAAAGCAGCAGTCTGTTAGACCGGTAACATCAGTTAAAAGTTAGGCCGATTTTCCGGCCGTGGCAGTCTCGGAATAGTCGTCAATAGTGGAGTTGCTATTCCAAATGTATTCCCATTTATGAGAAAATGAAAATTGCTATTCTATTCTTATATCATACATGTATGCTCAAAAATGAGTCTTACAATTTGTTGAAGGAGATACGTGAGGAGAGGGGGGGGGGGGGGAGGTAGAGTAGAGTGAGAACGCTCTTAAATAATTTTAAATTTGTTCTTTCCTTCGGTTTTACTTACTATTTATTGAGATACGTTTTAGTAGATAATTGTCAGTATTCCGTTTTAAAAAAGTGTGATATAACCATGAAATTTACTTGTGATGACGAAAGCCTGCCTAAAATGAAAAATTTCCCAGTCCCATGCGATTCCATCGTATGGTGTATGCATTACCTGCTATGATAATAACCCGATTCCCTCTTAGAAATGTTTACTATATCTCAACCCTCTCGGAAATGATAAGTCTACGTATGCCAATATAAACAAAATTCCTTTACCTTGGCAATGCAACAAGTCATGAACTATACGTTGGAACGGGGGGGGGGGGATCATGATGTTAGAAATGCTAAGTAGGGCATGGCCAAAATGAGGTTCGGAATCACTGCATTAAAATGTTATTTGAACATCAATTTTTTACCCCATTCCACTTTTAACAGTATTACTATTTCATTTAGTTCAGTAAAATAACTATATACGTTCCAATACAGTACATGCCATACACAAACTTCCTTTACATTGCAAACACAAAACATTAAACGTGCTTTCAATCTCTGACATATCTTCACTAAAATGTAGATTGATCTGACCCAAATTAACCAAACTTTGAATGAAAAAATTCCTTTGAAGTATCGGGTATTTACTAATTTCACATTTCTACGTGAACTTATTTAACTTCATCTTTTAAAAAGTATTTCTGGTTCAAATGAATAAAATACTCTCTGGTATAAAATACAAATAAGAGTTTTAGTCCGGCTTCTTATAAATTGGGTACTCCTGAACGGATTTTGATGGAACGTGCATTGTTAGATATATTTTTCAGGGAAAATGAACAGGATTGCGAAAAAATTTGCCTTTTTAAAATATTCTACTAAATATATTTAGAGGGGTTTTCTCTGTTAGATAATTTTTCAGGAAAGGTCTTAGTATATAACACATCCTTTTGCGTTGCTTAATTATGGAATTATGGGAGAAAGTTCTATAATCCAATTATTAAAGATTAGCTTTTTTTTTTTTTTTTATAAAGTTCTACTGATCGGGTTTTGAAGAGGAATTGCACTATTAGTTACATAAATTATGCAAAGAAAAAAATATAATTTCGAATAGCAAAACACAAAAGCTAACTCATAAGATACTGCTTCTAAAATGTAGGTTGATTTGACCAAGGTTAATCAAGTTTCGAACCAGGAAATTTATTTCAGGTATCATTTAATTTACTTTCGTGTTCCTATGTGTACCCTATTTAACCCTTAACTATTGAGACAAAAATTGATGCATAAATACTGCGAGACACCTGATCAAAAGATGAATGAAATACTCTACAAAATACTCTACAAAAAATACAGTTTCTCTACAAAATCTTCATGTACAGGACAATTTTCATTAAAATTCACCTATTCAGAAGTTTTTACACATAGTACTAGTGTTCTAAAATTAAAATTCCTCTAGTATCTACAGTTAAACTCAGCTTTACAACTTAAATTGTGGTCATTGAAAAAAGTCGTGGTCTGCGAGATCGCTAACAGCAGTTAAGGGTAAATTTAATTTCATAAAAGAATTACTGCTTCGAAATGGGTTTTACCCTTAGCTACTGTCGCAGAAATAGGTGCATATCTACTCTCAATAGTCTGAGATAGCGTAATCGAAAGATGAATAAAATACTCTATATTAGTTCACAAGATAATGTTTCTCTCCTAAAATTTATGTTCAAGACTATTACAATTAAAATTCACCATTGACAAGTTTCTAGCGATAGTACTAGAATTACAAATGAAACACAAATTCCTATTATCTATAATTAAACTTAAAACTATAAGTTAAACAGTGGAAATTGAAAAAAGTGTTCTGATGCGAGACCGTTAACAGCAGTTAAAGGTTTACCCTTAATTACCCCAGGTTTACACCCCCCCCCCCCCCCCAGGATTTTAGTGGTTGGCTGGTAGGTTTACCATTGTGTTTTCCTGCTCCCAGTCCTCCATGTTTTCATACCTTTTTGTGAATGAAAACACAATGATAAACCTATGAGTCAGCCGCTAAAATCGGGTTTCCAGGTGTTTTCCACCCAGGTAGGACTTGACAGACCGATTACGTTTTAATAGGCGAATCAAGATTTAACTAATCCTAGAATTTCATCAGTTAACTCGATGAGGTGACTGTCTTTGCTGCCGGCTCCCGGTCTATTAGAGAAAGTGCACAAAAGGATTCCAACATTTTGGCGGAAAACTTAAAAACGAGTGAAATGAACCTTTAAAGGCTATGACAGAAACTGTCACATAACTACTGTGAAGCGGGCTGTGAGACCGCTCAATCGAAAGACGGATGAAAAACTGGATTAACTCATAGGATACTGTTTCAGTGCTAAACTTTTTTTTTTACAGGACTATTATAATTAAAATTCACCTATTCAAAAGTCTGGGTATATAGTGTAGCCCTGCTTTAACCCTAGAATATACTAGACGCTCGTAATTACCAAGACTATGGTATTCTCACGCTATTCGCATTATCACGTCTATGTCTAGTATTCTAGGGTTGAATAATAGGTTATGGGGTGGCAAAGACACGCACCGGCTGGTTTAAACTTTTATATCCCAAATTATGCAATCATGATAATTTCATCTTCTGTAGCATTTTTCGTGAATTTTGGAAACTACATTAGAAGTTGACACAATCATTTAATAAAATTTAGAAGGATTTTGCCAATTAAAATTAATTAAATTGGAATTTGTAGGGATTTTGTGCACCATATATAACTCCACTCAAATCTTTTACTTAAAATATTTGTTTTTGTATTTTAAAGAAATAAGAAATGTACGAAAATAATGCTCTTACAATAGAAATATTTTCTAACAAACTTTAACCCCCCCCCCCCCAACAATCTTTCAACGCCAAGAAAGCTAAAAATATGCAAATGAAACAGAAATCATCCTTTTAAAACTATTTTTGCTTTGTGCAATCAATAATGCTTGCGGAACAAGATAAAGTATCTATAACTCTAAACTGTATTACTACTAATCATGAATTAAATTCATTTTATAACAATTTATTTTAATGGTACTTTAAAGGACTGTCGGGGCATAAATTGTAAGCTGTAAAAATGAAAACAAACTATTTAAGACCGCTAACCGTTGTTAAAGCTTAACCTGCCCCAAATTAACACGTTTTTTACGAAAGATTAGCGGGAGATTAGATTCGCAGATATGCATTAAACTGTATTTCATGATATAAGCGTCTTTAGACGGTATTACATCTAAATTCGTTTATAAAGTGATATAATATCTAGAAAAAATACACACAAGATACCAACATTTTGTCGGAAAACTTACAAACTAGTGAAATGGATATTAAGCGCAATGTCAAAGACAGTATATTAGAACTATTTTGCGAATTAGGATTGTAATTTCTACACGTACCAGTTTCAACAGAGAACATGCTGCAACGTAAAAGTATACTTTAATCCTTTGAGGGGCAAGTGATTGCGTATCTGTAACGCTGAATTAACACCGTAATTTTCGAAAAATTTTATATCAAAATAAGGAAAAGCAATTTTGCAACTTTTTTCCACGAAAGGTATAAAAATAAAATTTAATTAAAGGGTTCTGGTACAAATATTGATAAAAATAATGTGGGATATAATATACCCCACCGCCCCTCAAGGTGATAAAAACATACCAGATTTTTTAGCTTGAAATGTAGAAACTGAAGTGCATTTCAAGAAATAACTGCCTGAAGCAGCTTTTATAGGTTCCTATTCAATAATTACAGATACTAGTTTCAAAACAGAGCATACAAAACTAACAAAAATTTCATCTAACAGTAGGGTAGGTGAGGGCAAAGACACGCACTGGGGAAAAACAACCGCCGGCTGATTTAATATGAACGCAACTTTTTTTCAGTGTTAAACAGTAGTTGACAGTTAGGCTTCAATCGTACCAATTATGTGTTGACAATATGCGATGAAAGTTGCATTCCATGATGAGAAAATTCAGTTTCAATTTCATTTCAGATGCAATATTTTAAAACAATTCATGCGAATGTAGATTATAATGCAGCAAATGTCTACAAATTCAAAAATTCAGTTAAGAACGAAACTCTTTAGTTTCTAAATGCGGTGTAGTTTACCTCAATTGCATTTCTGTAAACTTTCAGTTGGCCGGTTAAACAAAACGAGACTTCGCGCCTTCACTGCAGGTTTTTACCCCCAATCAAATGGCAAAGACACGCAGAGCAATGTTTTTAAAAGTTGCAGTTTCTTGCGAAATTTGACAGAAACTAGGCTGGCGGTAATACCGAGTGAAGTTCTAATATAACATTTTATTCCGCCACGAAACAAAATTTAGACCAACGGGCTCATTCCAAATCAAAATTTATGGAAAGTGCGTGTCTTTACCCCCCCCCCCCCCCCTTCACCTACCCCATAATTTGCTATTCTGCCGCATTCAGGGCCTGACTAATGCAGGGCATACGGGGCAGCCTCACCGGCCTTTCCTTTTTAGGGAACCTCCCATGGGAATAATCAGGACCTTCATTAAAAGGTGTCAAATGGTTAAAAAAATGGCCAAAAAGAGATAAAAATTCAAATATTCTCGAACTTTGAGACGCCTAAAGGAGGACTGGGAGCAGGAAAACACAATGGTAAACTTACGAGTGAACCGCTAAAATCTTTTTTTAGGTATTTTCCACCAAGATATAACTTTGCAGACCGATTGCGTTTTAATATGCGAATCGAGTTTTAACTAATTCTGGAATTTCAGCCGTGAACTCTATGGAGGTGATTATCTGTGCTGCCGGCTCCCGGTGTATAACCGGTGATTTAAAAATTATTTAATTAGTAAACATTTAAGATTTTTGGGGGGGTGGGGGGAGGGGGTGTAATATTTTCATACTGTTTACATATTTGTACATTTAAAAATGTTCAGAATCTGTCATGAATGTAAAGAAAACCTGTCCTGTGGAAAATTTATTGATAAAAAGAAAAAAAAAACTTTAAAAAAATAGTGGTAGATTCAAAAGCTGTTTTTCATTGGACAATACTCATGAGACGTCACAGTGACTATCAGTGCTATAGAACATCCCAGGTAAGGAACGAAGTGTACCTCGATAATTAAAAAGGTTTATAAATGTAGAAGCCTAACAAAAGTATAGATGAAAAAGCATGCCGAGACTTGCTGAATTTTCAATACAATGAAAACCAGCAATTGACGAACAAGAAAGATTGTAGAAAACAAATTAGTGCACGGATATGTTAATTTTTGTTTATAGAGAATGTAACTGATGTATTCTCTAATAACTGGTCGATTACTGGTGCACATACGGCGTATTGAAGAAAAGAGTATTCCGCGATTGATCACCCGAAATATAGTATCACAATTATTGATTTAACACCCCCCCCCCCACCCTTTTTAAACTATTTCATAGAGATTCTCAATCATTTGTCTAAAAATATATTTATTAAACGGCTTTACTGGCAAATCTTGTTTTTCCAATAAATTAAAGTTTCTAAAAAAAAGTCCACTGACATAGCCGTTCCCAACCGGGGGGGGGGGGGGGGTACGTGAAAATAATAGTGGTAATGTCGGAAATCGCAAAAATTGTGCAACTGAAAACAAAGTTAAAGTTTTGGATTACAAAGTTAGCCTTGTGTGCAACTCCGATGTGTTTCTCAGTGTCTTATGTGTTACTTTCAGAATGAGGGAAAAAAAACCTAGTAGATCTAGCAAGTCATTAGTAGATCAAAATTCCAATGCCACATATTCAATACCACAAGCTTCGTCCACCTCTAATCGCATTGCATGATTGTTCATGTCCCCCCCCCAACCTTCGCGAAAATTGAAGAAAATCAAGAATTCAATGACTACCCCTCCGAGCGTCTTGCAAAAGGGTAAAATTGTAATTTTTTTTTCTTTGCATTTTGTTTTAAATGCTAAGGAAATATGATTCTTTCAACATTATAAAAAAAAAACTCAATTACAAATATGAATGTAATCCTTGAGAGTATTAATTATTCTTCAATGTATTTAAAATTCATTAAATCTATAGAATTATATTATCATAAATATTGCTTGTATTGCTGTGAAATATGGAGCTTAGTGAACGGAATATTACGCCCCAAACACTTAGAGGGCTAGAAAACAGAAATTTGCTTTTTCAGAATTTGGTGTCACCCGCGATGAAAAAAAATATATATATGCATATATAGATAGTATATATAGAGATAGTACAAAACATATTTCAATTTTAAGACTTACAACACACGCTTTTATTTTATATAAAATGACGTCATCCACATCCGCTGAAAAATTCTTCATTTACGATCAGTCTTAAAAAACCTCTACATTAAAGTACGCATAGGATGTCACTATCGATGAATAATACACAAATCCAAAAAAAGAGATATCGTCATTCAAGAAACTTCACCCCCCCCCCCAAAAAAAAAGGGCTATCTAATGATTCATATGCCTTTATTTGTAATAGTAATATAGATACTTAAAATGAAATTTAGTTTATAATAGCTCCATGTTTATTCAGAAATCATTCATTTACATTTTTTCAAAATACCACGTATTTTAAAGTACATTTTCTTTCGGTTTTTATGAGTAAATGGCAACAAAAAGATATAATTGCTATTTTCCAATTATTTTTCCTTTATACTTTCTAGAGAAATGAAGTATATGAGTTGCCAAAATTAAACAAATGACGCTAAAAACTACAAAAAAATTAATATCTCAAAAATAAATGGAGATTCAGTTTTCGAACAAATTGCATCTAAAAGTACTTTTTTCCGTATACGGCGGTATAAAAATTGAAAATGTGCGATGCTTAGAAGTTTGAGAAATTGCAGTAGAATATTCAACAGTACAATGATACATCTGCTTTGTTTTACGGCTGGCTTATACAACGAAATGTTATTTTTTGGAGACACTTTATTTGATGGGAGAAAAAATAGCATACTGGGCGCTAATAAAGCGTTACTTGTTGCCTTTCACTAATATAAATTTCATAGAAATAGTTTGTCTTATGCATACACTAAGAACAAATATTCGTACAAACTTGACACTGCTCCTGAAATTATATCTTTGTCTTTGAACCTGATTTAAAAAAACCAGCTCCACGACACAAGCTCAAGCATTCCCATTCAGAGTACTAAAAGCCATTATTGACTACTTGAATATCACGATGCACATTTGCTATAAAATTTCATAGTACGATATTAAAAAGCTCTTGTAATGCTATATGGATTTTTTTTTTTTGGGGGGGGGGGGCGTTAATCTAATATTATAAAAGAAAAATTAATTTAATTTTTTTTTTCTCCTTGCATTTTTAAAGTTAGAAAAGGTCAATGTAATTCTATTCGATTTATTGTTTTTTGTCCGATTTAGCTGCTAAGATTAAAATTTTGAAAGATGCATAATTTTGAAAAAAGCATGTTTGCGTCATGCGAGTGAGTTGGACGAATTCATAAGAAAATGGAGACTCATAAATGCGAAAGATACGTGAATAAAAATGTTTGAAAACCGCTGCATTAACAGACTATCTTACTCAGATACTATAATTTATTGCTTTTAGCCTTTCAAAAAATTTGTATAAAAACTCATTTTAAAAATAAACAGGAAAGGAAAAAATGTGTCAAATATAGATTATACTTTGCAACACATTCAGAATAATGTAACAAAATTGCACCGTTTAATAAGAAAATATTATGTCTAATTTAACCATATGGAAGCACATCACAAAACACATTTGAAAACTCAATTTCAACTGTTCCCATCTGCAATCGAAAAATTATCTGATTTTTTTTTAGCTGCCCTGTATAGAATATATATAGATTTGTATCTATTAACTTCACGCATGCAAAAATTGAGTCCAGTTAGGAAATACATATACCTGAGTCAAAAATTCCCCTTCCGAAATTTCCGCTAATAAAGAAAATGGTACGTGAATTATTTTATCCAGACTTTTAGACGAAGTATAGAATTTATATACAACGAATAGCATGCAAAAAATGAGTTAAAAAGCGCATACGAAATTGAAAACGCACTTCCAGCAATTATGACTCAAAGGCAGTATAGCAACAATTTTCTTTTGTGTGTCCCTGTAAATGAACGACATATGCTATGAATGCCATATTCCATCGTCATCGTCTTGTAGTGAAATTTAACAATTTATATCAGTTTCAATACATTTGAAATAGCGTCATGTCATTAAAATGCTCTGTAAACGATTTCCCCCTTATAAATCATAACGTAATGTAATTTTTTGAGTGCCCCTGTAGATGAACTATTAATGTTACACACTTCATATACAATAACGTACATGCCAATGTATCATGCCATATTTCAATTGCTTGAAAATCAGAATCTATTTACGTGACTTAGAGCGTTGATAGGTGGACAAAGCAAATTCATAAACTCTTTTCATCTTTGTTTGAAAGTGTTAAAAACACAAACCGTAAATAATAATTTCAATTATCAGTTACACTAATTAGTTAAGAAAACTCGATCAAAAATTCTTATGATTAAATAATCTTGGTTCGTATGCCAGACATTTTAAAATGAAACGCATTTAAGTTAAAAATTCACTGAATAAGTTAAAGAATATGAATATTTAAAATGTACTAAAAAATCATGGAAAATGAACTTACAGAATTATATTAATGGGCATAGTCATAATATTCCAACTCCTATATAGGATGACAGTATTTAGTCCCACTTTAAACATAATAAAATCCATGCGTTAAGCATTGTCTTTACATCACAGATTTAAAAACGTGGTCGCAAACATAACATCACGAGTTTTCAAAACGCCATAACTTTCATCTCACTCACAATTGTTGAAAAATGCTTGCTCATTCCGTATTTTCTCATGAACTACAACTACAATACCCTGTTGTAATAACTCAATACTGAAGATAGCTTAAAACTTAAACTCTAAAGACTATGAGGTATTCGCTACAGCTTTTTGCCGGCATGACCTCAAATGATCACAAAATGGCGTTATTTCCGTGGGACCACCTTCACTCACGAGGAAAAAAAGCAGAACCTAGTCTTTAGAGCTTGTTCAGCAACCACGACCACTTCGACTGGGCGCGAAGGAGACAGACGCATATGGAGTGGGATATATTTTAAACGTATAGTTACGGTGAACTTGGGAGCTAAATACTCAGCAGCTTTGTGTTACACTCAGAGTAAAGATAATAAGAGATTATATAAGTCCTAACATTTTTATTAGATGAAAGTAAGGCAGTGTTCCCCAGAGTGTTTTTAAAAGAGAATAGCAGTATATGCACAGAACGAATGTTCAGTTCCAAAGTTTTTGTCCAATCTAAGGCAGCCTGGCAGAGCTTAATGATAGCCTAGTCTTTTCCTTCGCTTGAAAAATAGTGCTTTTTTACAATTATAACTTTCATTTTGATGCATTTTCTGATAGAAATTTTGATGAGTACTTTGTAATTGTTGAATATTTGCTAAATAAATTATGTCCTTTTGGTAGTAAACTACATATTAAAGCTCATATTTTTCTTTTTCACTGTATTTAAAGAAAAAACTTTTTTATTCATTATTTTATAACGTTGAAAATTATTTTTTAAATCAATGTGTGGCACATTATTTTTCTTGAAACTTGAGAAAAAAGTCATTAGGGAGTACAACTGCTTGTTAAGTTATTTGAATCCCACCACTGTTTTTTTTTTTTATTTTTATGATGCAGTTTGTTTTTTCGTCGAGCTTTCCAAGCGAATCAGTCAACCCATCAAAACGAGTGAAAACAAACAAAAAAGCCCAAGCCCGTGATCATAACGACCACAGATCTTTTGTGGGTCAAGTAAGCGAAGACCAGGCTTAAAATTTGCTGATCGGATTTATATCAGATCACGTGATACTTTTCATGAATGTTTTGGATTTTGACTGAGTGCATATAGACATGTATTCCTATTACGAGAGACATTATTTGGAAATATAAGAAGATTTAATCATTGGTTTTACCTGTTTCGAACCATAAAATTACAAAATAATTAAATTATTTCGAAATTCCTTACTTTTTAAGACCTACTCCATGAGGTATATCTCCCTGCGCCCGGGCGGTCCGATTTGCGTCGCTGAACAAGCTCTTTAGATTCAATGCCAACGATACCTACATATTCCGCCAAATTCCGAATACCGTCGTTATAAATTTCGATGTTTGACTGTTTAATCAACACATACATTCGACTTGTGTTCTTGACATCAATTACCCACTTACAAGCCAAGTCAATATAAAGGCCGATATCCAGATAGATTTTTCGCTGTTAGCGAAACGAGATTGACCAATCAGAAGCCTGCATTTTTGCGAAGTTTTTCCTGGTTTCAAAGATGCAAGCTTCTGATTGGTCAATCTCTTCTCGCTAACAGCGAAACATCTGAATTCCGGCCATGAACGAAATAGGCACAAGGAAGAGACACCAACTACATCCGGGAACTCCACAAAGAGTGCGCAATGTCGCTGTTGCCATAGTAACAACACTTTTCTCTTCGACACCGATGATCAAAGACTTTTAAGATACATAGACCGGCAATTCCCATTCAAAAGCATGTGAAATCATGGCAGCCATCTGAAGTAAATTGAAACACCTGAACCACGAGATTTGTACGTCAGCTGTGGTTATTTACCGTTAAGAACTATGGCTAGAATGAGCTTAAAAATTAATTTTTATCAATATATATGAAGTTTATGGCATATTTTTTTACATGAAGCTATTTTTTATATCTAAATATGCGTTATAAATTTTGAATTTTCGGAAATAAAGTTAAAAAAGGCGATTTATTAATACTTTTAGGGATGGTATGTTTAAACAAGTTGGAAATTGCTCGTCAAACGTGGCAAATGAGGTGCGTTCGTAATATAACTAGTTTTAAAATTATTTTTTGCACCCCATATTGTACTGAATGTATAATTTTTTGCACTTCATAACGTGCATAGTCTGATACATCATTAAAATGCACTTCCAATAATTTTTTCGGAACACTTTTGACTGTCCCTGTAATTAAACTATACATCCGGTTTTCCTAAAATTTGAAATAGCTCAACAAAATTTTGCAACAATTATATCTTTAAAATTTCAGACCATTCGGAAGGCTGTAATATCATTAAAATGCACTTGCAATAATTTTTCCCATTGGCCGTAATGTAAAGAAAAACTTTTGGCTGTCCCTGTAATTAAACTATACATCCGATTTTCCTAAAATTTGAAATGGCTCAACAAACTTTTGCAGCAATTATATCTTTAAAATTTCAGATCATTCGGAAGGCTCTAATACCATTAAAATCCACTTGCAATAATTTTTCCCATTGGCCGTAATGTAAAGAAAAACTTTTGACTGTCCCTGTAATTAAACTATACGTCCGATTTTCCTAAAATTTGAAATGGCTCGACAAAATTTTGCAACAATTATATCTTTAAAATTTCAGATCATTCGGAAGGCTCTAATATCATTAAAATCCACTTGCAATAATTTTTCCCATTGGCCGTAATGTAAAGAAAAACTTTTGACTGTCCCTGTAATTAAACTATACATCCGATTTTCATAAAATTTGAAATGGCTCGACAAAATTTTGCAACAATCATATATTTGAAATTTCAGACTATTCGGTTGGGTAGTTTTTGCTCTGTTACATGCGGACAGACGGACGGACAGACGGACAGACGGACGGACTGAACGACGACTATAGGTGCTACGTATTTATATAATTACGAACGCACCTAAAAAGAGTATCTAATTTTAACATGCCTTATAAACCTAAATAAAGGCGAAATTTATATGGAACCAGATTATTAAAGATTATAATTCCACCTTTTTTTAAGTTTGACTTACAAAAGTAACTGGAAAGGAAGTTTAGATTAAAGGTAGCAACCGTAACATAATATAGTAATTTACAAAATTTTAAATTACTTGTAAAGAAATTTACGTTTTTTAAACTAATTTTTATGCAAAAAGTTAATTTAAAAAATGCATATTAACGAAATTAACACTATATTTTTATTCTTGGAAGATATTTTTTGAAATACTTACTTGTTATACGAAAAAAACAAAAAACTGATGAATAATAAGGTTTTTTTTTTTTAAAGGCCTAAATGAAATAGGGTAGACTAATACTTAATGAACCGCAATGAAAAAATACGCTAATAAAAGCATTTTCTTAGGTAAATTAAAATATAAAACATATAAACTGCCGTACAACAGCTGTGATCAAAAATCCTCAGTTAAACTGACAGTTTGACGTTCTATGTATCTGAAAAGTCTTTGCCGATGATATCGAAATCATAGAGAAAGCGCTCAGAAGCAGACTTGTTGTTGTCTCTAATATCAATGCCTCTTTTCGACATCTAAGTTTTACAGATAATGATGAGAATCAGGACGGATTGAATGGAGGATATTCCATACAATGTAATACGAAAATCCCGCAGATGTCGCTGCGATCGACACTTGGGATTTTAGCAGTATTTCGCACATTTGAGGGATACAAATTTTTAGCACTGTTTGATAGCATATTTCCACACTAGGTATTCTAGACGCTGTACTTCAAGTAACGTTATGTGTACTCCTTTCCTTTCATACCTCTATGGAAAGTGGTGATATATTACGGACTGGATCCAGATAGGTTTTTCGCTGTTAGCGAAAAGAGATCGACCAATCAGAATATGACTGTGCTTAGACAGATCCGCTTTTCGAAACTTTGGCATTTTTTAGTTGAGAACTCTGAAACTCTCTTGCACGAGTTCGATTATGAGAATGAGAGAAGTAAACAAGCATTAGCTAGGCCATAATCATAGAGAAGGGATAGTAGGGGAGAGAGTTTGGTAGCCCAAAAGTGGAGCCAACAAAATAGTCACGTGATTTTAATCATCAAGGGCTAGCATATTCTTGCGAAAGGAAATAAATTACAGTATCGTTAAATTAAAGTGAGAAGCTTCTTTTACTAATTTAAAACAGATTTTAAGTTGCTTTGTTTTACTTCGTTTATAATTTTGCACTAATTCATGGACAAACGCGTATGTTTAAGCAGTATCTGAGCAATGTATGTCTCCACTCTCATATAGAGGCAAATGACCCCATACCACTCTATGGACGGAAATCTGTATTTTTGCATAATTTTCCTTCAAAATTCTATGGCATGTATTCATGGGTGAACCGCTGGATTTAATAAAACAGAATAGGAAATTTGCTCTCCGTTCTGTTATGAAATTCAGTGGTCTGTGTATACCCCGACCAACGACTTACAAGGCCAGTTCATAACCAGTTCAACATCACACGGAGATGATCCGAGGCTACTGCGGTGCATTCCTCTTTTTTTTTTTTTTTTCAGGCCGCTAGAGTGACGTCATGCTCTTTCCGTACAACTGCATTGGTGGGACTCCTGTCTGTAAAAAAGTTACACGTAAAGCATCGCGGTAGCCTTTCTTTTTCGTTAGCCTCGGAGTGGATCATCCCTATACGGCGGTTGGAACAAAACGATGGGGGCGCTGCTTTGTACTAATCATCGTGTAAAGATGATCTACTCCATGAGACATTTTAAATGTCATGAACTGGCTTTGTATGTGGTTAGTCGTGAGAACAGAGCCTAGAATACATAGTGTGGAAATCTGCTATACAAACAGTGCTAAAATTTGTATCCCTTAAATGTGCAATGAAGGTGAAATTAATGAGCTGATCGCAGCGACATCTGCGTTATACTTTCAAATTACAATATACACAATGTATTATAACAGTACAGCGTCTATAATATGTAGTGTGGAAATTGGTTATCCCAGTAATACTTCAAAAAGTGCTAAAATATTGCATCCCTTAAATGTCAAATGATGCTGAAATCAAATGAATCGATTCATAGCGACATCTGCAGGATATTTCCTAAAACTCGAAAACGATGTGGTATAGACGCTGTAATAATATGATGTTTACATTGAAATTTGAAAATGTATCGCAGATGTCGCTGCGATCAGCTCCCTGGATTTCAGCATCATTGCACATTTAAGGGATACAACTTTTTAGCGCTGTTTAGATAGCAGATTTCCACACTATGTATTCTACATGCTAACAGCCTCTAGACCAATTAGTCTTGGTGTTTTAGAAAAATCCCGCAGATGTCGCTACGATCGCCTCCTTGGATTTCAGCATTGTTCAACATTTAAGGGATACAATATTTTAGCACCTTTTTAAGAACTACTGGGATAGCCGATTTCCACACAATATATTCTAGGTGCTATAGTCTTGATCTTACGTCTTGTGCGTATGTTAACACTGTCACGTAGTGACACGAGACAAGTTTTCTTGGCGAAAATTGCAGGGTCACCCAAATACTTAGCGATTCCTTTTTGACTCAAACCATCAAATTTTATTGCCAATATGTCGCCATTCTTTTACAGCGACAACTTAGTCTCATTCATATAATGGGATTAATCCAGTGATTGGGTGACGCCGGAAAGTACTGGGCACTCAAAAACACACGATCAGTCTGCATTTTGTATCCAAACCGGACAATCAACATTTTAGATTTTGACGATAATTGCCACTTATTAAATAGAATGTTTATGAAAGGGGCCTTTTCATTAAATGGAATGTTTATTAACGGGTCATTTTTATTAAATGGAAGGTTTATGAAAGGGTCCTTTTTATTAAATAGTATGTTTATGAAAGGGGCCTGTTTATTAAATAGTATGTTTATGAAAGGGGCCTTTTTATTAAATAGAATGTCGATGAAAAGGGCCTTTTTATTAAATAGAATGTTTATGAAGGGGGCCTTTTTATTAAATAGATTGTTTATGAAGGGGGCCTTTTATTAAATAGAATGTTTATGAAGGGGGCCTTTTTATTAAATTGAATGTTTATGAAGGGGACCTTTTTATTAAATAGAATGTTTATGAAAGGAATTTTACTTTTATGAAAAGGCCCTTTTTATTAAATAGAATTTTGAACACCTACTGGGTGGCAGTAGGTGTTCATGGAAAAAAGTGTCTTTACCCACAGACAATTGAGACAGACACACACATACATATAAGAACTACATTTTCATTGCACAAATTCCTTTTTATCTCTCCCCCCCCGCATTTAGTCTATACTTCTCTCAGCTATTTCCGATTATTGCAATAAAAAAATTGTTTAGACAACAAGTGAAGCTAACATTTTAATGAAGGAAATATTTCAGAGGAAGGTGTTTCAATGAGAGATTTTTACACAAGGAAGGAGATTTTGCACTTTCGAAATTTCACTTTCAAGTTTAGTTTGCTTAAAAATAATAATGAAGATTTTATTTTCGTTGAGGTTAAGTGGTGTCCTATAAATCAAAACCAAAACTTTTTTAATGCACTCAGATTGAGTTATGTAAGAAATATTTTACGTTTGAATTTCTGCTGTATTTAAATTTAATTGCAGAAAACTATTTGATTTGATAAAAGTTCATGTTCACCATAATACTTGGGTTTTTAGTTTAAAATTCCCAGCCCGGTGAGGAAAATAGATCTCTACCAGGGCAGCAGTTCTGTGAACTTTATTGGAATATAACTTTATTGGAATGTGTTAAAAGCAATGGTGGAAATGCACAAGGAAATTAATGTATATCCCAATTCTTTATTTTGTGTCGTATACTATACACAACACTCTAAATTAAAATGTCTGAAATTCAGACACTTAAGTGTCTGAAACGGTGTGTTCAATTTTCAGACATTTTAAAATGTCTGAATTTTTTCAGACATTTTTTGTGTCTGAATTTCAGACACTTCAAACGTCTTAATAGCATCCATTTTTTTTTCAAGCATCATACGTAGCCATGTTTGACCACGTTGAATCCTGGAAAAATATTTGGCTGGGGTCCTGTCCCCCCCCCCCCCCTACAGCCTGATTTTTTTGGTGCTCTCAATTTTGGTATGCAATTTTTGTTAAGCTGATAATTTAAATCTTTTACGACATTTTACTGATTATAATCAATATTTTGAACTCAGGAGTAGAACAAGATTAAAACAAAAAATATTTATCTAAATATTAGATTTTTTAAATTTGTTTTATTTTTAATCTTATTTTACTTTAAAAGTTCAAAATATTGATTATAATCAGTACAATTTCGAAACAGATTTAAAACATAAGCTTTACAAATATTGCACATCAAATTTGTGGGCACTAAAATCATAGGGGGGCGGGCGGGGCACGGCCCAGTATGCCCATTCTTTAATTAAGAAGTTCTTTTGAAAAAAATGCAACCCTGCATTATTGTTATCTAAATTGAGATGTCCGGTACTCGGGAGTATCCGTTGTGGAGGTTAATGGACATTCCCGAATAGCTGAAGCATCTATTTAGCGAATACTTTTTTAATCCGCATGGCATACATATTTGCATATTTTTACCTCACAAAAGCAGACATCTCCGATTATCGGACAAATTCAACGGCAGGGGCTATTGATGGCTTTTAAAGTACATGGATAAATATATATATTTCTTATAATCTTGTCCTACTCTACTTCATATAATTTAAAAATAGATTTTTTAAAAATTTATATTGCCACATCGGCAATTTTACATATATATCAGATGATAATCACAACTATGAATAAATAAATAAATATTCTACTTTAACCCTTTGCACTCGAGAGCTCCGGAGCGGAGCCATTTAAAATTTGTCTTCAAACTCGAGGGCTCCTCTACGGAGACGATGCAAATAATTTTGTGATACCTGTCTAGAAAAGCCAAGATTACATGGTATCACAAAATTATTTGCATTGTCTCCGTAGCGGAGACCTCGAGTTTGAAGACAAATTTTAAATGGCTCCGCTCCGGAGCCCTCGAGTGCAAAGGGTTAATATTGAGAAAAAAATTACTTCGGTATTTTGTTTATTTATATTTTGTGTTTTTAATCTGGTCCTACTCTAAAAGTTCAAAACTTTAATTATAATCAGTGCAAGATTTAAGGCATCAGCTTTACCAAAATTTCATACAAAATCCCCCCCCCCCCCTCCCCGAAAAAAAAATGAAAATCCTTATCATTTAAAAATTAGATTTTTTAAAAATTTATATTGCCACATTGGCTTATTGTTATCATTCCTATTAAACACTTTTCATTAGATATCTTTAAAGCAAAATAAAGCCGCAAAAAAAGAAGTTACCACATAATCACTATGATACACACTTGCGATGCTTATCAGTAAAGTCTTTGGAAAATGACCTTCGAAGTGAAATATATTTTCTACACTCAGCAAAATCAAAATAAACAAATGATTTCCTTTTTCCTGACTATGTTACCTCTCTGATCATCTATGGGTTACATCTATGTTTCCAAGTCAAAAGCTTTGCATATTTAATCTACTCGGTAAAAGATTTAATAGCTTTAGAAATATATCTAAGAAATATTTGAGATAAATATTCCTTTTCAATTATATATAAATTTCATAAAAATCAATTGATTTTTTTTTTCCAAAAGCGAAAGTCTATAAATATATTTTTTAGTTTCAGCTAAATATTGTCCAATTGAAAAAAAAAAAAAAGGCAATCCCGAAAATCGGGATTAAAATTGAAGCGGGATCCCGGGATATCAATCCGGGATTGTAATCCCTAGCTAGGAAGTAAGAAAGCTATAGGAGATCTTTCAAAGTTTTTTTTTTTCTATTTCCTTGTGGTCGTTTAGTATGAGATAAGCATAGCCATTGAAACTAAGAACTGCCATATTGAAAACAAAACAAAACAAGGGAATGAACTTAACTTTTAAATATGTCTGTTTTTTAGTGATGTTATTACTTTAAATTTGAGAAAAAAGATGAGAATAAATAATACATAATTTGTAATAAAAGACAACGTCATAAATTAAAAAATATATACTTCTAGAATTATTATTTATTATTTTTTTTTTGCAAAAAGATTCAAAACTAATTAAATTTCATGTAAGATTTTGTTTAGTACAATAAATAAAATCATAAAAGACACTAATTTTAGTACTATAAAGAAATTATAACACTTACTTAAATCGCTGTTTGCAAGAGGTAAGAAAAATTCCTCGATTTGAAATTTTAAAAACTACCACAACCACAGTGAGGGAGAAAGACTTGCACCAGTTTAAAAGGTAATCCCATAATACATCCGACTAGCCATATTTAAAGAATGAGATGTTTCATCCTCAAAACAGGACCTGCCAGACAAAAGTTTCTTTTTTTTTTTTTTTTTTTTTTTTTTTTTTGCCAGCTTCGACAGGACGAAGATGAATAACACAATATTATTGATATAAATTAATACGAGTTAACACTAAGCCCATTGCACACGCTTTGTAGAATTTCCGGGTGTAATCTTCAACCGTCGTCTACTTCTGTTCTGTGTCTATCCCGCCCTTATATCGACGACAGCTTCTAAGAGACATTTGATGTCGAGCACACACGTCAGATGTATGTATTCAATAAATAAATAATCCAAGTTAATACGAACACAGTAAATCACAGTACTTCATATTTTGCAAAAAACGAATTAAAATACACGCGTACATAAAAACAAACTTCGTTTGAATTACAACGTAGACCACTTCGGAGGAAGACATCTAAAGCGCATGCGCAACTGGGAGTGTGAGTGCCCCCTGGTGGTTATTGCGTCGGAAGAATCAAACCGTCTTAAATTAAGACACGTTTAAAGCAATGAAGTGTCTTAAAATAAGACGTTTGCGGATATTTTAGACATTATTCTCAGTTCATTTGCACCATGGTCATAGTAAGACACTTATGTATCTTAAATTAAGACATCTATAATGTCTGAATTTTCAGATTAAGACACTTAAGTGTCTAAAATTCTTTTTCAGTCACATATGTGTCTAAATTTAAGACGCTTCTATTTGCAGTGAAGTTTCCGATAACTTAAGAAAAAAAGAAATCGGCATTGTCTCTGCCATTAATTGCTGCTTTCAATGCAAAGTATTCAGCGATGTATAACTGAAGTAAAATTTTAATAAAATTTAACTGTTTGGTCTTTTAAATAGAAGTAACAGTGGGAAACAAGCCCCGATTACCGCCAAACTAGCTGCTTCGGTTTTTTTCCCCGTAAAGAATGATTAAATTGCAGAAGTCTGCGATTTCATGGGGTGGAAAATTCTTACCAAAAAAGTAGTGTAAATTTGCCACGTAACAAAGACTGTTTTGATTTAAAAAAAATGTTTTTAAATAGAGGCGAATAAAACTAAAGCAAATTGTCAATGGTAGTCCCTGAAATCATGCAAATATTTATAGATTCAATACTATTAACCCTTTATGTACTGACAGTATTTATAAGTTCCATTAAAATAACTTGTCATAAAATTCATTTAATACATCGATTCGTTGTAATACACTTTAGAAGGAGTTATAGATGCATTACTTTATCTTGTTCCAAAAACGTTATGGGTTTCACAAAACGAAAATATATATTATAAAGGACAAACACATCTATGCGCAACCCATACGTCATTCTGCGAATGGCAACACTTTGAAATTTGAAATGAAATTTCGGTTTTGCAATTTTCGCTACTGCAAATTTTTAAACTTCTAAACATCGCACAGTTTTAATTTTTACACTGTCGTATAGGGGAAAAAATGTACTTTTAAATGCAATTTGTTTGAAAGCTCCATCTCAATTTATTTTTGAGACATTAATTTTTTTATAGTTTTTAGAACCAATTTTGTAATTGTGGCAACTGAAGTTCTTCATTTCTATTAAAAGTAAAGGGAAAATAGTCATGGTTTATATGTATTTTTATTGATTATATCCTTATTGATGCCATCTTCACATTACAAGTAAAAGTAACTTTTTTTCTAATTTTTGAACATTTTCACGTCAGTCATTAAAAAAAAAAAAAAAAAAAAAAAAAAAAAAAACACGCATTCTTCTTCATAAATCAAAAGATTGAAGAAGATATTTCACTATTTTTACATTACGCTGATACTGAGTTTGAGACGCTAGGCAAAATGATTCAGTGAGTAAAAATGATGTCATATTAAAAACAAAACGATCATTTTCTTTGATTAAACTAAATATTTGATCAATACTAAATGGTCAATACTATGGCAACTAAAGGCAAATTTCTGAATGGTAAATTTTCGCGGGTACTGAGATTAGAAATTAAAGTTTGTGCGAATGTTAACATGAAACGCGGTATCGGACAAACGTGACTAAGTTTGGAAATACATTTATTAACTAGCCGCCCTTGGCGACCAGTTTGGTCTCCTTTAAACCTTTGCTAAGCATTGTATCATGTTACTTTTATTCATAATTTAATTCACTTGCTCAATCCTTCGCCAAATCGGAAGATTCTGATATAGAAATCATGAACTCGTATTTTTATGTTAGCCGAGTGCAGGTGATATATCGCCAAACATTGCACCCGTCGTATTTTTTCTTATTTCATTAATTTCATTACTTTCACTCATTTTATTTAAAATACATAACTCTAATTTAAAACTGAAATGATTAAAGTTTATGACTCTCAATTTTCTCTTATTTCTAAAAAAAAAAAAAAAAAAAAAAAAAAAAAAAAAAGAAAAGAAAAAGAATGAAAAGAAAAGAAAAAAAGTAATAAATAATATATTATAAACTATGACATTTAATTTCAAAATCAAAGCTTTGTTTTAATTTACCTCTTGAAAAATGTTTGTGACAGTCGTATGCGATGGACTATTATAATACTGATGATATGATGGCGATGTAACAATATTTGGCGAATTATCACATGCGCTCGGCTAATATTAAATTACCAAATTGGCTGTTTGGCATATAAAAAGTGAAGCGGTCAACCCGGAACTATTGATGACAGTCACATGACTTAGGCTATTATTATAGAGATAATATATTGCGCGTTAAAATACTTTTAAATTGTGAATTTGAGTGGTGCGTATGTAAATTTTGAGAATGTGAAAATAACGTACAGTTTAGATTTTATGGGAGGAAATTTTATGATTTGACAAAACGAAATCCTTTTTACCGATTTTTTATCCCTTAAAAACAAACATAAGAGCCTCAATCGATAAATTCAACATAATTACTCATCTTGATTACGTATTCTAATACAGTTTAATTTTTCAATAATTTAAACTGTTGAAGTTTGTGAAATAATATATTGGTAATTTTAGGTTAAAAACATTATTTGATTTAAGAGTTAGACAACCAATGCGAGATGAATTTTTTATTACAATTATTTTTGTAGGTTTATTATAAATTCGATCGAAGAGTTCCATTCTAAGCATTTTAATTCGTCGAATTTCGACGGGTTCCAACTCGTATTTTTAAAAGGATGATTCCTTTTTCTTTTTCCCCTTTTCAGTTTTCTTGG